>CM035848.1:187184637-187681176 GCA_020510985.1 Pholidichthys leucotaenia | reverse complement strand
TTCTGAGGTGTGAAGTCGCTTTACATATGTAATCACCAAACATTCTCACATGCTTATACATATGTAGGTTATGGGATATATGATTAATATAGACCACAAAAGGCTCTATTAATTTCTAAAGGATCTATTACTACCTGTCCGTTACTTACAATACCTCACCAAAGGTTTTAATCTCCGAGCTGTTCGCTGCTGACACCCCGGGACCTCTGGAAACCACCAGCCGGTCAGCGGAGGAAGGTGTGATGAAACTCAACTGGGAGCCTGTGTCCACGAGGAAATGCCTCCCCGAGCGTGCATCCTTCAAGTAGAGCAGCTTGTTCTCCTCCCCGAGGGCCGCAACTGCTACCGACCCCCGGTCTTGGCGTTTCCCGAGCGCCTGAACTGGCACGGTGGTATACATTTGCGTGCCTTCTCTGCAAAGCGTTGATGGTAGAAACAGAGGATGTCTCCTCCGCGATCCTTGGCCCCCGCCGCTGCCGTCGTCAGTGGTTCTGCTACCGCTGTCTCTGGCCCCCCGCCATCTTCGGCCGTCGCGCCGAACTCCGTCGCTGCTGCAGTGGCCGCACGCTGTTTGCTGGCGTTGAGAATCTGGTGCACCTCCTGGGCAAGCGTGCGGAAGTCCCGCTGGGCCAACAACGGCGAACTGGCCAGGGTCGCTCTCATGGCCGACGGTAGGGTCCTGAGGAAAATGTGGGTGAAGATGAAGTCGTCGTTGTCTGAGCCCCTCAACCTCAGCATGTTCTCCATCAGGTCAATGGGCGTGTCATTTCCCAAGTCGTTCAGAGCCTCTCCGCTCTCTCCTCGACTGAGAGAGTGAAACGCTGGATAAGCGCAGCCTTCAACCCGTTGTATTTGTCGTTGGCCGGTGGCCGCTCCAACAGGCTCTGCACATGCCGAGCCGTGCGGTTGTCGAGCTTTGCGATCACATGGTAGAACTTCGTGTCATCTACCGTTATCCCCCGGAGGGCGAACTGTGCTTCGACCAAGTGGAACCAGGAGCACGGGTTGTCTTGCCAAAAGTCCGGTAGCTGGACGGTAGCGGCATACGCTTGGCTGGGAGCTCCTGACTCGGCTGGCCCGGGGGAATTTCTTTCATCCATGATACGTCTTAGGGTCACCAGTGTGGAAATGTGAAAATGACGAGGCAGAGTTTATCTCACGAGTCAGGTTTATTCACATCTTCCAACATCAGCAAAGCAGAAAAAGAGGAAAAACACAGACATTCATCCTTTATGTATCCAGGACCTTCAAAGCTCACAGTCACATTGCATTTAATCACAAGTAACAATGCATCTTCTCTTAAATCTTATAACATCCTCCTGATAGTCTCTGGCAGACCAGGAAATCCCCCAAGGCCGTCTCTTGCATACCAAAGACTAAATTATCACATCCTCCTGTTATCTCCAAGGAGACCCGGTTCTTTGTTCTCTCTGAGATGTGAAGCTTAAAGTGATACACATGTGTCCCACAACGTAATTCAATTCAATTCGATTCAATTCAATTCAATTCAATTCAATTCAACTTTATTTATATAGCGCCATTTCACAACAACAGTCATCTCATAGCACTATCAACTGTAGGGAGGACCCCCACAGTTGCAGAAAGACCCCAGCAATCAGGCGATCCCCTGTGAGCAAGCACTTGGCGACGGTGGAGAGGAAAAACTCCCTTTTAACAGGAAGAAACCTCCAGCAGAACCAGGCTCAGGGAGGGGCAGTCATCTGCTGCGACTGGCTGGGGGGTGAGGGGACAGAGAAGAAGAAAAGAACAGACATGTAGAGAGCAAACAGCACGATGGGGACTCAATCTATGGGAGAGAACAAACAAATGTTAATGACCGGCAAAAAAAAAATATTTTATAGAGAGTGAGGAAAGGAGTGAGGCCCAGTGCATTACTGGAGGTCCCCCGGCTGACTAAACCTATTAGCAGCATAACTAAGGGAGGGTTCAGAAACACATGATCCCTCCCTAATTGTAGGCTATATCAAAAAGGTAGGTTTTAGCCCTATTCTTAAAAACAGAGATCGAGTCTGACTCCCGAATCCAGATTGGCAGCTGATTCCACAGGAGAGGAGCTTGATAACTGAAGGCTCTGCCTCCCATTGTACTTTTGGAGATTCTAGGTATTACAAGTAAACCTGCATTTTGGGAGCGTAGTGCTCTGTTAGGATGATACGGTAGTATCAGATCTTTTAAATAAAAAGGAGCCTGATTGTTTAGAGCTTTGTAAGTAAGAAGAAGGATTTTAAACTTAATTCTAAACTCTATGGGAAGCCAATGAAGGGAGGCCAGAACCGGAGAGATATGATCTCTCTTGCTAGTACCTGTTAAAACTCTTGCTGCAGCATTTTGGATCAGCTGAAGACTTTTTAAAGATGTTTTAGGACAGCCTGATAATAAAGAATTACAATAATCTAATCTCGAGCTAACAAAAGCGTGGATCAGCTTCTCAGCATCACTCTGAGACAAGATGCTCCTAATCTTGGCAATATTACGCAAATGATAGAAGGCAGTCTTAGAAACAAATTTAATATGTGAATTGAAGGACAAATCCTGATCAAAAATAACTCCAAGGTTCCTCACAGAGCTATTAAGAGAAAGAGTAACTGCATCCAAACTGAAAGTTTGATTTGGAAAGGAATTTCTAAGGTTTTTTGGACCAACAAGAATGACTTCAGTCTTATCTGAATTTAATAGCAGGAAATTACAAGTCATCCAAGCTTTGATTTCCTTAAGACAGGCTTCTAACTTGGCTAATTGATTAGTATCATCTGGCTTCATTGACAGGTATAATTGTGTGTCATCTGCATAACAGTGAAAATGTATACAGTGCTTTCTAATAATGTTGCCTAACGGAAGCATATATAAACTAAAAAGAGTAGGGCCAAGCACAGATCCCTGTGGAACTCCATGACTAAGCTTTGAGCTGAGAGAAAACTCATCATTTACATGAACAAACTGGAACCTATCAGATAAATAAGATCTAAACCACTGCAACGAAGTTCCATTAAGTCCAACATAGTGTTCTAATCTATCAAGTAGAATATTATGATCAATAGTATCAAAAGCTGCACTAAGATCTAAAAGGACAAGTACAGAAACTAGTCCATTATCAGATGCAATGAGGAGGTCGTTAGTGACCTTCGCTAAGGCTGTTTCAGTGCTATGATGGATTCTAAACCCAGATTGAAACTCCTCAAATAAACCATTTCCCTGCAGGTGGTCAAATAATTGCGTAGCAACAACTCTTTCTAAGATTTTTGAAATGAAAGGGAGATTAGAGATTGGTCTATAGTTAGCTAAAGCTCCTGGATCTAGCGTTGGCTTTTTGAGTAAGGGTTTAATTACAGCCGTTTTAAAAGCCTGCGGTACATGGCCTAAAGTTAATGAAGAATTGATTATATGAAGAATAAAGCTACCAATAAGTGGGAAGACTTCTTTAAATAACCTGGTAGGAATAGGGTCTAAAAGACAAGTTGAAGGTTTGGATGAGGAAACTATTTTGTCTAACTCACAAAGGTCGATTGGAGTAAACTCATCAAGACAGACATCAATAGAAGGAGTTGTAGTAGTTACAGTATTTAAGTTAACTGTGGGAAGAATCTGATTGATTTTATCTCTGATGGATGAAATTTTATTATTGAAAAAGTTCATAAAGTCCTGACTAGTAAGCTCTAAGGGGATGCTAGGATTGACAGAGTCCTGACTCTTTGTCAACCTGGCTACAGTACTGAAAAGAAACCTGGGATTATTCTTGTTCTCTTCTATTAATGCAGAGTAATAACTCGTTCTAGCTTTTCTAAGAGATTTTTTATAAATTAAAAGATGATTTCTCCAAGCTAAATAGATTTCATCTAAATTAGTAGAGCGCCATTTTCTTTCTAATTGACGAGTCTTCTGTTTTAAGCTACGAGTTTCTGTGTTGAACCAAGGAGTTAAAAATCTCTGATTAGACTTTTTCTTTTTTAAGGGGGCCACCAAGTCTAGAGCCTGATGCAGAGAAGCTGAAACACTATCCACCATGTTATCAATTACAGAAGGAGCAAGCTGTCTATAGCTTATTTCCGTTGTGTTGACACATGGCATAGAGGAAACAATCTGCATAAATTTGGAAACAGCATCATCTGAGAGGCATCTACTGTGATAATATTTTTCTTTAGGAGCCAAATAGTCAGAAATAGTAAAATCAAAGGTTAACAGACAATGGTCTGACAGTACAGGGTTATGAGGAGACACTACAAGATTTTCTATTTCTATGCCATATGTCAGAACAAGGTCCAATGTATGGTGGAGGTAATGAGTAGAATTTCCTACTTTCTGAGAAAACCCAATCGAGTCTAATATTGAATTAAAAGCCACATTAAGGCAGTCACTATCTACATCCACATGTATATTAAAGTCCCCTACTATAATTATTCTATCAGATTTCAGCACTAAATCAGCTAAGAAATCAGGAAATTCGGATAAAAATTCTGAATAGGTTGATGGGGGACGATAAACTATGGCAAATAAAATTGGGTTTAACCTGGAATTGCTAAAGTGCCCAACACTGAGGACCAGGCCCTCAAAGGAATTATAACATGTTTTTTGCTTTACATTAACTAGTAATTTGGAATGGTAAATTGATGCTACTCCTCCTCCACGACCAGAACTTCTGGGATTTTGACAGTTTAAATAACCAGAGGGAGTTGATTCATTTAAACCAACATAATCCTCTTGCCCTAACCAAGTCTCTGTAAGGGAAATTAAATCAATCTGATGATCAATTAACAGATCATGGACTAACAGAGACTTGGGAGTTAGAGACCTAATATTTAATAAACCACATTTAATTTTTAAATTATGAGGAGGAACAGAGGCCAACTCATTCAATTTAGAGGCTTTATGTTTAATTTGAGTTTTACCAATAATTTGCTTTATCACTTTGGGATGCTTATACATTATATTTTTATTTACTTTGGAGGGAGCAGACAACGATTCTCTGATGGGGAAGACAGGGGCTAAGCTGAGGGGTGGCGGATGAAGAGGAGCTGCAGAGAGGCGTGTAAGACTGAGACTCTGCTTCCTGGTCCCAACTCTGAGTAGTCATGGTTTTGGAAATTTGGATAAAAAAGATGCCAGATTGTTAGATAAATGAGAAGCACCATCCAAAGTGGGATGAATGCTGTCTCGTCTCATAAGACCAGGTTTTCCCCAAAAAGAGCTCCAATTGTCAATGTAGCCCACGTCATTTTTATTTACGTAAGCTCCATCTGTTATGTCTGTAAATACCTTTTTACAATGATGAGGCTGTTACATATGGGATTTGTACTTTGGGGCTTGCCATAGCTCAGTCGGAGTGTGGGGTGAGTGACGTCAAGTGGGCTACGGCTGGGGATATAAATGGGGATGTGAAGTTCAGACTTTACATTTGGCGACGAGGAAAATGGGTGGGTGCGTCAGAGAGCCACATCCATTCTTTCAGTGTCAGGGTAC
Source organism: Pholidichthys leucotaenia (assembly GCA_020510985.1). Taxonomy (NCBI): domain Eukaryota; kingdom Metazoa; phylum Chordata; class Actinopteri; order Cichliformes; family Pholidichthyidae; genus Pholidichthys; species Pholidichthys leucotaenia. The sequence continues at coordinate 187,675,701 of CM035848.1, read as the reverse complement.
ACCAGATATACCGTGGGCTCGCTGAAGAAACATGTTTGAGGTGTATGTGACAGCAGCCAGACTCGATAGCATCAGCGAGGAGAGACAGAGGAGCTTGCTAGTGCATTACCTTGGACAACGTATTTTTTTGGACTGTGTGGCGGCGGCTCTCTGGAAGACAGCCTGACGCTTATGGACAGTACCTTTGGCGACCACTCTACCATCACCGGCAGAAGTTATGAATTCTTTGACCGTAAACAGCGAGCGGGTGAGTCCACGCAGGCATTTATCATGGAGCTACGCAGCTTAGCGAGAGAGTGTGCCTTTGGGCCTATTGCAGACGAGCTGGTGAGGGATAAGCTAGCTCACAGCGCCTTCGATCCGGGGCTGAGAAACATGCTAAGGCTAACCCGGAAAACTCTATCGCTGGAAGGTGTGTTGGACTTAGTGAAGCAAAGGGACTCAGCAGATGCCTCCTCCCAGACACACTGCAGCTCGTTGGCGTGCCTCCTCGAGTCGTCCGACAACTGGAAATAAGCTCTGCCCAGCTTAGCCACAATGCGCAGGCGTCCCTAATGTTCCTCTGGCTGTTGTCTGGCCCGCATCCGCCGTGGACGTTCCTCTCCTCAAGCCCGGACCAAGTTCATAACTCTAAGAGGGGCTCTGCTCATCCTAAAATGGTGCTGTTTGGCACGCGGTCTCTCTGTGCCTGTTGGTCTGGCCCGACCTCTTCTGACACTGTTGCAGTGGTCACCATCGTAGCTGCTGATCCTCCGGCCCTCTGCGGCCAAGCTCCGTGGGAATCTGGGGCTAGCACACTGGCGTCACTCGCTGACGCAGGCGCCTCACCATCACACTCGGTACCCCCTCCTACCATTCCCCGAGCATTGGCACTGAGACCCTCCTGCGTCGAACCTGAGTGAGGCTGGTCCTGCTTGACCGCCGTGGTGTCCAGTAGCTCTTCGTCCCACACAGTGTCGTCCTCCACCACTGGAACCGGAGGGTTCCACTGGCCACAACCAGACCGTTCTTCCCCAGCGTCATCTTTGATGACGAACCCCAGTCCGTAAAACAAGTCGCAGCCCATGATATTGTCACCTCAGGCTGTCATGTGGAACGTGAAGTTAGCCATCGTCGCTGACTTGTACCGAACTGTTTACTCCAACGTTCCAACTGTGCACAGCCTGCCACCTCCATAATTGTAAAGCGGCACTGGGTTACCTTTTATCCTGTAGTGAGCGAAAAATTTCCTGACCATGGCCCAATTTAGCTATGACCCCCCCACCCCCCGTGTTGAGCAGCAGTGGCACCTCCACACCATCCAGCATCACTGTGTAGAACATGTAACCTTTGGTACTCGGGGACACCGTGTGGATAGTTGTCAGGGCGGGTGGAGTGATTTCCTCTCCAGCTCGGACACACGGCACACTCTGGCATAATGGTTCAAGCGTCCACACTTGCCACAATGCTTCCCTCTAGCCAGGCAGTCCCTAGCCTTATATTGGTGCTTCGCAGACCCACAACCCATGCACAGGGGTTTTCCCGGGGCAGACCTTCGGCTAGTAGCATTAGCTTCTATGATATCATCATCCACGCTATCCTCACTATCCGGGTCCACTACTAATGCCGCAGCGGAAGGCTCTGGCTGCCGTTGTGACTGGTGCCAATTTAGCTCCGAGGTTAGCTTGTCCGCGGTCTCCATTTGGAGAGCTAGCTCAACAGCTCTGGCTAACGTTAAGTCACATGGCGCCATGAGTAGCCTAGCTCGTAAAGCAGCGCTGTTTGTGTACTCCGCCAGCTGGTCACTACCATTTCTTCCTCCAATGGCCCAAAACGACACTGTCTAACCAGCTGCCTCAGGTCGGCAATGAACTGGTGGACTGGCTCACCCACCCGCTGGTGTCACTGCCGGAACCTAATCCTCCAGACAATCATGCTACCCGGGGTGTGAAAATGACTCGCCAGCAGTTCGACTACGTCCTCAAATGAGTCCGCAGCCCCGAGTGTGCGTAGGACACGCTGGTCCTCTATCCCTAAATTATGCACCAGGAGCGCATGTGCTCTTAGCTTATCTAGCTCACCCAGGCCGAGCACGATGATGTAGTTCTGGAAGGCCACGAACCATCTTGGCCAAGGCACAGACGGCTCGCCTGGGAGCTCCAGGAAGGGGTGAAGTGGTGCGATATGCCCTTCCATAGTTTGTCCTCATACCAAAAAATATGTCTGTAAATACCTTTATACAATGATGAGGCCAGGTGAATGGGTGAACTCAGCTTTATTGAAGATTGGACACACAACAGCCACCAGGCAGGGGCATCAGCCAAGAGACCCTAAAATGGATGCCCCCTAGTATTTATAGCGCGGTGCAGTGGCGGAAGAGGAAGTGGCCGCTACTACATCGCACATCCCAATAAAGGCATAAATCACAACATCACACTGTCCATCTGTGTTTGTAGCTTTTTAATATATGTGTTTTCGCAACCTTATACCGTAACAGTAAGACAACAACCTACACTGTTATTTACGTGGAAAATTATCTTTTAAATTGACAAACATCATATGTGTAACTTGTTATGTCCACAAACCTGGTATAAAAGAGACGGATGAGGATGCTGCACTGGAACTGGGCTTTATTATATAACTGACCAATGGCATACAACACGTTATGCATGCAGAGTCGTCTGGGCAAGAGGGCCTCTAATGGCAGACGCTTCCTTATATATGCCGGTGTGATGACGCAGTTGGAAGGTGGCGTCATCACACCACATATCACAATAAAACCCCATCATAACATTCCCCCACTTTACAAAACACAAAACACATCCAATTAAGACCCACCCCAATTTGGTAAAACAGAAACCCCAATAAACACACTAAATAAAATAGTAAACACCAAAATAACAAGAACTGTAAACACATCAACAACCTAAAACTAGGGCCTGTGGGTGGACTACCACAAAGCCCAGCACAGCTAAGTGGGGTATTCTGCCACTTTAGTGTCCAGCTGTGCTCCTAACTAAACAGTCCTTTGTTTCTTCTTCACAGTCTCCCATGGTAAGGGTGGGTCTACCAAGGGAGCCCTGCAGCAGCCCCGTGGCGGATGCACCCCTGGCGGCAACTGGCCCCCGGGACAAGGGTCAATTTTCAAAACACAGGAGCCCAGATCCCACACCACCTTTGCTGACTCCCGTGCAGCCTCGTCACCCAGAGCATCCACCTGGACACACCGCAGCTGGTTCGCGTGACAAACCGAGCCGTCCGTCAGCCGGAAACACGCCGCTCCCAACTTCGCCACATTCCTCAGCGGTGCCTGATGTTTTGCCGGCTGTGATACGGCCGGCCATCACCTTGGTCTTTCATCTGCACGAACCCGAACCCAGTCCATGACCTGGAGTGGTACCTTGCTTGGTTTAAAGTACTGCTGTGTTTTTGGCAGCTCCATGCTCTCCTTCGGTCTTGCACCTTCGCTACACTGTGGTGGTACAGCTGTCATCATTGTCGCAGCGGACCCCTCACCCGTCGTCAGCCGAAACTCAACATGGGCACTGAAGGTGTCCGGTGCCTCCCTGGTGTCGCTCGTCAGAATGGACTCTCCAGCTGCCAGCTTGGTTGCCCCCACTGCAGCTGGCCAAGCGCGGGTACTGAAGCCATCTGGTCCCTCCACTGAGCGGCTCTCCTCCCGAGAGCGTGAGGTGTGCGCTTTGGTGTCTATACTGTCTGGAAGTACCTCATCCCACACCACGACGTCATCCACCGGGGCTGGCGAGCTCCAACGTCCACACCCAGACCATTCAAACCCAGTGCTGCCTCTTATGGTGAAACTCAGTCTGTAGAAAAGGTCGCACCCCATGATGTTATCGCCATGCGCTGCCACCTGGAATGTGAAGTCGTGCACAGCTTAGGTCTTATAGCGAACAGTCAACTCCACAGTTCCAATATTGCACAGTCTGTTACAACCACATCTGTGCAGCGAGATGCTGCACTGGAACTGGGCTTTATTATATAATTGACCAATGGCACACTACAGGTTATGCATGCAGAGTCGTCCGGATAAGAGAGCCTCTAATAGTGGCCGCTCCCTTAGAGATGCTGGTGTGATGAGGCAGCTGGAAGGTGGCGTCATCACACCGCATACCACAATAAAATCCCATCATAACATAACTCGTGGCAAAATTTGATCAGGATTAAAAGATATTTTTGCTCTTGCAATTCATTTCAGTGGACCTTATTGCAAATGCATGATGGTGGCCGCTGGTGCCGTGTGCCGCAAAGCATTCTGGGATCGTTTGGGGGCAAACAAGGTGGATGTCGCAAACAAGGTGGATGTTGGCTTGACATTCTTTGTTAGCAGCAGCTACAATCATGGATTTTGAGGGGAAAAAAGTGCCAGAATTGAAGAAATATCTCAGATCGAGATATTCCTTTGTCTAACCAAGGCAAGGATGAATTAGTCAGGATGTGTTATGCTGCTGCCACACTTGGGTTGACTCCATAAGTGACTCCAGCCGAACACAACAAGATGACACCATAAAGCAGATCATATCGAGCAGTGCATCCTTATATTGAGGTTATATTGAGCAATGTATCCTCAGGTTATATTGATCAGAGATCAGTTTGCCTTGTGTTAGATTTAGAGGAGTGTTTTAACGATTTACTCTAAAGATTAAAGAGGCAGCTTTTAGTAGTTATAAATGTTCCATACGCATTTATATCACTGCAACCAAAACAACGGATTTAAGCAGAAAATCTAAAATCTAATTGACTGGATGCAGAAACATGAATTACACTTTTAGCTTTTGAAATTTTAAATGTTTTTCATACAGTTGTGATTGGGCTCAGTGTGGAGAGCGTGAAAAGATGAGGCTGAGTTTATTTCTCAAATCAGGTTTATTCACTTGTCTCCAACATCCTCCAAACAGAAAAAGAGACCCATCCTCCCACATCTGTCCTTTTTATACCCGGGACATCAAAGTACAGAGTCACATTGTCTTTAAATCCCAAGACACAATACATTATCCCCCAGGTCTTCTCCTCTCCACCTAAAACCCTGGTGGTCAGGAAGTCTCTCAAGGCCATCTCTAAAGATCACATTTCGCACCCTTCTGTTACCCCCAGGAGACCCAGACTTATTGTTCATTCTGAGACGTGGGCAACCGTAATATACATATGCAGCCTAAGCAACTCAAATATGTGTGCCACATCAGAGCTTTTAAAGAATGTCGTTTTCATCTTTTTTTTTTTTTTCTTTTCCACACACCGGAGTGAAGAGTCACCATATCCAGTGTCAGTTCCATGGTAAATTAATTCTACAAAGATAAATTGTGGTAAATTTGCCTATTCTAAGAAGATATTTCTTTGACTAAGTCTGGTGTTAATAACAGCTATGGGCATGCAGAGATTGAGACAGCTGCAGTGACTGCATACAGTCACCATATCGGGTTAAATAAATTTACCTGTATAAATGCTGTACAACAGAGCAAGTCATGAAAGTATTTTCACTTCCGCTCTGAATAATATCACACAGAAGAGCTATGCAGAACAGCTGTGGGTACAGCTGAGGGAAGGGAAGACATTACTTCAACTCTTCTAAAATGTAAGTATAAATTCTTATGTTTGACATTTATACTTTTAAAATGACCAGGCAACTAACAATTAAAACACTTTATTCACTTATTTCACCACTGCCTGTAACTGAACCAATGAGCTCATTTACATTGTATATCATGGCTGTATAAATTTAAATTATTTGCATCAGTCTGACTTCACCCCAGTGTTGCACATCATGGATTTTGTTCCCAAGTCTGTCTTCTGCCTTTACTGACAGTTTTAATGACGGCACACACTACTTTATTAATCCTCAGATGGTGATCAGCTGGTCAAACCAATGGTGTTGCGGAGCACCCGTCTCCTCCAAAACATGTTTTTTTAGAATTAAATGTGACTTTTGAGGCTGCCACACATTGTTTTCTTCCATTTCTCTGCAACAATCGGAGTCTTCTTGTCTGCTGAAAATTCCTAAATATTCACAAATATCTAAAATGAAATATCCACTATTGTCATAATGTCGGACCCAGGGAACACACACACACACACACACACACAGGCTCAAGTGCAATTCAATTATCTTTATTGATTCAACAACAGGTGTGTGGGTGCATGTATGCGGTATGTGAATGTATTGTGAGTGAACGAGCTGCAGCCGGGGGCGAGACAGAGCGCCGTACAGCCTGGCAACCCTAGGAACAGAGCCAGACACAAATGTTAGATTCTGCCGTGTCACAGTGAATGGTATAACTAGTGATGGCAAAATCGAAACAGTGTTTTGGAACATTCCGGAACCTAGGCGGAACTTGTGATTCGAAACGCTGTTCCGAGGTCTGTATCAGAAGGACGGTGTCACGTGACTGTTCCATATCCGCGTTCCATTCTGCCCCCAATTGTTTTGAAACGTCACAGTCGTTTTTGTTTGAGCAAGTGAATACAAATCCGAGACTTCCAGAAGATGGCGATCCTGACCAGTTTGCTCTTCTAAACCCGCATTCTCCAGCCCCGAAACTTGGACAATAACTCATATTCAGACTGAAAACATTTTCAGAGCTGACAGCTTTAAAGCAAATAAGTTCAATTGGTGATTTTGAACGCAAGTTTCTGTCACGGGAAACTAATCAAATCCGACTAACATGTCCGGCGGGAAAACGAACGTTAAGCTAACAACAGCCACTACTGATCACGACTACACCCCGATGGAAACCTCTGTTAGTAGCGGTCCTGGTAAGAGAAAAAGTTCTCCCGTCACTCCAACAAAGTCCTCTGCTCCGCCACTTTCCAAGATGAAAACCGCCCAAGAGCAATCTTACGACAACTTGGTAGATGCTATCACAAAACTAACCATCAAAGTTGATGATTTTGGAGCGCAGTTAAGGGAGACCGCCACAGTGGTAGCCAGCATCACCCGTCTTGTTGAAATTAATACTGCTGACATCAAAAATTGCCAGACCAAACTACAGAGCTTTGAGAGAGACATCCCCAAGCTTATACAAGAAAACGAAGAGCTAAAGGAAAGGATTACTGAGCTGGAGAGGTACAAGAGGCGCTGGAACCTTAAAATACACGGGATCAAAGAAAAGGATAACGAAATGATCCGTGAGGAGGTAATCCACATTCTGTCAGAAATTGCACCGCAGTGGGCAACGACCATGGGCACTATTGTTGATAATGTCCACCGCCTGGAAAAACGTGAAAATGGAAGAAACCGCCAGGTTATTCTCCAGTTTGTTATGAGATACCACTGTGAAGAAATTTGGAGGCTGACCAAAAACTCCAAATTCTGCAGAGTAGCCGGGATCCGATTCAAGCGAGATTTCTGTAAAGCCGACAGGGATGCCCACGCAGCAGCATGGCCACAGATGGAGCAAGCCCGTGCAGCTGGGAAAAACATCTGGTACAAAGGCCATGTGGGATACATCGACGGTAGAAGAGTCAGCATCTAAGGGTCTGGTTCACTACTATGGCTGAACAAGCACTTTGACTCTTTAATGTTCTGTACATGTTGCTAAGCTACTTCAATGTTTACTTTATAGGGGGTCATTTCATAGTTCCCTTTTGAAGTACACTGTGTTCCTGGCAGCTGTCATTTGGAAATGTTTACATGCTACTTTTACTCAGGTTCCTGCCTCTTTTTTTTGAAGGGTAGATTTATAATATATACTGTATATCATATATAGATCCGTCGCTGCCAGAAATCCACGGAGCTGCTCATCCGTAAGCTGCCCGTCCAGCGCCTGGTGAGGGAGATCGCTCAGGACTTCAAGACCATCCTGCGTTTCCTGAGCTTCGCCGTCATGGCTCTGCAGGAGACCAGCGAGGTCCACCTGGTGGTCTCTTCTTTACTAAGGGGGTCACCATCATACCCAAAGACTTCCAGCTGGCCCGCCGCATCCGCGGAGAGAGAGCTTAGACTTTCTGCTGCACATTCACCAACCAACCATAATGCTCTGCACTGTGTGTCTATATATATACATTTATAGTAATATGGACATATGTTTACTAGATGTTGTTTTTTCTTGCCTTCTGATTGTTGCTCTGAGTGTTGCTATCCCTGTGCTGTTGCAATCCTGGAATTTCCCCATTGTGGGACTAATAAAGGCTTATCTTATCTTATCTTATCTTATAAGGCAGCTCTTTTTCAATGCCATTTTGATAATTTGCATTACATATTTTCGATAATTTTATAGATTAGGTTTTTGGATTCTGTCATAACAAGCGTGTAGCTTGGGGGAAAAGGAGGAAGGGAAAGGGGAAAGAAAAGGGGAAAAAAGGGAAAAGAAGGGGAAGGAAAAAAGAGGAAGAAAAAGGAAAAAGGGAAAGGAAAAAAAGGGAAAAAGGGAAAAAAAGTTATGAGTTAAAACATATATTTAGCAATTTAATCAGGGGCTTTCTTCAGTGTACTTGGTCCAAAGTAACAACCTAAACCGTTTATCTACTTGTTATTTTTATTTTATTATTATTTTAATTTTTTCCTTATTCTCTTTCATCCTTTATGTCTTTTATTACAACCTTTTCTTTTGCATCACTTAATGCTAGGGGTTTACGAGACTCTATTAAAAGAAAGGCTACATTTCTATTCCTTAAAAATGGAAAAGCACATTGTTATCTTATTCAGGAGACTCACAGCAATGATACAGATGAAAACGTGGACAAACCAATGGGGAGAAAAAATATACTATAGTCATGGCACAAATAGGTCAGCAGGGGTCGCCATACTCCGAAATAACTTTCCTGGGAAAGTACTGTAGTTGCAACCAAAAGAGATGACACAGGACACTGGATTATTTGCATTTTTGAAATACACAAACAATTCTTGATTCTTGTTAACATTTATGGATTTATTAACCGCAACCAGAACAAACAATTAATTACAGACATGACTAACATATTGAAGGAATTATCTCAAATATATATCAATCCTGTTTTTGTGTTGGGTGGCGACTACAATATGGTTATGGATGAATGGCTTGATAGGCAACCCTCAAGATTTCCTAATCATCAGTATAATACCACTTTACTAGATTTCTGTAACACGTTTCAGCTTAGTGACATATGGCGTGCGATAAATCCAGATACTCTAACCTTTACTTGGTTTAAACCTGATGGCACCATTAAATCACGATTAGACTACTGGCTTATTTCTGAATTCCAACCTGATATAGACATAAATACCTCAATTTCTGCAGCTCCACTTACAGATCATTGTATGATCAAGTTAACCATAACTCCCACTAGCGCAGTCAGAAGAAATAAAGGCTACTGGAAATTTAGCTCAAATCTTCTAAAACATGACCCTTTCTGTCAGGATGTTAAAAGGACAATCGACAGTATAACCAAAGATACATTATTGTCAACTTACAGGGAGAAATGGGAATTTCTTAAATTTAAAATCAGTCAGATTTCCATTTCATACAGCAAAGTCATAGGCCGAGCCAATAAACAAAAAGAAATGGATATTGTAAATGAGATCCATTTAATATGCAACAAACATTCCTTATGTGAAGAGGACAAACAAAAACTGATTTTATTGCACTCTTCCCTAGATAACATCTATATTAATAAAGCCAAAGGAGCATATATTAGGTCGAGAGCGAAATGGATAGAGGAGGGAGAGAGAAGCTCAGCATACTTCTGTAGGCTTGAGAAAAGAAGACAAGTGTAGAGGAGCTTGAAATAACGAGGCGATGTGATTCATAAACCAAAGTTTATTATCAGCTCCTCTAACAAGTCTCATCTAGGTGCAGCAGCAGAAGAAGTAAGAGAGCGAACACCTTCGGCTCTACGAACTTATACTCGCACATAACAAAAGACATGCATATCAAAAGCTGACATCCCTCATTATCTCAATCCCCCCATTGTCTTCGTACTCCTCCGCCTGGCCCTGGGGGGTTAGGGCAACCCATCCGGTCTCCACCGCAGTGCCTTGGATGCTCTTTGATCTTCACTGGCGGTTGAGACTCTTTGTCCTGTTCTGAGGTGTGAAGTCGCCTTACATATGTAATCACCAAACATTCTCACATGCTTAAACATATGTTGGTTATGGAATATATGATTAATATAGACCACAGCCCCCCCCAAACGACTAAGAAAAGGACAATAGAAAAATTCACAGTTTAAGATAATTATTATGACATACTAACTGCTACACCTCTTGCCACAGAAGAAACTTTCCAGCAGCCATGCTCCTAAGAGAGTTCAGTGGTAATCATAACAGCATAGTAATATCACAAGTCAGTCCTAAACTGTTACAGCACAATTAGTGAACAACTGTTGAGTAGTTTGCATCAGTCTCTGTGCCATCTGGGTTTTAATCTTCTCCCGAATCTGCTGTGGGTCCGCTTGGGCGTCCTGCTGGGACCTTCCTGTAAGGAATCTGCAGCTTGGGAAGGAGAGTGATTATTTGTTCCCTGCAGGGGGGCTGAGTCTTTTCTCTTGGGGGGATCTACCCCGCCGAGGTGCTCTCGCCAACCGTGCAGGCTCGTCTCTCAACAAGAAGGCAGGTTTAAGTCTGTCAATGCTGACTGTTTCTTTTCTATCCCCAAAATCAAGCACAAAGTGTTTATCACCAGGTTCCAGCACTCTGAATGGCCCATCGTATGGTGGGCGGAAAGTTGGTTTTAAAGCTTCATGCCTAACAAAAACGAATTCAGCGTTCTTTAAAGCTTGGGGGACAAAAACCCGTGGAAAAGAGTGATGTGCCGGTCCGGGGAGAGAGTCCGGTCCGTTGCTGCCTAAAAACCTTGGGGCAGGGAGATGCCCTGGCTCTGGGTTCTCTGGTAAAAATTCACCCGGGAGCCTGAGAGGTTGTGCAAAAACTAATTCTGCTGGAGAGGTGTCTAGATCCTCTTTGGGCACAGCACGCAACCCCAATAAAACCCAGGGAAGTTTATTTACCCAATTTGTATCCGTTAGTGAGGCTCTGAGGGCGGCCTTTAAAGATCTGTGAAAACGCTCGCATAACCCATTAGCCTGAGGGTGATAAGCGGTGGTGCGGTGAATTGTCGCCCCTAAGCTGCTGGCCATGGCTGACCAAAGCTCCAAGACAAATTGAGGCCCCCTATCGGACGTGATGTCCGATGGGACGCCGAAACGTGCCACCCAGTTTGTCAAAAAAACGCGAGCGACTTCCTCCGCTGTGGTTGACGCCAGAGGGACTGCCTCTGGCCAGCGCGTAGTGCGGTCTATCATTGTTAACAGATGTGTGAAACCTTGGGAGGAAGGTAGCGGCCCCACGAGGTCGACATGAACGTGGTCGAACCTTCTAGCAGGGATTGGAAAAGGCTCCAGAGGGGCTTTTGTGTGTTTGTGTATTTTGGCGCGCTGACAAGAAATGCAAGTTTTTGCCCATTCTTTTACGTTTTCTTTTACGTTTGTGTGGCCAGGCCACACAAACTTTTCGGCGACCATTTTAACCGAAGTGCGCACACCTGGGTGCGCGAGGGAGTGAATCGAGTCGAAAATACGGCGGCGCCATGCAGCTGGGACTAACGGGCGAGGTCGGCCGGTTGAGATATCGCATATTAGGGTGGGCACACCGTCTCGTAAACCCCTTTTCTCCAGCCTTAACCCTGTTGGTCCGCATCACTACTTTGCTCCTCTGCCATGGCTGCATAATCTATCCCTGCATGGATTGGTGCTGCGTATGTGTCCGTGTTGGTGAAAAGCTCTGCGACTGTGGTAGTATGATCTGTCTCCTTGCGCTCTGGCGATGTCACAGCGCGAGAGAGGCAGTCTGCTACCATGTTAAGTTTGCCTGCCACATGTCGAATGTCTGTGGTGAACTCTGAAATCGCAGCTAGCTGTCTTTGTTGCCTGCCTGACCACGGTTCGGAAATTTTAGCTATCGCAAAGGTGAGCGGTTTGTGGTCTACAAAAGCTGTGAAACGCCGCCCCTCTAACCAGAACTGGAAGTGGCGGATGGATAAATGAAGCGCTAGCAGCTCCCTGTCAAAAGTGTTGTATTTATGCTCAGTTTGGTTTAGCGATTTGCTGAAGAATGCCAAAGGTTGCCAGATTCCGCTGACGTGTTGTTCTACAACTGTCCCCATGGCCAGGTCCGAAGCGTCTGTGGTTAGCGCAATGCGGGCCGCGGGATCGGGGTGAACCAACAATGTGGCATTAGCTAGGGCACTTTTTACTTCCGCGAAGGCGCGTTCGCGCTCCGGGGTCCATTCGACCGCGTTGGAAGGTTTTTGTTTTCTGAGCGCGTCATATAGGGGCTGCATGAGCTGAGCTGCGTGGGGGAAGAAACGGTTGTAAAAATTAACCATTTCTAAAAATTCTTGCAGCGATTTGACCGTTTGTGGCCGTGGGAAACTTTTTATTGCGTGAACTTTGTCTGGCAGTGGGACTGCCCCCTTCGGAGAAACTCTGTGTCCTAAAAAATCAATTTGTGACACGCCGAATTTGCATTTGGCTGGATTGATTATTAACCCGTGCTCTTCTAGCCTCTGAAAAACCATAGTGAGATGCCACTCGTGTTCTTCCTCAGACGGGCTGGCTACCAGCATATCGTCGAGGTAGACGAAAACAAAAGGGAGGTCGCGTAATACTACGTCCATCATCCGCTGAAAGGTTTGAGCAGCGCCTTTGAGGCCAAAAGGCATCCGCAAAAATTCAAAAAGGCCGAAGGGGGTTATTACAGCTGTTTTAGGAATATCCTCTGCTCGAACTGGGACTTGATGATAACCGCGGACCAGGTCTATTTTTGAAAAAATGCGCGCACCCGCCAGATGTAGTGAAAAATCTTGGATGTGAGGAATTGGGTAGCGGTCATGCGCGGTCGCATTGTTTAATCTGCGGTAATCGCCGCACGGTCTCCAAGAACCGTCGGATTTCGGGACCATGTGAAGTGGTGACGCCCAGGGGCTTTTCGAGTGTCTGATAATGCCTAATTTTTCAAGGGTAGTAAACTCGTCCCGAGCTATGGCGAGCTTGGTCGCGTCTAAGCGCCGAGCTTTGGCAAATACGGGTGGGCCCGTTGTGGGAATAAAGTGTTCGACCCCGTGTTTAGCCACTGTGGCTGAGAATTTGGGAATTGTGAATGCTGGAAATTGGGTGAGGAGTTGATCAAACTTACCTCCTGCTGTGGTGACGCTGGCCTGCACGGGTGGTGGAGAAACTCGAGCTGCGCAGGGAATAGAAGCAAAGGACAGTGCATTAACCAAGCACCTGTTCGCTAGATCAACTAATAACCCATGTGCACACAAAAAATCTGCGCCCAACAAGTTAAAACTCACCGCCGCTACAACAAATGTCCATCTGTAGTTGCGGCCGTGGATGCGGAGGTGCAGGCTCTTTTCGCCAAAAGTGTCGATGCTGGAGCCGTTGGCTGCCACCGCTCCATTGCCCCGGGGGCCCATGGCCCGGTCTGCTTGGGAGGGCATGACAAAACTTAGTTGAGCTCCCGTGTCGATAAGGAACTGCTTGCCGGTGTGTCCGTCCGTCACATATAAAAGCTTGCTTTTTTCGCCGAGAACCGCTGTTGTTAACGGCTCTCGGCTTCGGCGTTTTCCCGAAATCGTGAATTTGCAGGGGGGAACGCATTTGTAAGCCTTCTCGGCGAAGCGGTGGTGGTAATAACAAACGTCGCTCCGTCTGTTGCGTCCTGGCCGTGTCGCTGTCACCGCGGGCTGATTCTGCTCGGTGATTTGTGGCTCCTCGTGGCTCCGGACATCAGCGTTGAGGTCTGCGGATGCTGCTGTGGGTGTCTGCTCCTTGCAGGCGTTGACGAGCCGTTGAGCTTCGTGAGCTAGCGTGTGAAAGTCTTGCTGGGTGCTGCATCGCATGTTGGCAAGCGTCCCTCTCATGTGTGGCGGCAGCGTGCTGAGGAATATGAAATGGAAGAGGAAGTTGCCATTGTCCTCTTCTTTAACTTGCAGCAAGTCCTCCATGAGGGCCTTGGGTCTGCCTCCTCTGTGGCCGTAGACCGCCAGGATCCTCTCAGCTCTCTCCTCGGCTGAGGGGACGTAATTTGCCACGATGGTTGCTTTCAGTTCTTCATATTTGTCCTGGGCCGGCGGCCGCCGGATTATGCTCCGCGCACATCTCGAAGTGGCGGCGTTGAGTTTGGCGACGATGTGATAGAATTTTGTATCGTCAGCCGTGATGCCCGCAAGTGCAAACTGGGCTTCAGCTTGCTGAAACCACGAGGCGGGGTCTTCCTGCCAGAAGTCCGGCAGCTTGACGGTGACGGCGTTTGTGTGGACCATCACTGATGTGTCTGCAGGGTGAGAGTGCCTTGCTTCGGCTCTCTCCGCGGCGCTGGTGCTCGGTTGAGCCCTCTCTATCACTTCTGCCGTGGGGGAACGTCGTCCATCTGTTCCCCTGTCTGCATGGGCGCCGGCGTCTGCCTGGGTCGCCACAGATGAGTCGATCGCGGGGGAACGCCTCTGGTCCATTCTCACGTCAGGGTCACCAGTGTAGAGGAGCTTGAATTAACGAGGCGATGTGATTCATAAACCAAAGTTTATTATCAGCTCCTCTAACAAGTCTCATCTAGGTGCAGCAGCAGAAGAAGTAAGAGAGCGAACACCTTCGGCTCTACGAACTTATACTCGCACATAACAAAAGACATGCATATCAAAAGCTGACATCCCTCATTATCTCAATCCCCCCATTGTCTTCGTACTCCTCCGCCTGGCCCTGGGGGGTCAGGGCAACCCATCCGGTCTCCACCGCAGTGCCTTGGATGCTCTTTGATCTTCACTGGCGGTTGAGACTCTTTGTCCTGTTCTGAGGTGTGAAGTCGCCTTACATATGTAATCACCAAACATTCTCACATGCTTAAACATATGTTGGTTATGGAATATATGATTAATATAGACCACAACAAGAACGAAATGCCATTAAGTCTCTTATAATTGATGGTAAAGAATGTACTGATTCTGTGAGGATCTCTAAAGAAATATTTAAATTTTACAGTGAATTATACTTCTTGTGGGCTATATTAATCATATATTCCATAACCTACATATGTTGAAGCATGTGGGAATGTTTGGTGATTACATATGTAAGGCGACTTCACACCTCAGAAAGGACAAAGACTCTCAACCGCCAGTGAAGAACAAAGACGTTCCCAGACACTGCGGTGGAGACCGGAGGAGCTGCCCTCACCCCCCAGGGCTATGAGGAGGAGTACGGAGACAATGGGGCAGATTAAGATAATGAGGGATGTCAGCTTTTGATATGCATGTCTTTTGTTATGTGCAAGTATAAGTTCAGAGAGCCGAAAGTGTTCCGGCCTCTTTTTCCTTCTTCTGCTGCTGCACTAGGATGAGACTTGTTAGAGGAGCTGATAATAAACTTTGGTTTATATATCACATCGCCTCGTTATTCCAAGCTCTTCTACACTGGTGACCCTGACGTGAGGATGGACCAGAGGCGTTCCCCCGCGATCGACTCATCTGTGGCGACCCAGGCAGACGCCGGCACCCATGCAGACAGGGGAACTGATGGACGAAGTTCCCCCACGGCAGAAGTGATAGAGAGGGCTCAACCGAGCACCAGCGCCACGGAGAGAGCCGAAGCAAGGCGCTCTCACCCTGCGGACACATCAGTGACAGTCTACACAAACGCCGTCACCGTCAACCTGCCGGACTTCTGGCAGGAAGACCCCGCATCGTGGTTTCAGCAAGCTGAAGCCCAGTTTGCACTTGCGGGCATCACGGTTGACGATACAAAATTCTATCACATCGTCGCCAAACTCAACGCCGCCACTTCGAGATGTGCGCGGAGCATAATCCGGCGGCCGCCGGCCCAGGACAAATATGAAGAACTGAAAGCGACCATCGAGGCAAATTACGTCCCCTCAGCCGAGGAGAGAGCCGAGAGGATCCTGGCGCTTTACGGCAACAGAGGAGGCAGACCCAAGGCCCTCATGGAGGACTTGCTGCAAGTTAAAGAAGAGGACAATGACAACTTCCTCTTCCATTTCATATTCCTCAGTACGCTGCCGCCACACATGAGAGGGACGCTGGCCAACATGCGATGCAGCACCCAGCAAGACTTCCGCACGCTAGCTCACGAAGCTCAACGGCTCGTCAACGCCTGCAAGGAGCAGACACCCACAGCAGCATCCGCAGATGCCCGGAGCCATGAGGAGCCATAAATCACTGAGCAGAATCAGCCCGCGGTGACAGCGACACGGCCAGGACGCAACAGACGGAGCGACGTTTGTTATTACCACCACCGCTTCGCCAAGAAGGCTTACAAATGCGTTCCCCCCTGCAAATTCACAATTTCCGGAAAACGCCAAAGCCGAGAGCCGTTAACAGCGGCGGTTCTTGGCGAAAAAAGCAAACTTTTATATGTGACGGACGGACACACCGGCAAGCGGTTCCTTATCGACACGGGAGCTCAGCTAAGTTTTGTCATGCCCTCCCAAGCACACCGGGCCATGGGCCCCCGGGGCAATGGAGCGGTGGCAGCCAACGGCTCCACCATCGACACTTTTGGCGAAAAGAGCCTGCACCTCCGCATCCACGGCCGCAACTACAGATGGACATTTGTTGTAGCGGCGGTGAGTTTTAACTTGTTGGGCGCAGATTTTTTGTGTGCACATGGGTTATTAGTTGATCTAGCGAACAGGCGCTTGGTTAATGCACTGTCCTTTGCTTCTATTCCCTGCTCAGCCCGGCTTTCTCCACCACCTGTGCAGGCCAGCGTCACCACAGCAGGAGGTAAGTTTGATCAACTCCTCACCCAATTTCCAGCACTCACAATTCCCAAATTCTCAGCCACAGTGGCTAAACACGGTGTTGAACATTTTATTCCCACAAACGGCCCACCCGTATTTGCCAAAGCTCGGCGCTTAGACGCAGCCAAGCTCGCCATAGCTCGGGATGAGTTTACCACCCTTGAAAAATTAGGCATTATTAGACGCTCGAAAAGCTCCTGGGCCTCACCACTTCACATGGTTCCGAAATCTGACGGTTCTTGGAGACCGTGCGGCGATTACCGCAGATTAAACAATGCGACAGCGCATGACCGCTACCCAATTCCTCACATCCAAGATTTTTCACTACATCTGGCGGGTGCGCGCATTTTTTCAAAAATAGACCTGGTCCGCGGTTATCATCAAGTCCCAGTTCGAGCAGAGGATATTCCTAAAACAGCTGTAATAACCCCTTTCGGCCTTTTTGAATTTTTGCGAATGCCTTTCGGCCTCAAAGGCGCGGCTCAAACCTTTCAGCGGATGATGGACGCAGTATTACGCGACCTCCCTTTCGTGTTCGTCTACCTCGACGATATGCTGGTAGCCAGCCTGTCTGAGGACGAACACGAGCGGCATCTCACTATGGTTTTTCAGAGGTTAGAAGAGCACGGGTTAATAATCAATCCAGCCAAATGCAAATTCGGCGTGTCACAAATTGATTTTTTAGGACACAGAGTTTCTCCGAAGGGGGCAGTCCCACTTCCAGACAAAGTTCACGCGATAAAAAGTTTCCCACGGCCACAAACGGTCAAATCGCTGCAAGAATTTTTAGGAATGGTTAATTTTTACAACCGTTTCCTCCCCCACGCAGCTCAGCTCATGCAGCCCCTATATGATGCGTTCAGAAAACAAAAAGCTTCCAACGCGGTCGAATGGACCCCGGAGCGCGAACGCGCCTTCGCGGAAGTTAAAAGCGCCCTAGCTAATGCCACATTGTTGGTTCACCCCGATCCCTCGGCCCGCATTGCGCTAACCACAGACGCTTCGGACCTGGCTATAGGGGCAGTTGTAGAACAACATGTCAGCGGAATCTGGCAACCTTTGGCATTCTTCAGCAAATCGCTAAACCAAACCGAGCGTAAATACAGCACTTTTGACAGGGAGCTGCTAGCGCTTCATTTATTCATCCGCCACTTCCAGTTCTGGTTGGAAGGGCGGAGTTTCACAGCTTTTGTAGACCACAAACCGCTCACCTTTGCAATGGCTAAAATTTCCGAACTGTGGTCAGGCAGGCAACAAAGACAGCTGGTTGCGATTTCAAAGTTCACCACAGACATTCGACATGTGGCAGGCAAACTTAACGTGGTAGCAGACTGCCTCTCTCGCGCTGTGACATCGTCAGAGCGCGAGGAGACAGATTATACTACCTCAGCCGCGGAACTCTTCACCAACGCGGACACATACGCGGCACCTATCCATGCAGGGATAGATTATGCAGCCATGGCAGAGGAACAAAGCAGTGACGCGGACGTGCGCGCACTCCTGTCTGGACCAACAGGGTTAAGGCTGGAGGAAAGGGGTTTACGCGACGGCGTGCCCCCCCTAATATGCGATATCTCAACCGGCCGACCTCGCCCGTTAGTCCCAGCTGCATGGTGCCGCCGTATTTTCGACTCAATTCACTCCCTCGCGCACCCAGGTGTGCGCGCCTTGGTTAAAATGGTCGCCGAAAAGTTTGTGTGGCCTGGCCTGCGCAAAAACGTAAAAGAATGGGCAAAAACTTGCATTTCTTGTCATCGCGCCAAAATACACAAACACACAAAAGCCGCTCTGGAGCCTTTTCCAATCCCTGCTAGAAGGCTCGACCACGTTCATGTCGACCTCGTGGGACCACTACCTTCCTCCCAAGGTTTCACACACCTGTTAACAATGATAGACCGCACTACGCGCTGGCCGGAGGCGGTCCCTCTGGCGTTAACCACAGCGGAGGAAGTCGCTCGCGTTTTTTTGACAAACTGGGTGGCATGTTTCGGCGTCCCATCGGACATCACGTCCGATAGGGGGTCTCAATTTGTCTCGGAGCTTTGGTCAGCCATGTCCAGCAGCTTAGGAGCGACAATTCACCGCACCACCGCTTATCACCCTCAGGCTAATGGGTTATGCGAGCGTTTTCACAGATCTTTAAAGGCCGCCCTCAGAGCCTCACTAACGGATACAAATTGGGTAAATAAACTTCCCTGGGTTTTATTGGGGTTGCGTGCTGTGCCCAAAGAGGATCTAGACGCCTCCCCAGCAGAATTAGTTTTTGCACAACCTCTCAGGCTCCCAGGTGAATTTTTACCAGAGAACCCAGAGCCAGGGCATCTTCCAGCCTCGAGGTTTTTAGGCAGCAACGGACCGGACTCTCTCCCCGGACCGGCACATCACTCTTTTCCACGGGTTTTTGTCCCCCAAGCTTTAAAAAACGCTGAATTCGTTTTTGTTAGGCATGAAGCTTTAAAACCAACTTTCCGCCCAGCATACGATGGGCCATTCAGAGTGCTGGAACCTGGTGATAAGCATTTTGTGCTTGATTTTGGGGATAGAAAAGAAACAGTCAGCATTGACAGACTTAAACCTGCCTTCTTGTTGAGAGACGAACCTGCACAGTTGGTGAGAGCACCTTGGCGGGGTAGACCCCCCAAGAGAAAAGACTCAGCCCCCCTGCAGGGAACAAATAATCACTCTCCTCCCCAAGCTGCAGATTCCTTACAGGAAGGTCCCAGCAGGACGCCTAAGTGGACCCACAGCAGATTCGGGAGAAGATTAAAACCCAGACGGCACAGAGACTGATGCAAACTACTCAACAGTTGTTCACTAATTGTGCTGTAACAGTTTAGGACTGACTTGTGATTTTACTATGCTGTTATGATTACCACTGAACTCTCTTAGGTGCATGGCTGCTGGAAAGTTTCTTCTGTGGCAAGAGGTGTAGCAGTTAGTATGTCATAATAATTATCTTAAACTGTGAATTTTTCTATTGTCCTTTTCTTAGTCGTTTGGGGGGGGGGCTGTGGGCTATATTAATCATATATTCCATAACCTACATATGTTGAAGCATGTGAGAATGTTTGGTGATTACATATGTAAGGCGACTTCACACCTCAGAAAGGACAAAGACTCTCAACCGCCAGTGAAGAACAAAGACGTTCCCAGACACCGCGGTGGAGACTGGAGGAGCTGCCCTCACCCCCCAGGGCCATGAGGAGAGTATGGAGACAATGGGGGAGATTAAGATAATGAGGGATGTCAGCTTTTGATATGCATGTCTTTTGTTATGTGCAAGTATAAGTTCAGAGAGTCGAAAGTGTTCCGGCCTCTTTTTCCTTCTTCTGCTGCTGCACTAGGATGAGACTTGTTAGAGGAGCTGATAATAAACTTTGGTTTATATATCACATCGCCTCGTTATTCCAAGCTCTTCTACACTCCTCCTCTTACTCACACACTAATGCAGAGGGTTTCTTTGAGTCCATTTCAGGACAGATACCGAAAATTGATGAATATTTTAGAAAATTATGTGACGCAGAGATCCAAATGGAGGAAGTTGAAAAAGCTTTAAAATCCTTAGCTCTAGACAAATCACCTGGCTCAGACGGCTTGACAGCCAATTTTTACAGGCACTTCTGGATTAACCTAAAAGATTTATTTTTTAATATGTCAAAGGAAATCCGTGCTACATCAGTTTTACCAAATACTATGAAACAAGGAGTCATCACATTAATTCCCAAACCTGACAAGGACCCAAAATTGATTGATAATCTCAGACCAATTACTTTACTTAATAATGATTACAAAATTTTAATACATATTTATGCCAACAGACTCAAAACTGGCAGGGCGCTCAATACACAACAATATATGCCTTGTATTGGATTTACTTGACTATAGGGATCTAATTGACGAAGGGTTTATTTTATTTTTGGATTTTTTTAAAGCTTTTGATATGATTGAACATAAATTTGTGTTTAGGACCTTAGAGCTTTTTGGTTTTGGGGAGCACTTTTTAGACTTTATAAAACTAATTTATACGGATACTAACAGCTCAGTTCTATTACCACATGGTACCTCCCCTAGATTTTCAATAGGCAAAGGAATTAAACAAGGCTGCCCGGTTTCGCCTCTGTTGTTCATTGCAGCAGATGAAATGCTCTCAATTTTTATAAAAAACTCTGATTTTGATAAATTAACAGTATTTGGAAAACAACTAACAATCAGCCAACTGGCTGACGACACAGCCATATTCATGCACAACTCTGATCAAGTTCCTAAAATTCTCAATTATATAGATGTTTTCTCTAAAGCCTCTGGGCTTAAACTGAATCCAGGTAAATGTGAATTATTACCTATTCATGATTGCAGTCTATCAGCCATTCATACCATTCCCGTCAAACAAACAGTGAAATATTTGGGCATGCATATCACTAAAGATGTTGATCAATTAGTCAAGCTCAATATATGGAATTGCTTGGAGAAATCAAAAACTTATCTCAACTCCTGGTCTCAAAGAGCTATTTCCATCATAGGAAGAACGTTTCTGACAAAAATGGAATGCATCTCCCGATTTATTTATCCAGCCCATTCATTGCCAATGCCCAAAGATGCCGTTAAAGCCATCAATCAAACCATTTTTAATTATATCTGGAAAGGGAAAACACATTATATTAAAAAAGGTACCATGATTCAAGAATATGAGGAAGGTGGTGTTAAAGCTATAGACTTTGAATGCATTAATGGCACCATCAAAATTAACTGGCTGAGACAATTTATTAAACAACCCAAACAGTTCTGGTTTCATATTCCCAATGAAATTTTTGCTAAATTTGGAGGCGTTGAATTCCTGCTCAGATGTGACTATGACCCAAAAAAGCTCCCCTATAAACTCTCCTCATTTCATCAACAGGTCTTACTATATTGGAGATTGATTTATAAACATAATTTTAGCCCTCATATGACCCCTCTGTGGAATTGTAGATATGTACTATATAAACACAAATCAATAGTCCTACAAAACTGGCAAAATAAGGGCATTTGGTCTGTACTACACTTATTAGACGGCACAGGGAACATTTTAACTTTTGAAAATTTCTGTGCTAAATATATCATAAATGATAAACGAGAATATAACCAAGTAATTGAGGCAATACCTCAGACAATTATACTAATGGCCTCAACTCTAAATAGATTTGGCTCTTGCCCGAATCTCCCTTTGCTTTTGGTAAATGGTTTCCGCCTAGATGACTCAAAATTAAACAATTTAGCGATTAGAAAAATATTTAATAAAGAAATCTTCCCAGTAACAGTTTCTAGAGCTGCTATTCTTAATTTTTTCTCCAAAAAAGAAGCTCAAATTCTAAGATCTAAATTCTTTAAATTTCCTATTTCACCAAAAGCAAAAGAGATCCATTACAAAGTTTTAAATGGAATTTATCCTTCTGCTGATTTTCTAAGTAAACGTTTTGGCTTTGAGAACAATAACTGTTCCTTTTGTAATGAACATATAGAAAGTACAGATCACATTTTCTTTTCCTGTATGTACACTAATGCGTTTTGGGATGATTTTCATCACTGGTTATCTAAACATGTACCAACCCCTGTTTTTAACTGTCAGAATATTTTGTATGGCTTTATTATTAAGAACTCATTGCATGATATGTCTCTTAACACCCTCGTAATCTTGGGAAAATTTTATGTACACAGAAATAGATTTTTAAAATGCAAGCCAAATTTTAATGTATTTCATAAAGAACTCTGTGTGGGGAGCGTGAAATGAAGAAGCTGAGTGATTTTATAATTCAGATTTAATGTCGGTTTCACATCCTCAACATGTCTCACCAAAGGCAGAAAGCAGAAAGAGCCTGATCGCAGTCAGACCCCCATACTTATACATCACACAACAAAAGCCAACATCACACATCCTTGTCATATCCTTCTAACCATCCAATGCCTCCTTCCAATGTCCTCCCGTTCCTTCGCCTGACCCTGGGTGGTCAGGAAGTCTTTTCAGGTCTTCACCGCCGCGCCTCCATCTCCTTGTTGTTCTCCGCAGGCGGTCCAGACCTATTGTCCTCTTCTGAGACGTGAGGTCATTCCACACATGCAATCACAAAACATCCCCCTGTGTCTATACATATCAATCAATCAATGCATCAGATTTATATTGCACTTTATCATAGACACTCAAAGACGCTTTACAGAAATTAAGGGTCATCCACCACCTAGATGGATGAAGCAGCCACAATACGGCGCCATCCCTTTTAACTATTCACACACACATACATTCACACAAAGGGCCACTTTAGAGTCTCCAATTAACCTAACCTGCATGTTTTTGGGATGTGGGAGGAAACCGGAGAAATCCCGGGGTAAACCCACGCATACACGGGGAGAACATGCAAACTCCACACAGATCACTGTTGGTCGGGGGCTGGGATCGAACCCACGATCCCCCGGCCAAGGGTAAACTGTGCTGCCGCAGTGCTAACCACAGCGCCACCGTGCATGCAGATATGGATATATGAACTACACTCTGCCTTTTTTTCTGATCACTGAAACACATGAAGAAGCGGAATGCTGTGAAACTCCACTGTTTGGTTGATGATCGGAAACTCATGGTCAACCCCTAGTGCTCTGGACACTCTGGACTGAAAAGAACCCCCCCCGTTTCTCTCTTTGTCTACTCTATTATGCTTTTATTTACTTTATCTTATTATTATTTACTACTCTTGCTATTTTATTTTATCCTTCGTACCTCTTGTATGACTGTTGACTGAACTACACAATTTAGGGAAAAAAAAAGAAAAAAAAAACTTGTTAACTGCCATGTTTATCACCATCTGTACCTTCACCTTGTTCTTAATAAAGTTTGAAAAAAAAAGTGAATACAAATCCGTGTATGGTTCCTTCATTTGTAATTCCAATTCAAAATAAAATCAGAAAAAACAAATGTTTGGTCTCATTTTTGTTTTGTCCTTTTCTAAACTTAGGTAGAAAAAATATATTATCAAATTTTTGGACATACCTGTGTTTAATTTTGCTCTTATTGTTTTATAGTCAAAACAAAAATATTAAGTTATTATTTTGGTTTATTATTTTGCAACACCGGAAGTGTTAGTGTTAGTGTAGGTGATGAGTTTAATCAGCTATTTAAAGTGTCTCTAGTTTTATCTATGATGTCTGACCTTCATTACACAAAATTAAAATGCCTATTATATGAAAACTAGTGATGGCAAGGTCAAAACAGTGTTTTAGTGCGTACCGAAACCTAGGTGGAACTTCTGAACTGAATCAATATAAGCAATTGAAGTGCAATATAAGCTGCAGCTTCAGCCATCACCCATTTCGGATAACTTATGTTGAACTGTATAATCAGAGGAGTTATTGTTTAATTTGACCTTGTTGGATTTTTTCCCCCTTTGTTATATTATTCTGTTTCTTTTTAATCTTTACTTTTAATCTATCCGAAATAAATAAATAAAAATCATTGTTCCGAGGTCTGTATGAGAAAGAGGATGTCACGTGACTGTTCCATTTCGCGTTCCATTACGTCACCAACTGTTTTCAAACTTCACCGCTGTTTTATGCAGTGATTGTGTTATCCCGTTTCTCAAATGGAATAATAAAATGCTGCCATTACACAATATTAAATTGCCTATTCTATGCACAATTTATGTATTATGTGGCTTATATATTCGTACCTGCATATTGTGTAAGCCCAAGACGAAGTTGAGATTACATATGTGCTGACCTCACGCCTGAGAGGAGGACAATGGGCCTAGACCGCCTGCGGAGAACACCTGGACATGGAGGCACGGCGGCAGGGGCCGGAGAGGACTTCCTGACCCCCTGAGGCCAGTCAGGAGACTGAGAGACCAGGAGGGGGGTTTAGAGACAAGAGGGGGATGTAACAGGGATGTGTGATGAAGCCTTTGTTGTCACTTGTATAAATAGAGAGGTACTGACTGTGTTCAGCCTCTTATTTCTACTGAGAAATTTGATGGGGATGTGACTTCAAGAATAAAACCTGAATAATGAAACCATTCAGTGTCTTCATTTCACGCTCCCTACATTGGTGACCTATCGACGTAGAGAATGCCGGGAGAGAATCTCCGCGTTCCGGACTCGCTGGAGTCTGCCCTGGCGAGCGCCATAGCTGTCAAGCTGCCGGAATTCTGGCAGGACAATCCACGGTCGTGGTTCCTACAAGCGGAGTCACAGTTCGCGCTCGCAGGGGCATCGGCGGATGACACTAAGTTCCACCATGTCATCGCTAAGCTGGACAACCGCATGGCTCGGTGCGTGCAGAGCTTGGTACAGCAGCCACCCGCCACCGACAGATACGGCAGGTTGACAGCTACCCTCATCAAGTTTTTCACGCCCTCAGCCGAAGTGAGGGCTAGGAGGCTCCTGGCTTTGCTCAACCAGGGAGGACACAGGCCAAGCGCCCTGATGGAAGACATGCTACAGCTGAGGGGGTCAGACAACGATGGTTTCCTTTTCCAGTATATCTTCCTAACTAACCTCCCGGCGCACATGAGAGGGGCGCTGGCCGGTGTACGTTGTGAGACCCAGGAGGATTTCCGGGAGCTGGCCCAGGAGGCAGAGAGGATCTTGGACGCCTGCAGCGAGTAGACGACGGCAGCGGCGACCCAAGGCAGCGGTGAGCCAGGGGCAGCAGTCCCAACCCTGCCAACAACGGCAGCAGCGCGGCCTCGACGCGGTGGAGGTGATGGTTCAGTGGCAGAGGCGCGGCCCCGACGCAGCGGAGGAGAGGATCTCTGCTTTTATCATCAGAGGTTCGCCGAGAGGGCACGCAGGTGTATGCCGCCCTGCAGCTTCAGGAGTTGGGGAAACGGCAGGACCGAGGGTCGTTAGCAGCTTCGACTCTCGGTGAAAACAGCAAGCTGCTCTACATCACAGATGCGAGCTCCGGACGAGATTTCCTCATAGACACCGGAGCCCAAGTGAGTTTCATCACCCCAACTTATGCTGACCGGTTGGCTGGACCCCGTGGTAGCGGATCCACTGCGGCAAACGGCTCGAGCATCAACACTTACGGGAAACGAACTTTGTCTTTATGCTTACATGGCCGCACATATGAATGGACTTTTGTCATAGCGGCGGTGAGTTTCAACATGTTAGGCGCTGATTTTCTGTGCTTACATGGTCTGTTAGTTGATCTTGCCAATAGGCGGCTGGTAAATGCACTCTCTTTTTACTCTCTTCCCTGTTCAGCTCGAGTGTCCCCGCCACGAGTACAGACCAACGTCGCCGCAGCAGGTGATAAGTTCCACACACTCCTCACCCAGTTTCCAGTGCTCACCGTCCCTACTTTTTCGGCAACAGTTGCGAAACACGGGGTGGAGCATTTTATCACTACAGTGGGACCCCCGTCTTCGCAAAGGCCCGGCGTTTGGATGCGGCTAAGCTCTCCATTGCGAGCGAGGAGTTTGCCAGCCTGGAAAAACTGAGCATCATTCGCCGTTCGAAGAGCCCATGGGCTTCGCCGCTACACATGGTCCCGAAAGCTGACGGCTCCTGGAGACCTTGCAGCGACTACCGCAGACTAAATAACGCCACGGCGCATGACCGCTACCCAATTCCGCACATTCAAGATTTCTCGGTGCATCTGGCGGGGGCGCGCATTTTTTCTAAGATAGACCTGGTCCGCGGCTACCACCAGGTTCCGGTCCGGCCCGAAGATATCCCTAAAACAGCGGTAATAACCCCTTTCGGACTTTTTGAATTTTTGCGAATGCCTTTTGGCCTTAAAGGCGCCGCACAAACATTCCAGTGCATGATGGATGCTGTGCTGCGCGACCTAAATTTCGTGTTTGTCTACCTCGACATTTTGGTCGCTAGTTCTTCAGAGGAGGAACACCACAAACACTCACTACCGTTTTTCGGAGGTTGGGAGAGCATGGGTTAATTATTAACCCGGCTAAGTGCCAGTTTGGCGTGGCGCAGATCGATTTTTTGGGGCACCGCGTCTCCCCAGACGGGGCGATTCCGTTACCGGGCAAGGTGCGCGCAGTGGCAGATTTTCCCTGCCCACAAACGGTCAAATCATTACAGGAGTTTTTAGGCATGGTGAATTTTTATAACCGCTTCCTACCACGCGCAGCGCAGCTCATGCAGCCTTTATATGCCGCGCTCAAAAAACAAAAAAACCCCTCCAACCCGATCGAGTGGTCCCCTGAGCGGGAGCGCGCATTCGCGGAGGTAAAAAAAGCACTGGCTGACACCATGCTGCTCGCTCATCCAGACCCTTCGGCCCGCATAGCTCTTACTACAGACGCATCAGACGTTGCCATAGGGGCGGTCGTGAAACAGCACATCGCCGGGGTCTGGCAACCACTGGCGTTTTTTAAAAAATCCTTAAATGATGCCGAGCGCAAATACAGCACGTTTGACAGAGAGCTGTTAGCGCTTCATTTGGCCACCCGCCACTTCCAGTTCTGGCTGGAAGGTCGGAGTTTCACTGCGTTTGTCGATCATAAACCACTCACTTTTGCGATGTCTAAAGTGTCAGAGCCTTGGTCGGGTCGGCAGCAGAGGCAACTGGCCGCGATTTCGGAGTTTACCACTGATATTCAGTACGTAGCGGGTAAACTCAACGTGGTGGCAGACTGCCTCTCTCGCGCGTTCACGGCACCGGTGCACGCGGATGTGGAGCAGACTCCCGCGGATGCGGGGCAAAATGACAACGCGGGAGCGCGCGTGGCCCCAGTTCACGTGGGGATCGATTATGCAGCGATGGCGGCAGAGCAGAGTACAGATGCGGACGTGCGCGCGCTCCAGTCTGGACCAACAGGGTTAAGGCTGGAGAGCAGGATTTTGCAAACCGGTATGCCCCCCTTAATCTGCAACGTATCGACTGGGCGACCACGCCCGGTAATCCCGGCCGCGTGGCGCCGCTGCGTTTTTGACTCGGTTCACTCTCTCGCGCACCCGGGAGCGCACGCGTCTGTGAAAATGGTTTCAGAGAAGTTTGTTTGGCCGAGCCTGTGCAAGCACGTGAAAGAGTGGGCAAAGACCTGCATGGCCTGCCAGCGGGCTAAAATCCATAAACACACAAAAGCTCCGTTAGAACCGTTCCAAATCCCGGCCAGGAGGTTCGACCACGTGCATGTCGACCTCGTGGGCCCCCTACCGTCGTAGCACGGGTTCACACATCTTTTGACAATGGTGGACCGAACCACGCGTTGGCCGGAAGCGGTCCCTTTAACTTCAACCATGGCTGCAGAAGTGGCTCGAGTTTTTTTAACGGCCTGGGTAGCGCGCTTTGGGGTTCCGTCGGACATTACGTCAGACAGAGGCCCCCAGTTTGTCTCCGAGCTTTGGTCGGCGATGGCCAGCAGCTTGGGGACAACAATCCATCGCACTACCGCGTATCACCCCCAAGCTAATGGTTTATGCGAGCGTTTTCACAGGTCATTGAAGGCAGCCCTCAGAGCATCGCTTACGGATGGAGATTGGGTAAACAAACTACCATGGGTCTTATTGGGGTTGCGTTCTGCGCCCAAGGAGGATCTGAATGCCTCCCCAGCAGAGTTAGTGTTTGCACAACCTCTCAGGCTGCCCGGTGAGTTCTTACCAGAGCATCCAGGGCCGGAGCGCCTCCCAGCTCTGAGGCCACTAAGCGGCGCAGAAGCAGACATGCTCCCGGGCCCCGTTCATCACACTTTTCCGCGGGTTTTTGTTCCCCAGGCTTTAAAAAATGCAGAGTTCGCTTTTGTTAGGCACGATGCTGTTAAACAGACTCTCTGTCCACCATATGATGGACCATTTAGAGTGCTGGAATCTGGTGATAAGCAGTTTGTGCTAGATTTGGGTGACAGGAAAGAGTCAGTATTGACAGACTTAAGCCTGCTTTTGCGATGAACGATGAGTCTGTACGAGTGGCGAGGGCGCCGCGGCGGGGTAGATCTCCCAAGGACCACGTCTCGGCCCCCCCACAGGGGTCAAATAACCATTCTCTTCCTCAGACTGCAGATTCCTTGCAGGACAGCGCCGCTAAGACAGCAAAACCTACGTACAGCAGATTCGGAAGACGGATAAAACCCAGACAACGTGCATATAATGTGGTACAAGCTATGCTGTTGGTGTTGGCACTGAGTTTTTAATCAAGTTGTATAGACTATGCTGTGAGAGTTACCACTGCAATGTTAGTGTGATCATGCTGTGTAGGCTGTACTGTTGATGTAGTTCCTGAATTTTCTTTTTAATGTGAGCATGTAGTAGAGTTATGCCATTGATGCCATCCTGTATTAATTTTTTTATTGGAAACCCGAATGTATGGTCCATTCTTCGGCATTTGGGGGGGGGGGGCTGTGGCTTATATATTCGTACCTGCCTATTGTGTAAGCCCAAGACGAAGTTGAGATTACATATGTGCTGACCTCACGCCTGAGAAGAGGACAATGGGCCTAGACCGCCTGCGGAGAACACCTGGACGTGGAGGCACGGCGGCAGGGGCCGGAGAGGACTTCCTGACCCCCTGAGGCCAGTCGGGAGACTGAGAGACCAGGAGGGGGGTTTAGAGACAAGAGGGGGATGTAACAGGGATGTGTGATGAAGCCTTTGTTGTCACTTGTATAAATAGAGAGGTACTGACTGTGTTCAGCCTCTTATTTCTACTGAGAGATTTGATGGGGATGTGACTTCAAGAATAAAACCTGAATAATGAAACCATTCAGTGTCTTCATTTCACCCTCCCCACAATTATATAAATACTTTATATGTAAAATACTAATTTCTCGTGTCTTCACCTGATTGAATCAGGTGAAGACACGAGAAATTATCAGCCAACGTTGATTCATCAACCCACACGCTTAAAACATTTAAAAGCCTCTGATATGTGCATTTATTTTGCGAAGTCTTGCCTCTTTGAGTGTATTGTACTGAGCGCTTTTTGATTGAGAGCGTTTGGCTTGAGATTAATTTGCGATGGATGGTGTTAGAAAGCGTCCCAGGTCAACCGTCTGGGAACACTTTGACCTTTTTGAACCAACGAAAGTTAAATATTTGCATTGCATGCAACAGCTTGCATTTTGCAATAATACAACTACTATGTGGAGACATCTGCGGACAAAACATCCTGATGTGTGCATTACTAGCACTATACAACTAAGTGCTGAATCCACCCAAGGCCACCACGGTGTTTATGGTATGTATTCATGTCATTTTAATACACATGTACATTTGTTAGTAGAGAGTTGAGATAGAAATGCTTTATTGATCCCATAGTGGGGAAATTTACTGCTATGACTCATGACAGCTCCAGTGTGCAGATAAAGTGCCAGAAACAGAAAAACACACCAAGAAATCTCAAACACTCAAAAGAATAGTGCAAAATAAAAATTGTGCAAAAGAAGTTGAAATACAAAATGGACAGCAATAGAATGTATTAAGTCATTTTCATTTCGAAATAGGCAGGGGGAAGTATTGAAATGTCTTTATGTCAAGCTACTGATGAGAAATGGGGGTAGGATTAAATCAGTTTTTCTTCTTCCCACTCCTTTTCAAGCATAAATTAATGATTTTGATATATTTTACTTTCATGTATTCTGATGAATGTCTGCATTATCAGATAATGTTGTATGCAGGTTATTTATGTTATTTGATTACTTGCTTGAAATAAATGAAATTAAAATGAAATGACATTTATTTTAAGCGAGTAAACAACACAAAATGACCTGTATACAGCAGTATCTGACAATGCAAAGACATTCAACAGAATACATGTAAGTTCAATAATTCAAATCAATTAATTCATGCTCAAAAAGGAGTGGGGAAAAGACAAACTTATTTAATAAAAAAAAAATACAAATGGTGCAAAAAGAAATTTGCAATATAAATATTATTTATTCACATCTATCAGTATTTACAATACAATTATGCTCTTAATCACTAAAAGAGGTCATATTGTTCTATATTTACATACAGTTGTGTAGATTTACAATACAATACATGAAGTTGCATGTCAGCATTCCTCCTAACTCAGTCTTTTTTCTTGTTCTTTGACAGGAAGGCAAAAAGAATTGGATGAGGCCCTCGTTGACCTTATTGTGAAGGACTCACAACCCTTTTCAATTGTGGAAGATGAGGGTTTCAAGAATTTTGTCAAGAAACTTGACATCCTTCCATCAAGAAACACACTGAAAACAATGTTGAAGTCCAGATACACTGAGACCAAAGAGAAAGTGATGGCTCAAGTGAAGAAGGCCAAAGCGGTCAGCTTGACCTCAGATATGTGGACATCAATAAACATGGATGCTCACCTAGCAGTCACATGCCATTTTATTGATGAAAATGGCAAACTAGACACAACTGTCCTTGGAGTCATTCATTTTCCTGAGACACACACAGCTGAACACCTGAAGGAGGCCAAGAGCACTCTTTTGCGTTCATGGGGGATTGAGAAGAGCATTACTTGCCTAGTTACCGACAATGCTGCCAATATGATTGCCTGTGCACAACTTATACAGGTACGTCATGTACCTTGTTTTGCACATACATTGAATTTGGTGGTGAAAAAAGCCATAGAGCAAACCCCTGAACTGCATACTCTGCGTCTGCAATCTAGGCAGATAGTCAGCCTCTTTAGATCTAGTGCCACTGCTAAGCAGAAGCTTTCAGACATCCAGCAGCGAATGGGAAAACCAGTGCTGAAATTAATCCAGGAAATAGAGACCAGATGGAACAGCACCTATTCAATGTTTGAACGTCTGCTGGAGCAGCGTGAAGCAGTGGCAGCAGCGTTGGCCAGCTTGAATACAACCTTAACTCCCTTAAACAGTGCTGACAGTGAAACAGTAAGTGAGTGCCTTCAGCTTCTTGCTGTATTTAATGAAGCAACTGTGGAGCTGTCCTCCGAAAAGAGAGTTTCGGCCTCAAAAATAATACCATTAGTCAGACAAATACATCGAAAGATTCTGGAACGGCGTGACAGGTTAACTAGCCCAACTGCACTTCAGCTGAGCAGTAACCTTCACAAAAACTTGAGAGAGCGATGTGGGGTGGAGGCTGTGAGGGTCCTAGCCGTCTCAACCGTGTTGGATCCTCGATTCAAAGTTCTGGCATTTGGATGTCCAGACAACGCAGGCAAAGCGGTGAAGGCTTTGACAGCTGAGTGTTGTGCCATCGTTCGAGCAGCTTCACAAGAACAAACACGCGCTTGTGAGCCCACAACATCAGCAACACCAGGACCACAGGCCAGTGGGCACACGGGGGAGAGCCTGTGGGATGGCTTTGACAGTATGGTGGGGGAAACTTCACAAAGACAGAGTGCCACTGCTGATGCTGCTGTTGAGGTAGGCCACCCCCAGACACACACTATGACGACAGTGTTGGAATGAGGTTGCAATTTGTTTACATTCATATTTATTGGATGCAACTGATAAATTATCTAACTCTCTAGGTTCAGCGCTATCTCTCAGCCCCATATTTGCCAAGAAGAGATGATCCGTTGGATTTTTGGAACCAGCATGCAGTTGTGTTCCCCCACCTTTTCGAGCTGGCCAAGACTTATCTTTCCATTCCGGCCACGTCAGTCCCTTGTGAGAGAATCTTCTCAAAAGCAGGAGAAATTTTAAACAAGAGAAGAAATCGTCTAAGTCCAAGCACTGTTGAACAAATTGTTTTTCTGAATAAAAATACTTGAATGTACACAAGCACACCCTTCAAATACTGATTGATGTCTATATTGTATTCAAGCACACCCTTCAAATACTGATTGAGGGGAAAAAATATCCTTTCATACAAATGATACTATAACCCCAAACACATCACAAAGAGTTAAGACAAAAAGACTAGTAATTACAATCGACATAAGTCTTTTGATTAAATGTGATATTCTAACCCGTAACAGTAGAGGACAAAATTGATTTATGTAATGTGGGTCTAAACAAAGCATTTAAGTTATCAAGTTATATTGGGAAATGATGACCTATTTCAAAGGCAAAATTACAAACAAACCGAGAATTAACAGAAGACAGTTAATTTGTATTTCTATACATATTTAGGTTTTTTTAATTCACTTTTTGTCTCTCCTACATCGTTATTTCTCTCTCCTACACCATCCATTACAATTATATGCTGATTGTCAATTGTGTAAATGAGGTGATGACAGACAGCCAACAGCCACTGCCCTTGCTGGGGAGCTGGCAGCACTGCTCTACTGTTTGAATGTCATATTTTCAGATTGGCCACCAGATGTCGCTGTGGGGAGATGTTTCGAACGTTCCAAAAGATCGATTCTTTTTTTGAATCAATTGTTCCAAATGATTCGATCTCTCGATCGTTCCATTTCTGCCATCACTAGGTATAACTGACTGAGCTTACTTGCAGGTGTCCTTATGCTGGCGCCGGCTTGGGCTTTGGGCCTCCTTCCAGGGAGACAGCGCCTGCGGAACGCACCCAGCAATGAGCTGTGATGCGTGGCATGGAGAAGGAGTGATTTGGAATCACTCCCGCCACCACGGGGGAGAAAGACCGCCGCCAAAGGGATCCACCTGTGCACAGGGGACAGCCTGGGAGAAAAGGTAAGTTTGGTGATGAGCTTACGTGCCAACGGAGAGTCCTTAAGATGATGCGCAGGGATGTGAGGAAACAGGCGAGTGCAGGACGAAGATCATAGCATAGCAGACGGCTCCGTGCCGAGGCTCCAGGCAGAGCGGGCTATATAGCCCGGGATTGATTACCCACAGGTGTGCGCGCAGCTGAAGCAGGTGACGGCCCAGAGTGAGTCATGACAACTATAAGCAAGCACAAGCCAACTTCCGATGCCCCCAAACAATCCCATATTGCTTTGCGTGTGTCAAAGATGATGGTATTTGCGAAAAGGTCCATGGAGAATTTTTCTGATTTAAGGTCCCATGTGCAGAAGTAGAGGGGGAGTGACTTAGGCTCTCTATAGCCTTTTTTTTTTTTTTTTGTTACCTCCGTCAGTGTTTTTAGTGGTGTTGGCTGGTTGATTTGTCTGTTGGTTGGTTGGTTGGTTTGTCTGTCTGTTAGCAACATAACTCAAAAAGTTATGAATGGATTTTGATAAAATTTTCAGAAAAGGTGTGTAATGGGACGGGGAACAGATGGTTAGATTTTGGTGGTGATTCGGGTTACAATCTGGATGCAGGCGTTTTTTGAATTTTATTTTATATATTAATATGACACTTTTCATGTACTGCCCCTTTAAGACGTGTCCACTGAGTTATGTGTTTGGCCATGCCATGGGGCCATGTGCCTCGGCAACCCGGAAAAAGTATTAGGGGGCGTGTCCACTAAAGTCAGTTCTGCTGTGGGTGATGTAAAAATGAACCCTTTGAGTGTGAGATTTCGTGTGCCCCTAGTGGCGGAGCGTGGTGCTGCGCTTGTCATCTCACTCTAACATCCCCGGCTGCACTGAGGATTTGTACTGACTTGTACTGATTTTCCAGTTTCAGAAGGTGGCAGACACGCATTGGAGGACTCAATGGATGACACGTAATACACCAAAGAAGAAGAACTCCTCATTTCCTTTTCCTGTTTTCATCCTTTTAGCCCAGAAAGCTAATATGGCTGCCGTTCATTGTCGTGCACCGTCACTTAGATGACTTCATACACGGAAAATAGCCGCGGGAAACAAGCGAAATTTATGTGGGATAAGATGCTGGGATAGGCTCCAGCCCCCCCGCGACCCGAAAAGGATTAAGCGGAAGAAGATGAATGAATGAATGAATAATCATAAGACTTTGCAGATGTGGTAGAGAGTGTAAATGACCGACAGAACGCAAAATAATGACTCACGATGGACTAAAACACACCGACCATGGCAGCAAGCGGGTCCGCTTAGCCACCGGTAAGTGACCAATTTCTTTTTTTTTTTTTTTAACATTGCACTGATTTCTTGTTTATATACTTTAAAGATAAGATGATAATGTACCTCTGTACAAAAAACGGTGTCAAAAGACTGAACCATTCTTTGTGTAAATATGTCCAAAGTCCGCTTTTGACTGAGTTATGTAATTCAATATAGCTGCTGTGGCATTATGCAGATTAGATACATAAAATCACTCCTATCTGAAACTTTGGACCATATTTTACATCTTTCTAATTGTCAGTAAGCCATTATCTCTTACCACTTTCAAGTTATAGCCTTGGAAATCTGAACTATTTTATTGACAAAAAATATTTACCACTCTTGACCACTAGGGGTTATGTTGCAATTCGGTGACAGTCACACTCAAAGCCTTAAATTAGACAGTTACCAGAATCTTTTCAGTTAACAAACCAATAATCACAGAAGAAATACTATCTCTCATCTTATCTTTTATTGAATCACGCAGGCAGTCAAACACAGCCGTGGGTCTCAGCAGCACAACCTGGTTAAGACCCAGAACAAAGGAATCCCCCCCACACACATAGCTTCTGAGTTGATGCATTCCCAGTGTAGCTCTCTTCACGACAACAGACACAGGTTGGTTCCTTTAAACGGGCGTTTATTGGGACTTATGCACCTCCCTCATCGTCACGCCGTGAGAACTGTATGGGGAAACGTAACGCATAACCATATATACAGTACAGAGCGAAATAATATAAACAAGTTACAAAACAAATACCTCGTTGGCCGCTTGTCATGAAAAGAGTTCTGAAGGTAAAACAAACTGCTTGGCTTCAATCTTCAATCAAACTTAAGTGCCAGATAGCTGAATAACGTGGCACAGCGTTCTTCTCATTTCCGCTATGTGCTACAATAAAAACAATCCCAGCGGCACTCCAGACGGAAACATCAGTTCCGGTCAGGAAACAATAAATTTCAACAAACTATACAGTTGCAACAACCAACATGTAACGTACAGAAAATATATAATTTTATAACAACACTTACACTCCCACCAAATCACTCATTGATTTAAATGCGGGATTTCTTTTAAACACAGATTATAAATGGAATCAATGGCTTGGGTTATTTGAACTCTGAAAGAATGTGACTCACTTTGTTTAATTTCTACTTAATTTGCCTCAAGCAAGGTAACCACCTTGTGAATGGGCCTTTGAAGGTAAACCAGTCTAGGTTATATCGCTTCCTTGGTGGTATACACGCTCATGATGATGCTTGACAAGCAGTGTTGAAACATGGGATTTCTTCGGAAGGATCGCCGGATGTTTTACATCATGGTGCAAGGCTGACTGAGACAATCGTCCTCCTACCCTTAGGACATTGTTCTTGTCCAAGAAGGCGTTCAACTTATATAACTTGCTGTACTTGTTCAAAGTGTCTCCCTTCTGAGCTTTGATTTTTTGTATGTCCGCAGCAAAGGCATCTTCTTGCACTAGCCTGATGATAAAGCTTTCTGCTTCCTTTCTTTCTTCAAGACTAGTTGCTTCATTTGTTCTTGGCTGAAGTCCTTTGATTTCTTTGGCAAATCTCTTGAGCCTAGCAATGGCTCTAACTGCCCTGGACCAGTCAGAGAATTTGGCGAGGCGTTTCGCCACTGACTCTATTCCTTTCATCATGACTGTATGGACATGGGCTTTGCGAAGTTCAGGGTCAGTTCTTTCAACATCTCCCACCATTTCCTCTTCACGTGGAAGATTCTGGTGCCAAAGAAAATCAGGTCCTGTCAGCCAATTAGACTCTTTTAACTGAGCTGCACTCAGTCCTCTTGAAGCGCAGTCAGCTGGGTTGTTTTCAGTGCTGACATGTCGCCATTGTGCGGGATCTGTGCTAGATCTTATGCATTGGATCCGGTTGGCTACGAATGTGTGGAATCTCTTTGCATCATTGTAGTTAGCTTCGGGATTTGCACAGCCAACAATACTCCAGCCAAGATCAGTTCGCTGTGCATATGGATGACTGTCTTTCCCAAACAGAATTTCTCTTGGAAGAAGGGCTTGTTGGCAGTTGTAGCCGATTAGTAGTCCTACTTCACAATCTAGTGGTGGTGGAATCTTGTCTGCCAGTTGTTCAAGATGAGGCCACTTTAGTGCTGTTTCAGAGGTTGGAATGTGTGACCTATCTGCTGGGATGAACTCTCGTGTGAAAAGTGCTGGCAATGGAATTCTTCTCTCTAAGTTGTATCCTCTCACTTGCAAGTTTGTCAGTTTCTGAGAGGTTATGACTACTGATTTTGTAGTCATTGTGGATAGCCGCAAGCTGACATTCTCTTTGCTTGTATCAAGGTCTTGGGCTATTTCGTCTAGGATGAAAGTTGTATCGCTTTGAGTGTCTAAGAGTGCATACACAAGAACTTCGTGGTCTGGATGCTTTGTAGACGAGATCCAGACTGGTACGATTGAGGATGTTTGTGTGTTTGGGCCCTCTTGTATGACTCTGTTGGTAGTTGCTGTCGCAGCTACTTCTTTGATCTCTGCTTTGTCCTTTGAGCTGTCTTCTCCTTTTGGAGCAGTCAGCCTTTGACGGTCTTTAAACTTCTCCTCATGCAAACATGTCGGATGTCTTCTTTGGCACCTCTGGCATGTACTTCTGTTGTCACACTCCTTTGAGTGATGTCCTACATTCAGACATCCAAAACAAAGCTTCTCTGCTTGCACAAACTTGACACGATCTTGAACTGTCTTTTCACTGAACTTTCTGCACTTAGCAAGGTCATGTCCTGCTCTTTTGCAGAAAACACATGATGGAATGCTGCTCTGTTTTGTATCTGTGGCCAGTGTCTTTGCTTGAATAGTTTGGCTTCGGGTGTGTTTTGATTTCTCACTTTCCACACTTTTGAGCGCTTGAATTGAGGATATGGGATCACAAGCAAGGTCTGCTTCCTTAGACAGGAAGTCTACAAACTCTTTAAATGGTGGATAATCAGCGTTCGCTTCTCTGACTTCCATCACTTTACGGTTCCATCTGGATACCAGCCTATCTGGTAACTTCAGCAGAATTTTTTGGCTTTCATTACAGTCATTAAGAATTTCTAATGTCTTCATGTGGGGCATTGCAGCCTCACAGCTCTTAAGGAAGTCTGCAAATTCCCTTAATTCACAACCATCTTTTGTGCTTATTTTTGGCCATCCATGTAGTTTGTCCCTGAAGGATTTCCCAATTATAAATGGGTCTCCAAAACGTTTTTCCAAAAGCTGCCAGGCCGAGTCATATGCAGCTTCAGTGCCCAATAAGAAGAATCCTTCAATGGCCTTTTTTGCAGCACCACCTAAATACTTCCTTAGGTAATACAGTTTTTCATTCTTTGGGATGTTTTTCCTGTCAATCAATGTTTCAAAAGAGAGTCGCCAGTCCTTGAATCTCAAGGGGTCTCCAGTGAATAATGCAGGCTCTGGTGTTGGAAGACGATTCACATTTATAGCTTCCGTTAGCATGTGGACCAAATCTGAGGTGTTCTGTACTGTAGGAATGGGTGGAGCTTGAGCTGTGACTGGCAGGGACTGAGGAATGAAGGAGGGACTTAAAGCATTGAGGGCTTGTGTGGTGACTGGCAGAGACTGAGGGATGAAGGAGGGACTTGAGGCATTGAGGGCTTGTGTTTCTCCAAATTCAACATCATACAGCAATTCAGCTGTTTTAAAATTTTCTTCAACTTGATCATAGACCATTACTCATGCTCTTGCAGCATTTAACTTCTTCACTTCTTCCAAGCGTTTAAGCCTTCTACGTTTGTCTTGCATTTCTTGTTGTCTGGCAAAGGTTTCAGATTCAAATTGTGCAAGCCGTTATTTATCTTCAGCCTCTAGCCTTTGGAGTTCAGCCTCTTCTCTTTCTTGTTCATCCAATACTGCTAAAACTTCCTGGGATGCGGCAGCCTCCGCTGCAGCCTCACATCTTTTGGCTGAGTTAGTACTAGAACAAATAGAACATTTTGATTGATGAGATGGTGGCCTTGATAAGGAGCAAGTTGAGTTTAGAACTGATCCAACATCGGGCCAAGGTTCATCCTCTTCTTCTGTTTTAGGCTCCTTAAGCTGCCCTTTTGCCTTTTGAATAATTAACCCTGAGAGTGAAACGCAAGTGTCTACTCTGCGTCGCAGATCTGGCTCAGGAGTTTGTATTTTGCGTAATGTTTCATATATGGCTTTTACCTCGGAGCAAGTGCTGCTTATATTTTCAATCAGCTCACTCAATTCATCCTCTGAGGCTTCATTGGTCAGTATTTCCTTGCCTATTCTAGCATGGTACCTCCATTTCTCATAAATGATTCTGTACCGTCGTTGGATATTTTTCATCTTGTCTTCTTGAAGTTCTCTCCCCTTCTCTGTGAGGGTTCGAATTCTTTCGCCTCTTCGCAGCCCTTCTGCTTCTGCAGATTTGGTAACTTCAGGTTGGGCAGATGAGTCAGCCATCTTGTGGCAGGTCTCAGTGTTTGTGTCAGACATTTTGAGATAACTTGAACAACAGTGAAACAACTGGATGATGACTAGTTTGTAATTATACTGACTTCAATACTGCATTAAGATAACTGTATAAACATTTAAACTTAGCCACTTTTCAGCTAACTTCAATTTCAAAGCAAGAATAAAAACAGTGAAATTACCTTAACACAATATGTAAATATGAACTTTAACAGATGAGATAATATGTTTAGAAATGCATTAAATTGCTTATTTTACAAAATAGGAAAAAACAGAGTTGGGTTAAGTGCCCTTTAACTTCACTGAAAATGCCCTTTAAGCTTGTTGAAATTTTATAGACACAAAGCTTGCATAAATCTTAGTTTCAGATTAAAATGCCATTTTTTAACGTTCATCAAAGATTGTTAATTTACATATAAATTTAACATCGACTTTAACCTTGTAACATGAAGCAACTGTGAAAATCAGGACATCTGATAATCTCCAACCACAACAGCTAAATAGCACACAAGCTGATAGATCTGAGTCCTTATTGCAATGTCCAAGTTAAACCACTTCTCACACCACCTTAACTTGAAACTTGAGGTGGAGCGCCTTTTGGCTTTAACTTGTAAAATTGCGCTTTAACACAGTCTAACGGCCGTTACTTGCGGTTGCTATGACG
Organism: Pholidichthys leucotaenia; assembly: GCA_020510985.1. Taxonomy (NCBI): domain Eukaryota; kingdom Metazoa; phylum Chordata; class Actinopteri; order Cichliformes; family Pholidichthyidae; genus Pholidichthys; species Pholidichthys leucotaenia. The sequence continues at coordinate 187,636,024 of CM035848.1, read as the reverse complement.
ACAGTGCGGTATGGACTTGCTTAACTGACGACCTGGATCTTCCTCTCCTCGCTACCCGCCGTGATCTCGGAGTCCTTGTTACCCGTATTGAGCAGGCGAGTTCTCACTGTAGCTCTCTTCACGACAACAGACACAGGTTGGTTCCTTTAAACGGGCGTTTATTGGGACTTATGCACCTTCCTCATCGTCACGCCGTGAGAACTGTATGGGGAAACGTAACGCATAACCATATATACAGTACAGAGCGAAATAATATAAACAAGTTACAAAACAAATACCTCGTTGGCCGCTTGTCATGAAAAGAGTTCTGAAGGTAAAACAAACTGCTTGGCTTCAATCTTCAATCAAACTTAAGTGCCAGATAGCTGAATAACGTGGCACAGCGTTCTTCTCATTTCCGCTATGTGCTACAATAAAAACAATCCCAGCGGCACTCCAGACGGAAACATCAGTTCCGGTCAGGAAACAATAAATTTCAACAAACTATACAGTTGCAACAACCAACATGTAACGTACAGAAAATATATAATTTTATAACAACACTTACACCCAGAAACTCTCCAACAATACGTGTCCATTGTCCAAACTGGTCCAAACCGGTCTTCTTCAGCATCCAAATAGCCCCCACATCCTTCCTCTCAGCATTCCAGTGGCTCCAGATGTCTCTTCGCTTTTATGGCTCCTCTCAGCAGATGTCTCCTCTCTTTTATGGCTTTACGGCCTCCACATCCGCAACCTATGGCCCTATATGGAAGCAGGAAACAAAGACTAGAGCGTGTGTGCAGCTTGTGTGTGTGTGCATGTGTATATGTGCAGCTTCTGTGTGCGCATGTGTTTGTGTGCAGCTTGTGTATATGTGCATGTGATGTGTGGTGTGTGTGAGAGCACTTTGTGTATTATCTAACTAACTAATCTTCACTATTAGATTAGATTAGATTATTATTATATAGATTAGTTTATTATTAGATTAGATTAGATTAGATTATTTTTCAGCATAATCATTCTGAGTCAAAAAATCAGGCAGAATATTTAAATGTAAGTGTAGAAGAGCTTGAAATGATGAGGCGATTTGATATATAAACCAAAGTTTATTTATCAGCTCTCCTAACAAGTCTCATTCTAGTGCAGAGGTAGCAGAAGGAAAAGAGACCGAATATCTCCGGCTCACTGACTTTATACTTGCACATAACAAAAGACATGCATAACAAAGGCTGACATCCCTCATTATCTTAATCCCCCCATTGTCTTGGTATTTCCTCTCCTCGCCCAGGGGGTGAGGGTAGCTCCTCCGGTCTCCACCGCAGTGTCTGGGAACGTCTTTGTTCTTCACTTGGCGGTTGAGAGCCTTTGTCCCTTCAGAGGTGTGAAGTTGCTTTACATATGTAATTACCAAACATTTCCGCATGCTTCAACATATGTAGGTTATGGAATATATGATTAATATAGCCCACAGCCCCCCCCAAACGACTAAGAAAGGACAATAGAAAGGTTCACAGTCTAAGATAATTACTATGACATACTAAGTGTTACATCTCTTGCCACAGAAGAAACTTTCCAGCAGCCATGCCCCTAAGACAGTTCAGTGGTAATCATACCAGCATAGTAAAATCATAAGTCAGTCCTAAACTGTTGCAGCACAATTAGTGAACAATTGTGGAGTAGTTTGCATCAGTCCCTGTGCTGTCTGGGTTTTAATCTTCTCCCAAAACTGCTGTGGGTTCGTTTAGGCGTCCTGCTGGGACCTTCTTGTGAGGAATCTGCAGCGTGGGAAGGAGAGTGGTTAATTGTTCCCTGCAGGGGGGGCTGAGTCTTTTCTCTTGGGGGGTCTACCCCGCCGAGGTGCTCTCGCCAACTGTGCAGGCTCGTCTTTCAACAAGAAGGCAGGTTTAAGTCTGTCAATGCTGACTGTTTCTTTTCTATCCCCAAAATCATGCACAAAGTGTTTATCACCATGTTCCAGCACTCTGAATGGCCCATCGTATGCTGGGCGGAAAGTTCGTTTTAAAGCTTCATGCCTAACAAAAACGAACTCAGCGTTTTTTAAAGCTTGAGGGACAAAAACCCGTGGAAAGGAGTGATGAGCTGGACTGGGGAGAGAGTCTGGTCTGTTGCTGCCTAAAAACCTTGGGACTGGAAGATGCCCTGGCTCTGGGTTCTCTGGTAAAAATTCACCTGGGAGCCTGAGAGGCTGTGCAAAAACTAATTCTGCCGGAGAGGCGTCTAGATCCTCTTTAGGCACAGCACGCAACCCCAATAAAACCCAGGGAAGTTTATTTACCCAATTTGTATCCGTTAGTGAGGCTCTGAGGGCAGCCTTTAAAGACCTGTGAAAACGCTCGCATAACCCATTAGCCTGAGGGTGATAAGCGGTGGTGCGGTGAATTGTTGCCCCTAAGCTGCTGGACATGGCTGACCAAAGCTCCGAGACAAATTGAGGCCCCCTATCGGACGTGATGTCCGATGGGACGCCGAAACGTGCCACCCAGTTTGTCAAAAAAACGCGAGCGACTTCCTCCGCTGTGGTTAACGCCAGAGGGACTGCCTCCGGCCAGTGTGTGGTGCGGTCTATCATTGTTAACAGGTGTGTGAACCCTTGGGAGGAAGGTAGTGGCCCCACGAGGTCGACATGAACGTGGTCGAACCTTCTAGCAGGGATTGGAAAAGGCTCCAGAGGGGCTTTTGTGTGTCTGTGTATTTTGGTGTGCTGACAAGAAATGCAAGTTTTTGCCCATTCTTTTACGTTTTTGCACAGGCCAGGCCACACAAACTTTTCGGCGACCATTTTAACCAAGGCGCGCACACCTGGGTGCGCGAGGGAGTGAATTGCGTCGAAAATACGGCGGCGCCATGTAGCTGGTACTAACGGGCGAGGTCGGCCGGTTGAAACATCGCATATTGGGGGGGTACGCCGTCGCGTAAACCCTTTTTCTCCAGCCTTAATCCTGTTGGTCCAGACAGGAGTGCGCGCACGTCCGCGTCACTGCTTTGTTCCTCTGCCATGGCTGCATAATCTATCCCTGCATGGATAGGTGCTGCGTATGTGTCTGCGTTAGTGAAGAGTTCTGCTGCTGAGGCAGTATAATCTGTCTCCTCGCGCTCTGGTGATGTCACAGCGCGAGAGAGGCAGTCTGCTACTACGTTAAGTTTGCCTGCCACGTGTCGAATGTCTGTGGTGAACTCTGAAATCGCAGCCAGCTGTCTTTGTTGCCTGCCTGACCATGGTTCTGAAATTTTAGCCATAGCAAAGGTGAGCGGTTTATGGTCTACAAAAGCCGTGAAACTCCGCCCTTCTAACCAGAACTGGAAGTGGCGGATGGATAAATGAAGCGCTAGCAGCTCCCTGTCAAAAGTGCTGTATTTACGCTCAGTTTGGTTTAGCGATTTGCTAAAGAATGCTAAAGGTTGCCAGATCCCGCTGACATGTTGTTCTACAACTGCCCCTATAGCCAGGTCCGAAGCGTCTGTGGTTAGCGCGATGCGGGCCGAGGGATCTGGGTGAACTAACAATGTGGCATTAGCTAGAGCGCTCTTTACTTCCGCGAAGGCGTGTTCGCGCTCCGGGGTCCATTCGACCGCGTTGGAAGCTTTCTTTTTTTTGAGCGCGTCATATAGGGGCTGCATGAGCTGAGCTGCGTGGGGGAGGAAACGGTTGTAAAAATTAACCATTCCTAAAAATTCTTGTAGCGATTTGACCGTTTGTGGCCGTGGGAAACTTTTTATCGCGTGAACTTTGTCTGGAAGTGGAACTGCCCCCTTCGGAGAGACTTTGTGTCCTAAAAAATCAATTTGTGACACGCCGAATTTGCATTTGGCTGGATTGATTATTAGCCCATGCTCTTCGTAGTCTCTGAAAAACCGTAGTGAGGTGCTGCTCGTGTTCTTCCTCAGACGGGCTGGCTACCAGCATGTCGTCGAGGTAGATGAAGACAAAAGGAAGGTCGCGTAAGACCGCGTCCATCATTCGTTGAAAAGTTTGAGCAGCTCCCTTGAGGCTGAAAGGCATTCGCAGAAATTCAAAAAGGCCGAAAGGGGTTATTACAGCTGTTTTAGGAATGTCCTCCGCTCGGACTGGGACTTGATGATAACCGCGGACTAAGTCTATTTTTGAAAAAATGCGCGCACCCGCCAGATGTAGTGAAAAATCTTGAATGTGAGGAATTGGGTAGCGGTCATGCGCTGTAGCATTGTTTAATCTGCGGTAATCTCCGCACGGTCTCCAAGAACCGTCGGATTTCGGAACCATGTGAAGTGGTGAGGCCCAAGGGCTCTTCGAGCGTCTAACAATGCCCAATTTTTCAAGGGTCGTAAACTCGTCCCGTGCTATGTTGAGCTTGGCCGCGTCTAAGCGGCGAACTTTGGTAAATACGGGTGGGCCCGTTGTGGGAATAAAGTGTTCAACCCCGTGTTTAGCCACAGTGGCTGAGAATTTGGGAATTGTGAGTGCTGGAAATTGGGTGAGGAGTTGCTCAAACTTACCTCCTGCCGTGGTGATGTTAGCCTGCACAGGTGGTGGAGAAACTTGAGCTGAGCATGGAATAGAAGCAAAGGACAGTGCATTAACCAAGCGCCTATTTGCTAGATCCACTAATAACCCATGTGCACACAAAAAATCTGCGCCTAACAAGTTAAACCTCACCGCCGCTACAACAAATGTCCATCTGTAGTTGCGGCCGTGGATGTGGAGGTGCAGGCTCTTTTCGCCGAAAGTGTCGATGTTAGAGTCGTTGGCTGCCACCGCTCCGTTGCCCCGGGTGCCCATGGCTCGATCTGCGTGGGAGGGCGTGACGAAACTCAGCTGAGCTCCTGTGTCGATGAGGAACTGCTTGCTGGTGTGTCCATCCGTCACATACAACAGCTTATTCTTTTCGCCGAGAACCGCTGCCGTTAACGGCTCTTGGCTTTGGCGTTTAAATCTGCAGGGGGGGACACATTTGTGAGCCTTCTCGGCGAAACGGTGGTGATAATAGCAGACGTCGCTCCGTCTGTTACGTTTTGGCCGTGTCGCTGTCACCGCGGGCTGGATCTGCTCAGTGGGTTGTGGCTCTTTGTGGTTCTGGGCATCAGCGTTGAGGTCTGCGGATGCTGCTGTGGGTGTCTGCTCCTTGCAGGCGTTGACGAGCCATTGAGCTTCGTTGGCGAGCATGCGGAAGTCTTGCTGGGTGCTGCATCTCATGTTGGCGAGTGTCCCTCTCATGTGTGGCGGCAGCGTGCTGAGGAATATGAATTGGAGGAGGAAGTTGTCATTGTCTTCTTCTTTAAGCTGCAGCAAATCCTCCATGAGGGCTTTAGGTTTGCACCCTCTGTGGCCGTAGACCGCCAGGATCTTCTCGGCTCTCTCTTCAGCTGAGGGGACGTAATTTGCCACGATGGTTGCTTTCAGTGTTTCATATTTGTCTTGGGCCGGCGGCCGCCGGATCATGCTCCGCACACACCTCAAAGTGGCGGCGTCGAGTTTGGAGACGATATGATAGAATTTGATATCGTCAGCCATGATGCCCACCAGTGTAAACTGGGCTTCAGCTTGCTGAAACCACGAGGCGGGGTCTTCTTGCCAGAAGTCTGGCAGCTTGACAGTGACGGCATTCGTGTATACCCTCACTGCTGTGTACGCAGGGTGAGAGTGCCTTGCTTCGGCTCTCACAGCGGTGCTGGTGCTCGGTTGAGCCCTCTCAATCCCTTCTGCTGGGGGGGAAAGACGTCCATCTGTTCCCCTGTCTGCGTGGGCGCTGGCGTCTGCCTGGGTCGCCACGGATGAGTCGATTGCGGGGGAACGCCTCAGGTCCATACTCGCGTCAGGGGTCACCAGTGTAGAACAGCTTGAAATGATGAGGCAATTTGATATATAAACCAAAGTTTATTTATCAGCTCTCCTAACAAGTCTCATTCTTGTGCAGAGGTAGCAGAAGGAAAAGAGACCGAATATCTCCGGCTCACTGACTTTATACTTGCACATAACAAAAGACATGCATAACAAAGGCTGACATCCCTCATTATCTTAATCCCCCCATTGTCTTGGTATTTCCTCTCCTCGCCCAGGGGGTGAGGGTAGCTCCTCCGGTCTCCACCGCAGTGTCTGGGAACGTCTTTGTTCTTCACTTGGCGGTTGAGAGCCTTTGTCCCTTCAGAGGTGTGAAGTTGCTTTACATATGTAATTACCAAACATTTCCGCATGCTTCAACATATGTAGGTTATGGAATATATGATTAATATAGCCCACAGTAAGTAGATTTATTTTCCTCATGGCCGATGAGGGAGAAATACAGAGGCAGAGTACTAAGTCTGGCCATCCATAGTCCTGAATCAAACATGCATTGCTCAAAGTTTTTAAAGCTGTTGTTATCAATGGGAAAACAGAAGATTAATGTCCAGCAAGATGTACTGTCTTGTCCTTGAGAGTCTACGAAGCGCATAGTCCTTATCAAATGTCCACGAAGCACACAGTCCTTATCTTCTTTTACTCACAGGAAACAGGGAGGTAAATACACTCTCAGTCAAACAGAACTGAACATGATGAACTGAAAACAGCTGTGTCTTAACGAATATCTGAACACCACCCTCACTCATTGACTGGACATCCATTAACAGCTATGTGATTTATAATTGCTAACTCATGCACTCTTATACATAGAATGAAGCTGCCCCAAGGCCATATATAAAATGCACATATGAGAATATAAAAGACATGGAATAATACTGTATAAGAATAATATGGAATTTTTCTATCATATTCCCCCCTTGATGCTTGATAAAGGATCACAATTAAAAGAAAAATAATCAAACAAAATGGTAGTAAAGCAAATTGAATAATAAGGAATGATGATATAAAGATATATATATACAGACGTGAACAAAATTGTTGGTACCCCTCTGTTAATGAAATAAAAACCCACAATGGTCACAGAAATAACTTGAATCTGACAAAAGGGGTAATCAATAAAAATTACCCCTAGAAAAGATTGAAAATAATGTGACCATAGGGACATGTTCAACCAAGATGTGTCCTCTAACATCACAGGTGTCTACAAACTTGTAATCAGTCAGTTGGCCTATTTAAAGGGTGACAAGTAGTCACTGTGCTGTTTGGTGATATGGTGTGTACCACACTAAACATGGACCAGAAGAAGCAAAGGAGAGAGTTGTCTCAGGAGATTAGAAAGAAAATTACAGACAAGCATGTTAAAGGTAAAGGCTATAAGACCATCTCCAAGCAGCTTGATGTTCCTGTGACTACAGTTGCACATATTATTCAGAAATTTAAGATCCACTGTTTTGTCTCGACAGACAAGACAAAACTGCAACTTTTTGGCAAGGCACATCAGCTCTATGTTTACAGACGCAAAAATGAAGTATACCAAGAAAAGAACACTGTCCCTACTGTGAAACATGGAGGAGGTTCTGCTATGTTCTGGGGCTGCTTTGCTGCATCTGGCACAGGGTGTCTGGAAACTGTGCAGGGTACAATGAAATCTCAAGACTATCAAGGTATTCTAGAGAGAAAGGTGCTGCACAGTGTCAGACAGCTTGGTCTTAGTTGCAGGTCATGGGTCTTGCAACAGGATAATGAGCCAAAACACACAGCTAAAAACAGCCAAGAATGGCTAAGAGCGAAACATTGGACTATTCTAAAGTGGCCTTCTATGAGCCCTGATCTAAATCCTATTGAACATCTTTGGAAGGAGCTGAAACATGCCGTCTGGAGAAGGCACCCTTCAAACCTGAGACAACTGGAGCAGTTTGCACATGAGGAGTGGGCAATAATACCTACTGAGAGGTGCAGAAGTCTCAATGACAGTTACAGAAATCGTTTGATTGCAGTGATTGCCTCAAAAGGTTGTGCAACAAAATATTAAGTTAAGACTACATTGGCTAATTTTCATAGAATTTTTATTTATTACCCCTTTTGTCAGATTCAAGTTATTTCTGTGACCATTGTGGCTTTTTCTTTCATTAACAGAGGGGTACCAACAATTTTGTCCACGTGTGTACATACCTCCACCAAGGCTCTTATCTTCTCACAGAGTGTTAGCAACAATACTCCAAAACTACTGGATGGATTTGTATGAAATTTTCACCAGAAGTGGTTCTTGGCCCAAAGATGAACTCATTACATTTTGGTGATGATCTGAGAATGCATACCTCAGCCAAGGCTCTTATCTTTCACAGTGTGTTATCAACTATACTCCAAAATTAATGGACAGACTTTGAAGCAATTTTTCAGAAGTGGCTCTAGGCCTACACACAAACCCATTACATTTTGGAGGTGATCCATGAGGGACAGAAGGAGCCTTGGCAGAGGTATGCGCTCTCTGAGTGCTTTCTAGTTTATCCATGGCTTCAATTTAAGTCATTTCAGAACAGTCAAACAAAACATCAAAAGAATAAAACCTATGCAATCAAAAACTAACAAATGAATGAATGAATGAATGAATGAATGAATTTATTTCGGATAGTATACAGTACAGGTTAAAAGAAACTGAATAATATAACAACAAGGTCAAATTAGACAAAGACTCCTCTGATAATACAATTCCACGTAAGTTATCCGAAATGGGTGATGGCTGAAGCCGCAGCTTATATTGCCCACCCATATTCCATCCAGGAATTCAAAATAGAAAAAGAGAAAACAGTCAAGAGCGATTACAATTCAAAACAAAGCTAAGACAAAATGTGACTGAGAGAAAAAAAGAAAACTAAGCCAGGCTAAGTTAAGCGATTACTATTCAAAAACAAATCTAAGACAAAATGTGACAGAGAAAAAAAAGAAAAAAAAAACTAAGCTACAACACAACACAGGCTGGATATGTCAATCCTTATGTGAGTTTACACGTCATCTTGTAAATATGTTTGGAGTATTTCTTCCTTTAGTTTTTGTTTAAATTGTCCAAGCGTTGTACATGATTTTAATTCAGGTCCAAAATCGTTCCATAATCTGACTCCTTGCACTGAAATACAGTGTTGCTTGGTGGTTGTTCTCACTGTAGGCTTTTGAAATATACATGTTCCTCTGAAGTGATATTGTTTCTCCCTTGTTTGGAACAACTTCTGGATATTTGCGGGCAGTGATAAGGTCTTCACTTTGAACATTATTATTGCAGTTTTAAAGTCAACCAGATCTTTCAACTTGAGAGTTTTTTGTTTAAGAAAAAGTGGGTTTGTTGGTTCCCTGTAAGCTGCTTTGTTTATTATTCTAATAGCTCTCTTTTGAAGCATAAAGAGTGGATATATGTTTGTTTTATATGTATTTCCCCATACTTCATTACAATATGTCATGTATGGGAGTATTAATGAATGATACAAGGTGTATAGTGTGGGTTGATTCGGCAAATATTTCACTCTGTGTAATATTGCAATTGATTTGGATACTTTACCTTTAATATAATTAATATGTGACTTCCAACACAGTTTGTTATCAATTATTACTCCAAGAAATTTAGTTTCAGATACCCTTTCAGTCTCTACACCATTTACACTGAGTTTAGGTACTGGGTTGTTGTGATGGTTGTTAAAGACTATAAATTTTGTCTTACTTAAATTGAGCGTTAATTTGTTTGAATCAAACCACAGTTTCAGCTTTCCTAATTCCTTTCCGAGTGTATCCAGAAGTTGTTCCAAATTGTTTCCACTGCATAATAGATTAGTGTTATCGGCAAACAATATTAAGTCCATTTTTTCTGAAACTTTACATATATTGTTTATATACATATTGAATAATAATGGTCCCAAAACTGAACCCTGTGGGACTCCACAGGTGACCTTCAGTAACTGTGAGTTTTTGTTGCTAACACATACATACTGATATCTATTCTTTAAGTAACTACTTAACCAAGACAGTGCTACCCCTCTAATACCACAATTTTGTAGTTTCTTTAATAATAAATTGTGATCTACTGTATCAAATGCTTTTTTAAGATCCAGGAATACTCCAACTGAATACTCTTTATTTTCAATGGCTGTTGATATTTTTTCTGTAAATTCCATTAGGGCATATGCAGTTGTCCTCTTGTGTCTGAACCCATATTGCTGCTCACACAATAGATCATTCTTCAGTATGAAGTTGTCAATTCTCTCATAGAATATTTTTTCAAGTATCTTGGAAAATTGCGGCAATAGTGAAATTGGTCTATAGTTTGAGAATTCCCCTCTGTCGCCCGTCTTGTATATCGGAATTACTTTAGCTATTTTCATTGCATTGGGAAATATACCTGTTTGGAGAGACAGGTTACAGATATACGTTAGTGGTTTTACTATGCATTTGATAACAGTTTTGACTAATAGCATGTCAATACCATCACAGTCAGTAGATGTTTTACTTTTGAACGATTTAACAATTTCAATGACCTCTCGTTCATCTGTGTTCTTTATGAAGATGGAGTCTTTTACAGCAGCGTTATTGCATATTATATCGCCTGTAGGCACCGTAGTGGGTATTTCTCGGGCCAGATTAGGTCCAATGTTAACAAAAAAATTATTAAATTCATCTGCAGGTGAAGCTATATTCACACTCTGAGTCGTTTTATTATTTTTTGGAATATTAGTTGGGTTGCTTGTATTTCTGCTTTTATTTCCAAGGATACTGTTGAGTATTGTCCATGTATTTTTAATATTGTCTTTGTTTTTCTCCAGTTCTTTAATGTAATAGTCTCTTTTACTACATCTTATTATATATGTTAACTTATTTTTGTATGTTTTATACCGCTGCTCTGCTTCTTTTGTCCTTTTCTTTAGGAAAGCTTTATATAATAAATTTTTCTTTTTACACGCCTTTTGTAGTCCTTTGGTTAACCATGGCTTATCAGCAAATTTGTGTTGAAGCTTCTTTTTTACTAATGGGCAGTTTTTTTCATAAAGAGTGGTTACAATGTTTATAAATGTGTCATAGGCTTCATTTACATCTGATACATAGACTTCTGTCCAGTCTTGCTTCAGCAAGTCCTCCTTAAAAGAACTGATTGCATTTGGTGATTTATATCTGAACGATTTTGAAATTTTTTCTGCGTTGGCCCCCGTGTGGCCATGGATAAGTGCAAAGGTTGGCAAGTGGTCACTTATATCATTTATCAATAATCCACTTTCTATTTTCTTATCGATAACATTGACAAACAGATTGTCAATAAGTGTAGCAGTGTGAACTGTGATTCTACCGGGATGTGTTATTGTGGGATATAGACTCATGCTGTACATAGAGTTCATGAACTCTGTAACTACATTTTGTTGATGTGGATTTAGTAAATCAATATTGAAATCTCCACAAATTGCTACCATTTTCTTACTAGTAATATTATTGTACAGTTCGACTAATTTATCTCTGAATGTCTCAATGCAAGTTCCCGGCGTTCTATATATACAACCTATGATTAGATTTTTTGTTTTGTCTAGGTCAATCTCGACAGTGACACATTCCAAGATCCCTGGTAGTGCAAAGGACATTTCATTTACAAGCTTACACCTATACAGGTCATCAATATACAGTGCAACACCACCACCCTTTTTTTGAGTTCTATTGATATAAAACATCTGATATCCCTCTATTGCCAACAAACGATTTAAAAGGTAAAGATAAAGCCAACTTTATTGTCATTCAATCCATACAGCCAATCATGTACAGTAGAACAAAATTACATTTCTCTTATCTACAATGTTAATCACATCTAGAATCAGAGGGGTTGCTGCCATGCAAGGTGCCACCACAAATTTCCCTCCTCCTTTCCATTATTGCTGAGCACCAAGCTGGACGGCAGGAAGTTCCACTTGTATATGGTCTTCGACATGACCCAGCTGGGATTTGAACCCCGGCCTCCCAGGTGTGGGGCAGATGCTCTATCAACTAGGCCATACTCCGGTAAAAATAACACAAATTTCCTCAAAGACCATATACTCACAGATGCCCTAGCATTTCATAGGTTCTTAATGGGACAAACCGTGTCCAGCAGTTGTAACCACAGAGATAGACTGCTATTGGCCAAAAAAATAATAAAATTTAAAAAAAATATGGGGATGGGGGTCGACAGCTCTGTGATATCCTAGATTACTGACTATATGACAGGCAGGCCACAGTTTGTCCGGTTGGGCAGCGTCTTGTCTGATGTGGTGGTTAGTGATACAGGAGCTCCACAGGGGACTGTGCTTTCTCCTTTTCTCGTCACCTTATACACCACCGACTTTCAGTACAACACTGAGTCGTGTCACCTGAAGAAATTCTCTGATGACTCAGCTGTTGTTGGGTATATAAGAGGGGGAGAGGAGGGGCAGTACAGGGTACTGGTAGACAGATTTGTGGAGTGGACTGAACAGAATCACTTGAGGCCGAACATCAGCAACACCAGAGAAATGGTGATTGACTTAAGGAAGAAGACGACACCCTCACAGCCACTGAAGGCGGATTATGTGGAGGTAGTGGAGGACTACAAATACCTGGGTGTCATGATCAGCAATGGACTGGACTGGAAATCTAACACCAATGCTGCATACAAGAAGGGGATGAGCAAACTCTACTTTCTGAGGAAGCTGAGATCCTTCAATGTATGCAACAGGATGCTAGAGCTTTTCTTCCAGGCCATTGTCGCCAGCGCCATCTTCTTTGCAGCTGTCTGTTGGGGTAGCAGTAACAGAGCCAGCGACCCCAACAGACTTGACAAGATTGTCAAGAGGGCTTGCTCTGTCATTGGTCTCAGGCCGGAGACCTTTGAGGCTGTGGTGGAGAGGAGGACACTAGACAAACTGCAATCCATCATGGACAATCCTGATCACCCCCTCCACCACACACGGGACAGACCGTGGAGCACTTTCTCCAGCAAACTGCTACAACTTTGCTGCCAAACAGTGCAGGAAATCTTTCCTGCCACATGCCATTTCACTGTACAATAACTCACTCTGATGTTGAATTCTGGTTATAACTATGCTGCCATACTGCACTTTACAGTGAAATAGGTACCTCACATTTCACCCTGTGCCTGTATAGTGGATTTATGGGTGTTATAGGTGTTTTATTGTTGGTGCTGTGGTGACCCAGCGCAATGCAGACTGATACTATTCATGCTCAGCAGGGCTGGAGGAAACGGAGGACAATTTGCATGCGGACAGAGAGCCCCTGGGGGCAATCAGGACAATGGACTGTTGTATATACAGTACATCCCCTGGATGAGGGAGCAGACATCCAGGCGCCAGTTGGTCATGCGAATGATATGTATTGACTGATATGTATATCAATATGCTAATGTGCCATGCATTCTCTCTGTTTGTATAACATCTATAAAAGAGCTTATGATACATGCCTCAGCAGCACAGTAGTGCACCAGAGCTACAAAGTGCGTCTCATTATGTTGGAGGTAATAAAACTTTGCAACCTTCCAGCTTGTCTCATCTCGCCTGATCCTTTACCTCCACAGTACATGTATTAATGTAAATATGAATGTGAGTAGGGATGAAAATTTCCTTTCCTTACACAAGCATATCCTTGTAGGGCACCAGTCCAGATAATGGACAATTTTATTAACAGTTCTTCATTTATACCAATTATGAGTCAGTCTAAAAAAAACCTTTGTGAGTTCTTGTCTGCTGATAATCAAGAAGATCGACATGAAACCAAACAGTAACTCCCATAGGTCTTTCAATAGTTTAATAAGAAATGTCAGAATAGGTTAACACATTCGGATAACTTTTAAACAGAGAATTCAACATGTATCATGGGCATCATAGACTGAGTTACGGAGTATCACATGTGAATCAAACATTTGTGGAACCAAATAAAATACAGTTTAACTTGTCAGTATACTGGAAATTGGAAAACCATAACATAGCATTGGTCAAAAAAAGTGGATGTAGTTTTATGAAGAAAATGATGAGTAAACTATCTAGAAAAATGGAAAATTGGTGTTACTCTGAAAAAGAACGTAAATTAATGAAAGTACAAAATACATTTTGAAACTTTGATGGGGGTTTGCATGAAATTAAGTTTAAAGAACTTATATCAGGAATATTCTGAAGAATTAAGTTTAAATTAAACAACAGACCGTCAGCCAAGTAGAATCATTGCGTCCCAGTAGGTAGCAGGTGGTCCACTGGATTCTGTTTCAACTGGACCAGCGTGGGTTCTGTTGGAAGATTGGCAGACAGGCTCCTTACCATAGTTATGGCCTACTCCCGAGATCACAAAGGCTGGTTCTTCAGCAGGCTGGCTGCGGTCTTCTCTTATGCACTGAGGAAGGAATTAGTTTTTTTTTGAACAAAGTCCCATCAGAAATTCAAACTGGGACAAGAACACGCCACAGATCCATTTTTTCCAATGTATTGTGGCTGGAATGAGTTGGTTTAAGCTAAAAAAAAAAAAATCAAACAAAATCTTCTTACACAGTAATTTAAAGAAAAGGATTAAAATAAGAGAAAGTGAATTTTAAAGAAAAGAAACAGGATTTTCACAGAGCCTGGAAGACTCTGGGCCCACTTAAAAGATAGAAAAAATGGAAGAGCAGAAAAGTCTGCTCCTTACAGCTTGACCAACACCCCAAAACTGAAACAAAGGAAAGTTTTTTTCGGGTGTGGCAGAATCTCACTGAATTTCATGGAACTTGAACTGAACCAATTACATGGAGTTTTGTTCAACAGACGTCAAACTCGAACTAAAAAGGCAATGAAGATAGTTTTGGTAGCCCATTGGTCAGTTCAAATTTCTGAGGTGGGGATCTTCCACAGACAGAGGAGACAGCGATGTCACGACTTGCCGCTCATCAGCGGCCTCAGCTGCGCGCACACCTGCGCCTCGTCAGCAGCGGGCTATTTAGCCCACTCAGCCCAGTGCTGCGGTCTGGAGCCGTCTGTTCGCATCGGCACTTTGTAGCTCGTGTATCAACCTCTGATCACCAGCAAGACTTCAACCCCACGTAAGCATACCTTACCTTTCTCCAAGTCTTCACCCCTGTGCACAGGTGGATTTCCTGGCGGCGGATTTCCCCGTCATCGCCAACCAATCCCCACCATCAACGCAGGCTCTGCAGGACGCTGTCTTCCGGGCTTCTCCCTTGCCAACGCCAGCCACCTGTACCCACAAGTAAGCAACACACAATTCATTATCCCTGTCCAGGTGTGGTGCCCTTTACCCCTTGTCCTCTGCTCTCTCTCCATAGGGTTGTCCGGCTGTACGGCGCGCTGCTCTGCTTCCTGCGCATCGGTGTTCATCCCCAACACATACACATACCGCATACATCCATTCAGACACACCTGCTTGTTGAATAAAGCTGTTAAATCTATCCTGAGCCTGCGTGCGTGTTTCCTGGGTCAGACATTATGTCAGTACGGCTCCAGCAGAGTGGCTCAGCAGACAGCGGGCTCGCACGCCGTCTTTCCACCCTCGAGGCTCGGGTGGATTTAATAGCCCATCAACAGCAGGTGATTTTGAACCAGTTGGTTAACATAACTCACCGGTTAGACCGCTTGGACTCCCAGCAGGCGTTCCCCTCGGCTCACCGGGGGGGTTGGCTCCTGCCGCTCCGGTGCCCGGTCAGTCTGCCACGGGGACGCCCACTCGACTCACACCAATCCCAACCCCCGCCTGCTTTAGCGGGAAGCTCGGCGGAGCGCGGGGGTTCATTATGCAGTGTGAGTCGGTGTTTCTGCGCATTCTCGGGGATTTTCCCTCGGACCACAGCCGAATTGGCTACATTGGAAACCTTCTGGAGGGGCGAGCGCTAACTTGGGCTTACGCCGTTATGGCGAAGCCCAGTTACGCAAACCTCTCCTACAGCCAGTTCGTGCAGAGCTTCCTCGAGGTGTTTGACCACTCCCGGTGTGATAGTATCCTCACTGACCGGCTCCTTGGCCTCCAACAGGGAAGCCGGTCAGCGGCGGATTACGCAATTGACTTCCGGGTCGCAGCCGAGGAGGTAGGCTGGGGCGAGGTGGCCCTCTGTGGCATCTTCCTCCGCAGCCTCAGCTCAGGTCTGAGGGATGAGCTGGCTGGTCGAGATCTTCCGGAGACGCTTGCGGAGCTGATCTCCACAACCATTAGTTTAGATAATAGGCTGCGTGAACGGTCCACCGAGCGGAAGTCTAGCAGCCGCTCACGTGGAGGCCCCATCCGCACGCCTCAAGACCACCCCCTGGCGTTACCTCCACCGGAGTCTTCCGAGGAATCGGAGGCGATGGTGGTTGGTCGGTCAAAGCTCCCCCTAGAGGAGAAACAGCGCCGCCGGAAGTTGGGCCTCTGCATGTATTGCGGAGGAGACCAACACACCGTGGAGCATTGCCCGGAGAAGCCAAACGGGGAGGTCCGCGAGTCACTGTAGGGGGCCTCGTGGGCTCTAACCAGTCAAATCCCCTCACAAGTCTATCCTTGCCCATCCGATTTTGTCACAATGCCACGGGGCATCTCACACACGCACTGGTGGACTCAGGAGCAGAGCAGAGCTTCATTTCAAAGAGCCTGGCAACCCAATTGGGCATCCCCTGCCACCCTCTGGCCGCTCCTCTCAGCCTGATCACCCTTTCCCGTGCGCCCCTCGGACAAGTGACTCATCGCACGCAACCAGTCCCTGTCATAATCTCTGGCAACCACCGAGAGGATCTCACCCTGTACGTCCTGTCCTCCTCTGTGACGCTTGTCATCCTTGGGTACCCTTGATTGCGTCTGCACAACCCCGTGTTGGATTGGCAGACAGGAAGAGTCGCCGCCTGGAGTTCCTTCTGCATGGGCACCTGTTTACAATCCGCAGCCTGCGCCCCGTCTTCTCCTCCCCCGGCTAAGGACGCCGCGCCTCCGGATCTCACTCTGGTGCCCTCGGAGTTCCATGACCTGGGCCTCGTATTCAGCAAGTCCAGGGCGATGTCTCTTCCTCCTCACCGGCCCTACGACTGCGCCATCAACCTCCGCCCGGGGGCGCCCCTGCCTTCCGGACGCCTCTACAGCTTGTCAGCGCCGGAGCGGGAAGCGATGGATAGTTATATCAAAGAGTCACTCAACGCAGGAATCATCCGTCCCTCCTTGTCTCCGCTCGGCGCAGGGTTCTTCTTCGTGTCAAAGAAGGATGGGTCACTCCGCCCATGTATCGACTTCCGGGCCTTGAATGACATCACGGAGAAGGACCGTTACACCCTGCCACTGATGGACACTGCCTTCCACTCTCTGCAGGGGGTGACCTGGTTCACCAAATTGGATCTTCGCAGTGCATACCATCTCGTCCGGATCAGGGAGGGGGATAAGTGGAAGACAGCCTTTAGAACACCTATTGAGCACTTCGAGTACCTGGTGATGCCCTTTGGACTGACCAACGCCCCTGCTGTATTTCAACGCCTAATCAATGACGTCCTGCGTGATTTCCTCGGCCTCTTCGTGTTCGTATACCTGGATGACATCCTCATCTTCTCCAGGTCACAGCAGGAACATCAGGTACATGTGAGGTGGGTCTTGCAGTGGCTGCTGGAGAACAGGCTGTACGTCAAAGCCGAGAAGTGTGAGTTTTACGCCAAGACCACCTCCTTCTTAGGGTTTGTAATCTCACACAACCAGGTCCTACCTGACCCCATGAAGGTTAAAGCGGTGGTTGAATGGCCCACGCCAACCTCCAGGAAGCATGTCCAGCAATTTATTGGGTTTGCCAATTTCTACCGCCGTTTTGTGCCTAACTTCGGTGCCATCGTTGCCCCACTGACCTGTCTCACTTCCCCCAAGAACACCTTCCGCTGGACCGAAGAGGTCGCTGCGGCGTTCCAGGCATTGAAGACGGAGTTCTCCTCCTCCCGAGTCCTGACCCAGGTCGATCCCGCACTGCAGTGCCTGGTGGAAGTCGACGCATCTGATACGGGAGTGGGGGCGGTGCTATCCCAGCGATCACCCACCGATGGGGTCAAGCGACCCTGCGCCTTCTTCTCACGGCGTTTGTCTCCGGCCGAGCGGAATTACGACATCGGGGACAGGGAGCTTCTCGCCATCAAGCTCGCCCTGCAGGAGTGGCGCCACTGGCTGGACGGGGCTGCATTACCATTCGTGGTGCTGACGGACCATAAGAACTTGGAGTATCTTCGATCTGCTAGACGTCTGAATGCCCGCCAGGCGCGCTGGTCCTTGTTCTTCGCCCGGTTCCGCTTCACCATTACCTATCGCCCTGGCTCTAAGAACGGCCTACCCGATGCCCTCTCCAGGCAGTTTGCCCCTGAGACGTCAGAGGAGCCGGGTCATACCATCCTGCCCAGCTCGTGTGTGGTAGGGGCAATTTCCTGGACCATCAGGGACAAGATCCGGAGGGCGCAGGAGACCGAACCAGACCCTGGCGGCGGACCAGAGGGAAGGCTGTTCGTTCCATCTTCTGTCCGGGGGGAGGTCATCCATTGGGTTCACACCTCCAAACTCGCCTGCCACCCTGGCGTATCCCGGCTAGTGGATCTCCTCCAGCGTTCCTTCTGGTGGCCAGGTCTGCAGAAGGACGCCGCCAACTACGTCCGGGTGTGCCCTGTGTGTGCCTTCGGCAAGTCAGGAAATTCTCCCCCTGCGGGTCTGCTCCAGCCCCTGCCGACCCCTGGCAGGCCCTGGTCTCACATAGCCCTCGACTTCGTCACAGGTCTCCCGACCTCTAACACCTATGATGCCGTCTTGACCATCGTGGATCGATTCTCCAAGGCCGCCCACTTCGTGCCACTTCGGGGTCTTCCAACGGCGCGGGAGACAGCGGACCTTCTGGTTCAGCACGTGGTCAGGCTGCACGGGATACCGGTGGACATCGTCTCGGATCGGGGGCCCCAGTTTGTCTCAGAGGTGTGGAAATGTTTCTGCAATGCCCTGGGGGCCACAGTTAGCCTCTCCTCCGGTCACCACCCGCAATCCAACGGGCAGTGCGAACGGGCCAACCAGGAGCTGGAAGCTGCCCTACGCTGCGTCACTTGCTCCAACCCGTCTTCCTGGAGCACGCACCTGGCTTGGGTAGAGTACGCCCAATACACGGCTCGGTCTTCCACCACAGGGATGTCCCCCTTCAAGGCGTTCTTGGGTTATGATCCACCTTTGTTCCTGGAGCAGGAGGCGGAGCTGGCGGTTCCTTCCATCCAAGCGCACCTGAGACGGTGTCGGGCTCTGTGGACCAAGGCACGCGACGCGCTCTTACGCACGGCGGCGTGCAACAGCACCACGGTGAATCGCCACAGGAGACCGGCCCCTGCCTACCAGGTGGGTCAACAGGTCTGGTTGGCCTCTCAAGATATCCACCTTAAGGCCAAAAAGAGGAAGTTGGCCCCACGCTTTATTGGCCCCTTCACCATTTCTAAAATTGTTAACCCGTTGGCTGTGCGTCTGGCCCTCCCCCCTCCCTCCGCATTTGTCCCACCTTCCACGTGTCCAAAATTAAGCCCTTTGTCTCCAATCCCCTCTGCCCCCCGCCCGCAGCGCCGCCCGCGCCTATGATGATCGACAGCCACCCGGCCTGGAGAGTTGCCTCCATCATGGACTCCCGGCGCCGAAGTCGCGGGCTGCAGTACTTGGTGGACTGGGAGGGATTCGGTCCTGAGTGGAGGTCCTGGGTGCGCTCTTCTTTGGTGTTGGACAGGAGTCTCATCACGGAGTTCCACCGGGCGCACCCGGACAAACCAGCGCCAGGAGGCGCTGCTGGGGGGGGGGGGGGGGGAGTACTGTCACGACTCGCCGCTCATCAGCGGCCTCAGCTGCGCGCACACCTGCGCCTCGTCAGCAGCGGGCTATTTAGCCCACTCAGCCCAGTGTTGCGGTCTGGAGCCGTCTGTTCGCATCGGCACTTTGTTGCTCATGTATCAACCTCTGATCACCAGCAAGACTTCAACCCCACGTAAGCATACCTTACCTTTCTCCAAGTCTTCACCCCTGTGCACAGGTGGATTTCCCCGTCATCGCCAACCAATCCCCACCATCAACGCAGGCTCTGCAGGACGCTGTCTTCCGGGCTTCTCCCTTGCCAACGCCAGCCACCTGTACCCACAAGTAAGCAACACACAACTCATTATCCCTGTCCAGGTGTGGTGCCCTTTACCCCTTGTCCTCTGCTCTCTCTCCATAGGGTTGTCCGGCTATACGGTGCGCTGCTCTGCTTCCTGCGCATCGGCGTTCACCCCCAACACATACACATACCGCATACATCCATTCAGACACACCTGCTTGTTGAATAAAGCTGTTAAATCTATCCTGAGCCTGCGTGCGTGTTTCCTGGGCCAGACATTATGTCAAACGAAATTTGATATGAAGAGTGAAATCCTCCTAAAACACTGCTTGCATTGCTGAATAAAGCAACAGTTCCTTAAACTTTAGTGACTAAGATATTCGACTCAATAATAACGGAGCATGCAATGTCTCTACATTGTAACTGTAGTTAATTTGTGATAGTAAGCATGCAAAAATTAATTTCTTCCTGAAAATAAAGCAACACATTAAATCATATCAATAAAAACATTTGAAACCGCAATTGTCCATTCCTGAGTTCAGCCAGGTCTTCAGTAGTGGATACTGTCTTGAGAGAAAGAATATGAATTAATTTATTTGTCCATAATGCATGAATTCCACTGCAAAGAGAAAAAAAAAAATTCTGAGGGGTTTGCATGTTCTCCCCGTGTCTGCGTGTGTTTACTCCGGGATTTCTCCGGTTTCCTCCCACATACCAAAAACGTGCAAGTTAGGTTAATTGGCATCAAACTGGGGATTCTAAATTGTCCTTAGGTATGACTGTGAGAGTGAATGGTTGTCTGTCTCTCTGTGTTGGCCCTGCGATAGACTGGCGATCTGTCCAGGGTGTACCCTGCCTCTCACCCAAAGATGCTGGGATAGGCTCCAGCCCCCCTGCGACCCGAAAAGAATTAAGCAGAAGAAGAAGATGAATGATTCATTCACCAAATGGTATTGTGAAACTGTCTGGTTGTTTACTGGAGAATCTTGACTCCCACGTCTGGATTATATCAACCATAAACCTGCCGACTGAAACATTCCTTTGCCAAAGAGCAGAAAAGGGAGAATGACTAAGTCCTGGAGAAGGGATTAACTTCCACTTTATGGCTGATGGATAGTGTTACAACTCTGGTCCTTGGGTGAGAGTAGCAGTTCATGACCAGACTTTTGAGTTAAAACAATTTTCTTCAGCAAAGAATGATTTTATAAATTGGAACCAAAAAAGGGTTAATGCTACACCTGATAGTCCTGCATTGTACAGCGGGTATGATTGATGCACCTATACGGGTCACCATCTATTCATCTATGATGTATATAAGTTATTTAGGCAGTTTTACTTTCCATGGGTAATCCCTTTGTCTATTATGCTGTGTGTGTTTCTGTCGTTTTGGTTGTCTGCTGTCATGCTGCTGTTACACTATAATTTCCCAGTTTGGGATCAATAAAGTACATCTATGTATCTATCTACAGTCGTGAAAAAATTTGGACACTCCTTTAAATATTCAGTTCTTTATTAAGTAATGTTCAGGTATCTATGTCTAACCTTGATTTTGTTTTTATTTGCATTTTTAAAAATTTATCTTAGCCATTGTAAGTGGGAATGAATGTGAGGGTGTCCTAAAAAATATGGGGGTGTCCCAATTTATTCCTCACTATTTGTTTAGAATTACATTTTACAGAAGATTTGGAAAAAAAAGTCTTTAATTCGTTTTTAATTGTTTAGTTGTATTATGTGAATCTCCCAGTATTTTTAACATTGATATTAAATATCCATATGTCCAAATATGTAAAAAAACCAACACAGCTTATACAGGGTGTCCTAATTTTTTTTACATGACTCTATCTATCTATTATATAAAATTTATAACAATTATTTTCTTCCCACAACCTCTAAAACAGCATGTCCTCAGAGAAAGGTTTAAACTTTCATGTGCAATAAAACTGCTTAAATTAAAATGTTTTTCAATTATTAAAAAAGCCTGTTTCATTAAAAAAAATTGATATTTCATATCTCAGTAAAATGGTTTTTCAACAATATATTCATTTTTTTTTTACAAGGTTTTAAAATTGTCTTGTTCCATGGCCTCACCGAACTCCTCCCATACCCGGGTTTTTGCTTCAGCAACCACCCGAGCTGCACCTGCACCTCCCTGGGAAGGTCTATGCCAAGGTACTGGAGAGGAGAGTCTGGCCGTTGGTCGAACCTCGGATTCAGGAGGAGCAATGTGGTTTTCGTCCTGGCCGTGGCACATCGGACCAGCTCTTTACCCTCTCGAGAATTCTTGAGGGTTCGTGGGAGTTTGCCCAACCAGTTTACATGTGTTTTGTGGACTTGGAGAAGGCATTTGACCGCGTCCCTCGTAGATTTTTGTGGGGGGTGCTTCGGGAGTATGGGGTATCGGGCTTGTTGTTACGAGCTATTCGGTCTCTGTACGACCGTTGTGAGAGTTTGGTTCATATTGCCAACACTCAGTCGGAGTCATTCCCAGTGAGAGTTGGACTCCGCCAGGGCTGCCCTTTGTCACCGATCCTGTTCATAATTTTTATGGACAGGATTTCTAGGCGCAGCCAGGGAATGGAGGGTGTCATGCTTGGTGACCACAGGATCTCATCTCTGTTGTTTGCAGATGATGTTGTCCTGTTGGCTTCATCCAGCAATGACCTACAGCTCTTGCTGGGACGGTTTGCCGCTGAGTGTGAAGCGGCTGGGATGAGAATCAGCACCTCCAAGTCCGAGTCCATGGTCCTCAGCCGGAAAAAGGTGGATTGTCCTCTCCGGGTTGGGGACAGGCTCCTGCCCCAAGTGGAGGAGTTTAAGTATCTTGGGGTCTTGTTCACGAGTGAGGGGAAAATGGAGCGAGAGATCGACAGACGGATTGGAGCAGCATCTGCAGTGATGCGGACGTTGTACCGGTCTGTTGTGGTGAAGATGGAGCTTAGTTCTAAGGCAAAGCTGTCGATTTACCAGTCAATCTACGTTCCTACAGAACGTACAAATCTAACAGAGTTTATAGTGTAGCCATTTTGCCTGATGCTAGATGCTAACATAACTTACTTAATGAAACTAAAATTATCTGAATATTTCAGACTTCTTTGTCAGAAACTGGATGACGGTGTTGATGTAATATGGTTGTGACTCGTCAAATTTCAACATTCTGATTTAAAATAGTCACAAAATATAAAACTTGCAAGAGCTTTTCTGCCATGCCATGAATGCGCTATGCATAGAAGGAATTTGAAAAGAGGTCCTTCAGATTGACAGGTGGCCTGAAAACAACCCGATTTTATTATATTTTCAGAAAAACTGATGGAGTTGACATAAAGTTGGTACACAATTTTAAAACCCATCCATCCATCCATCCATCTTCTACCGCTTTTCCGGAGGTCCGGGTCGCGGAGGCAGCAGTTCAAGCAGAGAAGCCCAGACTTCCCTCTTCCCAGCCACCTGCTCCAGCTCTTCAGAGGGGATACCAAGGCGTTCCCAGACCAGCTGGGAGACATAGTCTCTCCACCGAGTCCTGGGTCTGCCCCGGGGTCTCCTCCCAGTGGGACGTGCCTGAAACACCTCAAGTGGGAGGCGTCCAGGAGGCATCCTAATCAGATGCCCATACCACCTCAACTGACTCCTTTCAATGTGGAGGAGCAGCGGTTCTACTCTGAGCCTCTCCCGGATGACTGAGCTCCTCACCCTATCTCTCAGGGTGAGTCCAGCAATCCTACGGAGAAAGCTCATTTCAGCTGCTTGTATCCGCGATCTCGTTCTTTCGGTCATTACCCAAAGCTCGTGACCATAGGTGAGCAGATACAGAGAACATCAATAAGGCAGAGACAGAAAACCACTATGCAGCCAGAATTAAAAGACAAATTCCTGACAGGTGAGACAGCGGTGGAAACAGACACGCTTATCATGACTGTCTACTAAAAATGTGATGTCAAAAGTGCAAATGTCATATCTGGGCATGTTCAAGTCTGTTTTGCTCTTACAACTGTGGAAGGCAGCACAAAAAGTGCAAAAACACGCTTATTATTACTCTGAGGTGTGTTTTGGGCATAAAATGCAATAAACCAATCAGAATGGCTCATCATGTCACCTTTAACAGGCAGGAGCATATGATCTATGGTGGATTACTGTTATAATGTGTTGTGTACTGATAAACAGATGTGGTGGTGTGCAAAGAGAAAATGTGGGGGAACATCATTGACGGGACCACGTCTGTTTAAGAATTTCAAGGTGAAGCAGGTGGGGAATGAAGTAGCAGCCAATATGTTCAGAATGAGTGACAACCATCTGCACATTTTTTTAAAAAATCCTTAAGGTAAGTGGGTCTTTTGACTTTGGATTAATTTGGTCTTAGCTTTTGTATGTCAGGCCAAGGCACCTTATTTTTTTCAGCAGATAGTATTTTTTTTTAGAATTTTTCCTAAAAACAGAAGATTCTTAGATTTTTCTTGAGGTCTCTTAATTATGCCTCGGTGCAATGGAGGCATACAGTAATCATTCAACGTGTCTGTGTGGTTGTGTGTGTGTGTGTCTGTTCCCAGCTTTTCAGCTCGCCCGCTCAAAATCAAATGCAACTAAAGGCTCATATCATTATATTGCCATGTTTTCTTGACTTTTAACTTGCCAGAATTTTGAAATAAGTCTTTGTTTTCAAAATAAACACAAATTTAACTCACCATCAT
Source organism: Pholidichthys leucotaenia (assembly GCA_020510985.1). NCBI lineage: Eukaryota > Metazoa > Chordata > Actinopteri > Cichliformes > Pholidichthyidae > Pholidichthys > Pholidichthys leucotaenia. The sequence continues at coordinate 187,611,456 of CM035848.1, read as the reverse complement.
ACCCTCAATGGAGCCACAAAAAAGGTAATAACTAGGCCGAGCCAGTACAGGTGGCACCGAGGCAGCGGCACCATGGTGCTTTCATTGGTTCCACACTTTGTTTTCGTTCTGCAAATTTTTAATTAGAACATTATAGAACCAGTCATTTTTTTTCACATAACTGTACCATGCAGCATTCTCTTAGTGGATGTTCTTGGTGATTCATATGGAGTGATCTTTTATATTTTGCTTTATATGCCATCTCTGCTTTCTTAATTTACAGTTCTGTTTTTCAACTTTCCTGAGGTTTTTTTTTTTTTTTTTTTTTAAATTTGTCTAGATCGTCTCTATCTGGAAGTGCTATGGTTTTTGTTTCAGTCCGTTTCTTGACTGTTTCCCCCCCCCCACTCACATCCGTAACTTGCTTTACTTTTTCTTCAGCAACTCACTGGACCCTATTGCAACTGGTTTTGGTCATTTCTGGTAGAACATTGCTCATTTTCACTTTTTGTGCCCTCATTGTCCAGATAAATAACTTACAGTGGATATAAAAAGTCTACACACCCCTCTTCAAATGCCAGGATTTTGTGATGTAAAAAAATGAGACCAAGATAAATCATTTCAAAACTTTTTTCCACCATTGATATAATCATATATATGACCTATAACCTGTACAACCCAATTGAAAAGCAAACTGAAATCTTTTAAGGGGAAAAATAAAAAATATAAAACCTACACTAAGCTGTTTGCATAAATATGCACACCCCATTATAACTGGGGATGTGGCTGTGTTCAGAATTAACCAATCACATTCAAACTCGTGTTAATGGGAGTCAGCACACACCTGCCACCATTTAAAGTGCCTCTGATTAACCCCAAATAAAGTTCAGCTGTTCTAGTAGGCTTTTCCTGACATTTTTGGAGTCACATCTTATAGCACAAGCCATGGTCTGCAGAGACCTTCCAAAGCACCAGAGGGCTCTCATTGTTCAGAGGTATCAGTCAGGAGAAGGGTACAAAAGAATTTCCAAGGCGTTAAACATACCATGGAACACAGTGAAGACAGTTATCATCAAGTGGACAAAATATGGCAGGCACAACAATGACATTATCAAGAACTGGATGTCCCTCCAAAATTGATGAAAAGACAAGAAGAAAACTGGTCAGGGAGGTGGGCAAGAGGGTGATAGCAACATTGAAGGAGGTGCAGGAATTTCTGGCAAGTACTCGCTGTTTAGTACATGTGACAACAATCTCCCATCTAGGGTGGCAAGATGGAAGCCTTATCTTATGAAAAAAAGCATCCAGGCTCGGCTACATTTTTCAAAAACACATTTGAAATCTCCCAAATGTATGTGGGAAAATGTGTTATGGTCCAATGAAACCAAGGTTGAACTTTTTGGCCAAAATTCCAAAAAGATATATTTGGCTCAAACACAACACTGCTCATCACCAAAAGAACACCATACCTACAGTGAAGCATGGTGGTGGCACCATCATGCTTTGGGGCTGATTTTTTTCAGCTGGAACTGGGGCCTTAGTCAAGGTGGAGGGAATTATGAACAGCTCCAAATACCAGTCACTGTTGGCACAAAACCTTCAGGCTTCTGCTAGAAAGCTACAGATGAAGAGGAACTTCATCTTTCAGCACGACAGTGACCCAAAGCACACATCCAAATCATCAGAAGAAGATTAAGGTTTTGGAATGGCCCAGCCACAGACCAGACCTGAATCCGATCGAACATCTGTGGGGTGATCTGAAGAGGGCTGTGCACAGGAGATGCCCTGATGCTGTAATAAAAGCCAAAGGTACTGCAACAAAGTATTAATTCAAGGGTGTGCATATTTATGCACAGAGGTTATTGTAAGTTATTTTTTCTCTTAAAAGATTTCAGTTTGTTTTTCAGTAGGGTTGTTCAAGTTATAGATCACATTAATGGTGGAAAAAGTTTTGAAATGATTTATCTTGGTCTCGTTTTTTTTATATCACAAAAACCTGACATTTGAACAGGGGTGTGTAGACTTTTTATATCCACTGTAGATGCTTTGTGTTTGTAAAGGTTGTGTCTTTTAAAAGAGAAGCAGCTGGGAGCAAAGTTGGCACATTGCTGGTTTATGGCAGCACAATGACATTGCACTTTTGAACAACAAAAACTACATCTAAAGAAGAGGTTGTGCAAAACTCTCTCATTATCTGTCATTTCGACAGACAAGGCTGTAGGTCATAATCTCTTATTTCCTTACATTTCAATTTTCATACCATACGATGATGAATAGCTTTTGTTTTTGTTTACTTGTAATTATGGAAGATACTGCATGCAAATTATGCATTTATTTATTAATCAAACTGATGAACAGATGCTGGAGAGACAATACTAGATAATTGCTATTCAATTCTTCTTTCGGCTGCTCCCTTTAGGGGTTGCCACAGTGGATCATCTACCTCCATCTCACCCTATCCCTTGCATCTTCCTCTGTTACACCATCTCTCTTCATTTCCTCCTTCACTATATCCATGAATCTTCTCTGTGGTCTTCCTCTTTTCCTCCTGCCTGACAGCTCCATCTTCAACATCCTTTGTCCAATATATCCACTATCCCTCCTCTGCACGTCCAAACCATCTCAACCTTGCCTCTCTTACTTTGTCTCCAAATCACTCAACTTGAGCTGTCCCTCTGATATAATCTTGTCCCTCCTAGTCACTCCAATGAAAATCTTAGCATCTTCAACTCTGCCACCTTCAATTCCATTTCCTGTCTTTTTGTCAGCATGACCGTCTCCAAACCAAACATCATCGCAGGTCTCACTACCATCTTGTAAATCTAGCACCCTCGTACCACGAGTACCATCTTGTAAACTAGGCCAATGGAGTGGTGGCCTAGTTGGTAGAGCATCTGCCCCACACCCGGGAGGCTGGGGTTCAAATCCTGGCCAGGTCATGCCAAAGACCATACAGACGTGGACAAAATTGTTGGTACCCCTCTGTTAATGAAAGAAAGATCCACAATGGTCACAGAAATAACTTGAATCTGACAAAAGTGGTAATAAATGAAAATTAACCAATGAAAATCAGACAATGCTTTTGAATTGTGGTTCAACAGAATTATTTTAAAAAACAAACTCATGAAACAGGGCTGGACAAAAATGATGGCACCCTTAACTTAATATTTTGTTGCACAACCTTTTGAGGCAATCACTGCAATCAAACGATTTCTGTAACTGTCAATAAGACTTCTGCACCTCTCAGCAGGTATTCTGGCCCACTCCTCATGAGCAAACTGCTCCAGTTGTCTCAGGTTTGAAGGGTGCCTTCTCTAGACGGCATGTTTCAGCTCCTTCCACAGATGTTCAATAGAATTTAGATCAGGGCTCATAGAAGGCCACTTTAGAATAATCCAATGTTTCGCTCTTAGCCATTCTTGGCTGTTTTTAGCTGTGTGTTTTGGGTCATTATCCTGTTGCAAGACCCATGACCTGCAACTGAGACTAAGCTGTCTGAGACTGCGCAGCACATTTCTCTCTAGAATACCTTGATAGTCTTGAGATTTCATTGTACCCTGCACAGATTGAAGACACCCTGTGCCAGATGCAGCAAAGCAACCCCAGAACATAACAGAACCTCCTCCGTGTTTCACAGTAGGGACAGTGTTCTTTTCTTGGTATGCTTCATTTTTGCGTCTGTGAACATAGAGCTGATGTGCCTTGCCAAAAAGTTCCAGTTTTGTCTCGTCTGTCCATAGGACATTCTCCCAGAAGCTTTGTGGCTTGTCAACATGCAGTTTGGCAAATTCCATTCTGGCTTTTTAATGACTTGTTTTCAACAGTGGTGTCCTCTTTGGTTGTCTCCCATGAAGTCCACTTTGGCTCAAACAATGACGGATGGTGCAATCTGACACTGATGTAGCTTGACCTTGGAGTTCACCATGAATGTGTTTAGAGGTTTTTCTGGGCTCTTTTGTTACCATTCGTATTATCCGTCTCTTCCATTTTTCATCAAGTTTCCTCCTGCGGCCACGTCCAGGGAGGTTGGCTACAGTCCCGTGGATCTTAAATTTCTGAATAATATGTGCAACTGTAGTCACAGGAACATCAAGCTGCTTGGAGATGCTCTTATAGCCTTTACCTTTAACATGCTTGTCTATAATTTTCTTTCTAATCTCCTGAGACAACTCTCTCCTTTGCTTCCTCTGGTCCATGTTTAGTGTGGCACACACCATGTCAACAAACAGCACAGTGACTACTTGTCACCCTTTAAATAGGCCGACTGACTGATTACAAGTTTGTAGACACCTGTGATGTTAATTAGAGCAGTGGTTCTCAACTGGTCTGACTTTGGGACACACCGTCACCCCTCAATGACAAGCCGCGACCTAAATCAAAGATTTTCAAATTCTCAAATTTATTGAATGTAAAGATTGTGCATTTTGAACCTGAGGTAGAAGAACAGAATATCACAGTATACAAACACAAAACAAATTTAACTAGAAAAGCACTCGGAGAGCGCAGACCTCCGCCAAGCGCCACAGTTTCTCCCATACAGTCTCCACATTCCTTGACCATGAAAACATATGACAAGCAGTGGTTCCGTAGTTATTCACGAAAATGGCATTTTCCGTAATGGCGGCCACAGTTCCCCCCCATACAGTGTTTGTATGTACGTTTTCAGATTCCTTGACCATGAAAACATATGACTAGCAATTGGATTGACAATGATAGGATTAGTGGTTCAGTAGTTATTCACGAAAATGGCATTTTCCGTAATGGCGGCCACAGTTCCCCCCATACAGTGTTTGTGTGTACATTTTCAGATTCCTTGACCATGAAAACATATGACTAGCAATTGGATTGACAATGATAGGATTAGTGGTTCAGTAGTTATTCACGAAAATGGCATTTTCCGTAATGGCGGCCACAGTTCCGCCCATACAGTGTTTGTGTGTACGTTTTCAGATTCCTTGACCATGAAAACATATGACAAGCAATTGGATTCACAATGATAGGATTAGTGGTTCAGTAGTTATTGACAAAAATGGCATTTTCCGTAATGGCAGTTTAGCGCCACAGTTCCCCCCATACAGTGTTTGTGTGTACGTTTTCAGATTCCTTGACCATGAAAACATATGACTAGCAATTGGATTCACAACAATTGGATTGACAATGATAGGATTAGTGGTTTAGTAGTTATTCACGAAAATGGCATTTTGCGTAATGGCGATTTTCTTGTGGACAGTGATCCGGATCACCACCAAAATCTAATCATCTGTAGGATACCCCATTTCTGACAATCTGTGAAGATTTCATGAAAATCCGTCCATAACTTTTTGAGTTATCTTGCTAACAAACAGACAAACAGACAAACCAACGCCGATGATCACATAACCTCCCCCTTTGGCGGAGGTAATGATTAACCAAAATGACCAGTAAGTGGCAATACAACAGAGGGAACAATTCCCTTTAATGCTGAATTAGCTGCATTTTAAATTAAAAATTAAACAAAAAGTGCAATTCAAAAGAATTCAAGTCTCAAAATTGACTTTTCTTCTAATTGTTTTCTCAGTATTTACCTACTGATAAGGTTATGTGCTTTGAAGAAAATGAAGGAACACTCACTAAAACCTGTAACAGTGACATCATAGACCTGAGTCTGGAGGAATTAATGGGAGAACTGGGGATGTTTTTTGCTCTTGACAAGAGTCTCAATGTCTGGAGTTATATTAGACAAAGCGACTCTGAGGTCATGCTCAATGTCCAGTCTGTTTCTCTGTTTTGTCTTCAACTGAACCAGAGCTGAGAAGCCACACTCACAGAGACAGGTAGTGCTGAAAGGTAGGAGGGTTTTTACTGCTCGAATGGCAAGAGGATACTCGCTCATCATAGTGCTGCACCAGAACTGCGAGAGGCTTACCTCCGTGAACCTCTTTTTCAGCGTGCGGTCACATGATAGCTCCACCAGCTGACTCTCTTCGTTGCTTGGCACATGCCAACACCTCGCTGCACAAAACACACTGAGGTTTCTGTACTCCTTTGACCTCAATATAAAAAAATCCATATCTCATATAGTCCGTGTTGTATGATGTCGTGAGATGAAGAAATGTACAAATGCAAAGTTTAAGTATGCTATTCGTCATATTACTAAAAATGAGCAGTTAATGAGAAGTAACTCCTTGGCCAAGAAATTGTTAGATAAGAATGTCACAGATTTTTGGAAGGAGCTTAGACGGATTAGTAATAGTAAAACGTCTTTGCCCTGTATCTTGGAAGGCATTTCAGGTACAGAAAATATTGTGGATTTATGGCGGCAGCATTTTTATTCATTATTTAATTCAACTAAGGATGAAACTTATAAGGTAGGGAAAGTAGAAAGGTGTAGGAGCATGCTCAAATAACGAGGCTGAGTTTCAGTCATAAACCAGCTTTATTTGACAGAACACAAGCTCCTAGCATTCTCAAAGCAGGAAAGAGAAAGAATCATACTTCAACCCCCTTTTATACATTTCCAGCATCAGAATTCAAGTCACATGGTGTCTTCAGTCAACATACAGTTACAAAGCATCCCTTTGAAGCTTCACCATTGTCTCTCATTTCTTGATGAACCTGAATACCCTCCGGGGCGTCTTCTGTGGGACAAAGAGACAAATCTCACACTTCCTTGTTACCTCCTGTAGATTTGAGTCCTCAGTCCTTGCAGACGTGACACTCCACAATACACATTCAGTTCTGTCTCTGTGGCAGCGTGAGCCCACAATGTGTGTCGGCCACACTACCCCCCCCAAACGTCGAGTAAGGCAAAATCTGCAGGGCATAACAAAAAGAGAAACACAAAGCACTCCATACATCGCTAATCAATCCACCAACTGCCTAGGTTTTAATCTTCTGCCGAATCTGCTGCAACTTGGCTTGGCTGCCTCTGCAACATCTCTCTGCACCTGTGGATTAAAGCTGTTAGCACCTCTCTGTGAAGACTTTGGAGAATGTCTTCTCGGCGGCCTGCCCCGGCGGGGGGGCCTCGCGAGCTGCACTTCCTCCTCAGCCAGAACAAAAGCGGGTTTGAGCCTGTTGCCCCCTAAATCTAGCAGAAAATGCTTCTGCCCGGTCTCCAGCACTCGAAACGGTCCGTCGTAAAACGGCCGCAAACTTGGACGCTGGGCATCATGTTTAACAAAAACAAACTCTGCATTTTTTAAAGCCTTGGGCACAAAAACGTGTGGGAAACTGTGATGGACCGGGCCAGGAAGCGTGTTTGTTCCTGAGCCGCTCTGCCACGGCTGAGCGGGGGGGCCATTAGGTGCGGGATTATCAGGAAGAAATTCCCCGGGCAAACGGAGCGGCTGAGCGAAAACTAATTCAGCCGGGGAAGCGTGCAAATCTTCCTTAGGTGCAGAACGCAACCCTAATAACACCCATGGAAGTTTGTCTACCCAATTTGTATCCGTTAGCGACGCTCTGAGGGCTGCTTTCAATGACCTGTGAAAGCGTTCGCATAAACCATTGGCCTGGGGGTTATACGCGGTGGTGCGATGAATCTTCACCCCCAAGCTGCGGGCCATCGATGACCATAGCTCGGAAATAAATTGGGGACCCCTGTCGGACGTTATGTCCGACGGTACACCAAAACGCGCAACCCATGCTGCTAAAAATGCTCGCGCAACTTCTTCCGCTGTGGTTGATGTCAGAGGAATCGCCTCTGGCCAGCGCGTGGTGCGGTCTACCATTGTCAAAAGATGTGTGTGCCCGTGTGATAACGGAAGCGGGCCGACCAGGTCAACATGCACGTGATCAAAACGCTTAGCGGGGATGTGGAAAGGTTCCAACGGGGCCTTAGTGTGTCTGTGTATTTTAGCTCGCTGACACGCTACGCAGGCTGCTGCCCATTCCTTGACCTGTTTGCGCAACCCGGGCCAAACAAATTTCTCCCCCACCAATTTGATCGATGCGCGCACCCCCGGGTGCGCGAGAGAATGGACCAAGTCAAAAACACGGCGACGCCACGCGGTTGGCACCACAGGGCGGGGCCGTCCCGTGGAGACATCGCAGATTAGCGGGGGCATACCGTTTTGTTGCACCCTGTGCTCCAGCCTTAATCCTGTTGGTCCAGACTGGAGCGCGCGCACGTCCGCGTCGTTAACCTGCTCCGCAGCCATGGCTGCATAATCTAACCCAACACAGACCGGGGCTGCGCGCGCTCCCGCGTCGCTGCCCGGGCCCGCAGCCATGGCTACAGAGTCTGCCCCTATAGGGCTTGGTGGTGCTATTGCACGCGAGAGGCAGTCTGCTACAACATTGTGTTTACCCGCGACATGCTGAATATCAGTAGTAAACTCCGATATTGCGGCTAGTTGCCTTTGTTGCCGGCCTGACCAGGGTTCTGAAATTTTGGCCATCGCAAACGTTAGCGGTTTATGATCCACAAAAGCGGTGAAACGTCGCCCCTCTAACCAGAACTGAAAATGACGGATGGCCAAGTGTAGGGCCAAAAGCTCCCTGTCAAATGCCCTGTATTTCCGTTCACTATCGCGCAAGGTCCTGCTGAAAAACGCGAGGGGTTGCCAGGTACCTGCCACAAACTGTTCAACTACCGCCCCCACCGCTACATCGGAAGCGTCAGTGGTGAGCGCCATGCGGGCCGTTGGAACTGGGTGCGCTAACAAAACTGCATTTGCCAGGGCTGATTTGACCTGGGCAAAAGCGCGCTCCCGCTCCGGAGACCATTCGACTTTATTTGCGGGCTTTTGTTTTTTTAACGCGGTGTACAATGGCTGCATGAGTCGTGCTGCGCTTGGGAGGAAACGGTTGTAAAAATTAACCATCCCTAGAAACTCCTGAAGCGCCTTAACCGTTTGAGGTTGCGGAAAATCTGTTATGGCACGCACTTTATTTGGAAGGGGAACTGCTCCCTCTGCCGAAACGCGATGTCCCAAAAAATCAATCTGCGCCACCCCAAACTGGCATTTCGCTGGGTTCACTATTAACCCGTGCTCTGCCAACCTCTGGAAAACTGCTGTGAGGTGTTTTTCATGTTCGCCTTCGGACGTGCTGGCTACCAAAATATCGTCCAAATAAACGAACACGAACGGCAGGTCGCGTAAAACTGCATCCATCATGCGTTGGAAAGTCTGCGCGGCCCCCTTGAGGCCAAAAGGCATGCGCAAGAACTCAAAAAGGCCGAAAGGTGTTATGACCGCTGTTTTGGGTACATCGTGCGCGCGCACTGGAACCTGGTGATAGCCGCGCACCAAGTCTATTTTAGAAAAAATGCGCGCCCCCGCCAAATGAACAGAAAAATCCTGAATGTGCAGAATCGGGTAGCGGTCATGAGCTGAAACGTTGTTCAACCTGCGGAAATCGCCGCAAGGCCGCCACGAGCCGTCAGCCTTTGGGACCATGTGTAACGGCGAAGCCCAAGCGCTCTTGGAGCGTCTAACGATGCCCAGTTTTTCCAGATTAGTGAACTCCTCGCGCGCGATGGCCAGTTTAGCTGGGTCCAAACGCCGAGCCTTTGCAAAAACGGGAGGGCCTGTGGTTGTTATGAAATGTTCTACCCCATGTTTGGCCACCGTTGCTGAAAAAGTGGGGACTGTGAGTGCTGGAAACTGAGCAAGCAGAGTGTGAAACTTACCACCCGCGGCTGAGACGCTGGCATGTGCAGTTGGCGGGGCCACCCGAGCTGTGCAGGGAATAGAATGAAAAGACAGTGCATTAATCAGACGTCTATTAGCAAGATCAACCAATAAACCATGTGAGCACAAAAAATCAGCCCCTAACATGTTGAAACTGACTGCTGCTACAATAAATGTCCACTCAAATGAACGACCCTGTAAGGACAGAAGCATGGTCCTCTCACCAAACGTTTTAATTGTGGAGCCGTTCGCTGCTGACACTGACACCCAGGGGGCTTTAGAAGGCGACAGCCGTTCCGCGTAGGTGGGCGTGACGAAGCTCAGCTGCGAGCCCGTGTCCACGAGGAACTGTTTCCCCGAGCGTGCATCCGTCAGGTAAAGCAGCCTGTTCTCATTGCCGAGAGTCGCAGCTGCTACCGGCCCTCGGTCCTGGCGTTTAAAATTGCACGGTGGGACGCACCTGTGCGCTCTCTCTGCAAAACGGCGGTGGTAGAAGCACGAGCCGTTCTCCGCTCCGCGTCGTCTGGCTCCGGTCGCCGCCGTTGTTGGTGCGTCTGGTGCCGCTGGACCCAAGCTGTCTCCGGACGCCGTTCCCGAACTAGCCGCCGCGGCCGAAACCGCGTTCTGCTTGTGGGCGTCGACCAACTTCTGCGCCTCCTTGCTCAACCCATGGTAGTCTCGCTTGGCCAATCGGGGTGACTCTGCCAGGGCCACTCTCACTGCTGGTGGCAGGGTTCGAAGGAATAGGTGGGCGAAAATGAATTCGCCATCCTCGGAGGCTTTGAGCTGCAGCATCTTCACCATCAGGTCCGCAGGTCTATCGTTTTCTGCCTCCGTCAGCGCCAGGAGCCCCTCTGCTCTTTGTTGGACTGAGGGGGTGAAATGGCTGATCAGCGCGTCTTTCAATGCGCTGTACTTGTCGCTGTCTGGTGGATGATTAACCAAATCCTCCACTCTCTGGACCGTGTCGCTGTCCAGTTTCGCTACCACGTGGTAGAATCTTGTGTCGTCGTTGGAGATTCTCCGGAGGTTGAACTGCGCCTCGATTGCGCTAAACCATGAGCGCGGGCTGTGCTGCCAGAAATCGGGCAGCCGGAGCGTGGAGGCGGCCATCAGGCTGGCTTCCACCGAGCCCGGTTCGGAAGAATTCTCATTGCTCATTCTCCGTCGTAGGTCACCAGTGTAGGAGCATGCTCAAATAACGAGGCTGAGTTTCAGTCATAAACCAGCTTTATTTGACAGAACACAAGCTCCTAGCATTCTCAAAGCAGGAAAGAGAAAGAATCATACTTCAACCCCCTTTTATACATTTCCAGCATCAGAATTCAAGTCACATGGTGTCTTCAGTCAACATACAGTTACAAAGCATCCCTTTGAAGCTTCACCATTGTCTCTCATTTCTTGATGAACCGGAATACCCTCCGGGGCGTCTTCTGTGGGACAAAGAGACAAATCTCACACTTCCTTGTTACCTCCTGTAGATTTGAGTCCTCAGTCCTTGCAGACGTGACACTCCACAATACACATTCAGTTCTGTCTCTGTGGCAGCGTGAGCCCACAATGTGTGTCGGCCACAAAGGGACGATTTGCTCCTGATTGACACTTATGCAGTGACCAAAGCCATTAGAGAGCTATCAGATAACAAAGCAAGTGGTTTAGATTGTATTTCTGCTGAGCATCTTAAATATGCTAGCTCAAGAATTGCTCCTCTTCTTGCAATCTGTTTCACCAGCTTCATGATTCATGGGATGTTACCAGAATCATTATTGTCTGTTGTGTTGGTACCAGTCATTAAAGATAAAGCTGGCAAGCTGTGTAGCCTGGACAATTACAGGCCCATAGCTATAGCCAATATAATATCTAAAGTACTGGAAAGAATCATGTTTGAAAAATTAAATGTATTCATCAAATCTACTGATCATCAATTTGGATTTAAACCCCATCATGGAACAGATCTGTGCATATATGCTTTAAAAGAAATTATAAATAAGTATAGAAATCAAAATTCTTCAGTTTTTTTGTGTTTTATTGACGCCTCTAAGGCGTTTGATCGTGTTAATCACAGGATATTGTTTAGGAAAATGATTGATGGGGGGTTCCCAAGTACTTAGTACGTATCCTGATTTACTGGTACGCACATCAGAAGATGCTGGTGAAATGGGGGAAGAGTCATTCATCCCCATTTGGTGTGAGCAGTGGTGTCAGACAGGGCAGTATATTGTCCCCTATTCTATTTAATCTTTATATGGATGATTTGTCAGAGCAACTGAATGCCTGTTAAACTGGGTGTTTAATAGGGAATAAGTTAGTGAATCATTTTATGTATGCTGATGATCTAGTTATTCTCAGTCCAAGTAGTGCTGGTCTTCAGGAGTTATTAAGAGTGTGTACTGCTTATGGAGAGGAAAATGACATAAAATACAATACAAATAAGAGTTGTGTGCTGATTTGCTGCACTAAAGAAGATTTGTTAATGAAATTCCCTGTCTTTGAATTGGCAGGCAGGGAATTAATTGTCAGGGATAAAATTAAATATCTGGGACATTTTATTAATGATAGAATGACTGATGATGATGATATCTTCAGACAATGCTGCAAAATCTACATGCAAGCAAATATTCTTGCACGCAGGTTTGGTTTTTGTTCAGCTGAGGTGAAACTGGTTCTTTTTAAAACCTGTTGTACACCTTTATACACTGCTCATTTATGGATAAATTATAGGAAACAAAGTATGTAGAAATTACAGGTTGCTTACAATGATGCTTTAAGAATTTTACTTAAAAAGCCTCGATGGTGTCCGGTTATGGCTGCCACGTAGGACGGACGTGTCTCGCTCTGCTCTGCTCCTGGAGAAAAAAAATCGGCAAATAACTCTCTCATTTGGGACAGAACGTATCCCAGCGTTTGGGCGAGGATATGTCGGCGAAGCCTAAGGCTGGAAAACCAGGAAAAGGAAAAAGCGAGCCGCCGAAACAGTCCAAATTAACGGACTTTCAGGTCTGTGACGCAGCAAACAGGGCTCCATATATGGCGGAGGAGGCTGGCAACGCTGCGATTTCTGCGGGGAATGGCGCAGATGCGCTGATGGCTGCCATGAGTTCAATGAGAGCGGACTTTTCCTCTAGATTTGATGGGATTATGACAGCGTTGGAAGGAATAAGAAAGGAATTGGGTGACTGTGTAGAACGAACGGCGCAGATGGAGCTCCGTCTCGCTAGTGCTGAAGATGACGTCACCCGTCTTCAATTAAAGGTGCGCACTTTGGAAAAAAAAAATAAATCTCTGGAAGATAATATTTTGGATTTGGAATCTCGGTCGAGACAGAATAATTTGAGGCTGGTGGGTCTTCCAGAGGAATCAGAAGGTCGGGACGTATGTTCCTTTCTGGAAAAGTGGATTCCGGAGGTGCTGGGCAGCGAGGAGTTGCAATCAGCAGTGGTTCTGGAAAAAGCACATCGCATTGGCCCACGGAGAGATAAGGGACCGCCGAGGACCTTAATTATGAAGTTTCTTAACAACAGAGACAGGATGAAGATCTTCAACGCTGCACGAGCTAAAAAAGGAGAGATTAAACACCAGGACCAGCAGGTGCGGTTCTACCCAGATTTGGCCACAGGAATCCAGCAACTGAGGAAGCAGTTTGATCCCATACGTAAGGAGCTGCGCAACCTTGGGATTCGTCATGGTGTAATCTATCCTGCGAGACTGCTGACCACGTATGAGGGCAGAACCCACATCTTCAAGACCCCAGAGGAGGCGCAGGAGTTCATCAAGAAGATCAAAGAAGAAGAAGAGACTGGTGGGAGCTAAGCATGAACAAAATATAAGGTAGAATAATTAAGCATTTGCACAGGCATCTGACTGACTTGAAGTAAATAGTAAGTTTACAAAATATAGATTGTATTATATATTAAAAAAAAACAAAACAAAAACAAAAACAAAAAAAAAACTATGATGTACAAAGTTGTTAAAAATTTTGGAGTTAAGTTGGAAAACTACAGAGGAGAGTTAATGTTACGTCATTAAAAGCAGTAGAGTTAGGGTGATTGGGAGGATGAAGAAGGAGTGGCTTAGGCTGTTCCCCGTGGGTGTGGAACGGTCGATGGCTATATCGGGAGACAGAATTTTTCTTTTGATTTTGGGGGGTTTGCCACAAGTGTGGGAAGGGGAAATTTGTTTGTGTGTAGTTTGTAGGATGAATGTTCAACCACTCATGTTTTTGCTTCTCTGTATGAGCATGTTTACACTGCAAGGTAATCCCAAACTCTCTATTGATCATGGACCAAAGTGTTAATCTTAATTTAACTTCATGGAATTGCAGAGGTCTACAAAATTTAAAAAAACTTAAACAAGTTATGAATAAAATAAAGGACATGGGTTCAAGAATTGTGTTTTTACAAGAAACTCATCTGATAGAGGAGGATGTTAAAAGAATTAGGAGTAGATGGCAGGGAAGTGTATTCACCTCTTCATTTTCATCCCGAGCCAGGGGAGTTATGACTCTCATACATAAATCAGTTCCTTTTCAAGTGAAAAATGTAATTGGAGACAAATTTGGAAGATATGTAATCATTCAAGGTTCTTTGCTATTAGAAAATATAAATCTTGTGAACTTATATGGTCCCAATATAGATGATCAGAAGTTCTTTGCTAATTTATTTCTCATCTTATCATCACTTACAGGGCAACATATAATAGCAGGGGATTTTAATTGTACATTGAATCCAGGTGTGGATAGATCAACAGGACTGGATTGTACGCACATTGGATGTAGGATGACTATTAATCATTTTATGAAAGAATTGAGATTGTTAGATATATGGAGAGAAATGAAACCACAAGTTAAAGCCTATTCTTGTTATTCCAGTACCTACAAGACATTCTCACGTATTGATTATTTTTTGATTTCCACAGAATTAAGGTCCAAGATTCAAAACTGCTTTTATGATAACATCGTGATCTCTGATCATGCACCCTGTTGTCTAATATATGTAGATAAAAAATTGACAAAGGAATCAGGTAGATGGCAATTTCAGCATAAATGGCTTCAGGATGAGGAATTTGTCAAGTATATAGAAAAACAGATAGACGAGTTCTTTGACATCAATACTACACAAACATCAGCATGTGTAAAGTGGGAGGCTTTCAAAGCTTTTATTAGGGGGCATATTATTAGTTATACAGGATCAAAATCTAAGAAGACTCGAGAGGAGAGAGCTAAATTGGAACATAAAATAAAAAATCTTCAGGAAAAAGTGTATGCAGGAAGTGACCCAAGGTTGGAGAATGAATTACTGATTTTGAGAGCTGAATACGACAAAAAATCAGCGAATAGAGCTGCCTCGAGTCTTCTAAGATTGAAACAATCTTTTTATGAACAAGGTGAAAAATCAGGAAAATTATTAGCATGGCAGATTAAACAATTGGAAATTAAAACACCAATTACCAGTATTATAAGTAATGGACAGGTAGTTATAGATCCTTTAGAAATTAATAGAGCCTTTAGAGATTACTATGAAAAATTATATGATACCAAAAATGAACCTGATTTAACAAAACTAAATGGGTTTTTGAACGAACTATCTATACCGTGTATTCCAAATGAAAACAGGGAGATATTGGAGTCTAAAATTAGTCAAGAAGAAGTTGGGCTAGCCATTGATAATATGAAATCAGGAAAAAGTGCAGGACCAGATGGTCTTCCAGTTGACCTTTATAAAAAATTTAAGAATAAATTAATAAAACCTTTTTTGGAAATGGTTTTAGAAGCATTTCAAAATAATAATTTACCATCATACATAAATAATGCCTTAATTATACTGCTGCCAAAACCAGGTAAGCCCTCTAATAAATGTGAAAATATGAGACCAATAAGCCTATTAAACGCCGACCTTAAGATAATCTGTAAAATTTTAGCAAGACGAATACAAGAAATTTTACCAAATATTATTAATCGAGATCAGAATGGCTTTATAAAGGGTAGACAAGGCTTCCATAATGTAAGAAGACTATTTAATATTATCTATTTTAATAAAGAAGCACCGGATACAGCTCTCCTATCATTGGACGCCGAAAAGGCCTTTGATAGAGTTGAATGGCCCTTTCTTTTTGAAGTCCTACAAAGGTTTGGACTTGGAAATAATTTCATAAAATGGGTTCAAATAATATACAATAATGCTACAGCAGAAATCCTAACAAATAACAATATTTCAAAACCAATAAAAATCAATAGAGGATGTCGACAAGGCTGTCCACTCTCACCTTTACTGTTTACTATGGCAATTGAACCTTTAGCGATAGCGATACGTTTACATTCACAAATATATGGAATTAAAGTTGGACCAACAGAACATAAAATCTCCCTGTACGCCGATGATATAATTTTGTTTATGTCGAATCTAAAAAAATCAATTCCAACCTTGTTGAATTTAATAAAGAATTTTGGGGAAATATCAGGATATAAAATAAATAAAACTAAATCTTCAATATTAATGCTAAATGAGACCCAGAGAAATTACCCAGCCCCTGAGGTAAATCAATTCAATGTTGTAAATCAGTTTAAATATTTAGGAATCCAAATTATGCCTAAGCTAGAATCAGTCGCCAGTGTTAACTATGAAGCCTTAATGTCAGATATCAGTGAGTTAACTCAGAGATGGATGTCACTACCAATGTCGATGATCGGGAGAATCAATATACTTAAAAGTAATATTTTACCTAAAATACTTTATTTATTTCAATACATTCCCTTATCACCACCTTTAGATCTATTCTCAAGAATAAAAAAAAAGTTAGTGGAATTTATATGGAACAACAGGAGGGCTAGATTACGTCTGTCTTTATTATATTTACCATTTGATCGTGGAGGTCTGAAATGTCCAAATTTTATGTTGTATTATTGGTCGGCACAACTGAGGTCTATGACATATTATTTTTCATCAAATGATCTCCCTCACTGGACTGAAATGGAATCATACAATTTACCTTTACCTCTTCCCATATTCATATACTCAGATTCGGCAAAAAAATTACAAAAACAAGTTAAAAATCCATTTGTAAAGCATATGATCAAAATATGGTGTGAAGCTAAAAACTATTTAAAAGAACCACAGTTATTGTCACAATTTAGTCCAATATGGGGTAATCAATATTTTAAACCAGGGAGAGCGGACGCTGTATTTAAAGTATGGAATTTAAAAGGGATACAAAAGATTCAGGATTTATATTTGCCATGTGCAGACAACATAATGTCTTTTGAAGAGCTGAGGATCAAATTTAATCTCAATAGAACACATTTTTTTAAATATCTTCAACTTAGAAACTTTATTCGATCAAATCAAAATAAAGCTCTCACTCGACCTATTTATTCATCCTTGGAAAAAATGATGATGAAAGATAGTAAAAGAAAGGGTATTATTTCAGAGTTTTATAACTCATTGACACTATCTTCAAGTGAAAATTCACTGAAAAGATTAAACTACTGGAAAGAAGATCTGCAAATTGAAATTTCAGAGGAACAATGGGAATTGGCTTGTACAGAAGCTCAAACCAAATCAATAAATGCACGCCTTAAATTGATACATTTCAAATGGTTAATGCGGATGTATGTTACACCGGAGGAGTTAAATAGATATAACAAAAATATACCAGATACATGCACAAAATGCATGGAAAGTAAAGGAACCCTATTTCATTGTTTATGGGAATGTAGATTAATAAGAATGTTTTGGGAAGAGGTGAGGGTAACAATTGAAAAAATAATCTCAAAACAAATCATATTGAATCCTAAACTGGTTTTGTTGGGTCTGTACCCAGAAAAGCATAATTTCAATAAAAGTGAAAGCACATTCATAGACCTCAGTTTGCTTAATGCCAAAAAATGTATTGCACTATTATGGAAAAAGACTCATAGACCAGATGTGACTCAGTGGTTAAGACAGATGTTAACAAACCTTCCATTAGAAAGAATAACATATATACTGAAATCAAAGGAAATTGTGTTTGAGAATATATGGAGACCTTTTATTGATTATGTAAAAAATTTAAACATAACTCTTGAAGAAGAAGGTGAATGATGTGTGTGGACCTTGTAAATTCCAAACTGGTGAACATAATATGTATACTTATGTATTGGATTGTCTAGACTAAACAGAGGAGCATTGTTGAAGACTTGATTTTGTTGGTGGTTGTTGGTGTTTTTAGGGTATTTTTTTTTTTTGTAGTACTTTAGTGTTAGTGTTTGATTGTTTGTATCATGTTTGTTAAAAAAAAAAAAAAAAGGTTCAATAAAGATATTGTGGAAAAAAAAAAAAAGCCTCGATGGTGCAGTGCTTCCGAGTTATTTGTCTCATCATGTGTAAATACACTGCATGCAGTAATAAGGAATCTCATCTATAAATTCATCTGTCGGCTTGATGTATCTAGAAATGAAATCATTCAAGTCATGTCTAGCATTAAGCTCAGTTCTATTCGCTGTCAGTCACAGTTTAGAAGGCACTGGTACAGTAGTCTTTTTAAGTCTTTTTAAAGTCTGTACTGTTTTTGTACTTCTTTTAGTAGTTGTGTCTTATTGTTCTGTAACTTTTTGATTGTTTTTCTTATTAACTGTTTTCAACTGTCTTGTTTTATTTTATTTATCTTATTTATTTTATTTTTATTTTTGATGGACCATGAGTCTGGAATAAAGTCTTTGATTGACTGATTGATTGTATCTGCGTTCCGCCATGCTCAATTAGCACATACAAAAAAAAGTTGTGCGTCTTCTTCTATGGTGCGAAATATGGTGTCGCCCGCCACCTACTGCCATCTACTGTTAAGGAGTGTGAATCGATGACACTATGTTGATTTATTTCTTGATATTTTATTTGCCCAGGCAAAGGTTCGCGACCCACTGAAAACAGGTTCGCGACCCACTTTTGGGTCATGTTGAACATGTCCCTATGGTCACATTATTTTCAATCTTTTCTAGGGGTACCATCATTTTTGTCCAGGCCTGTTTCATGAGTTTGTTTTTTAAAGTAATTCTGTTGAACCACAATTCAAAAGCATTGTCTCATTTTCATTGGTTAATTTTCATAGAATTTTTATTTATTACCACTTTTGTCAGATTCAAGTTATTTCTGTGACCATTGTGGGTTTTTCTTTCATTAACAGAAGAGTACCAACAATTTTGTCCACGTCTGTATAAAAAGTGGAACTTTCTGCTGTCCAGCTTGGTGCTCAGCAATAATGGAATGGAGGAGGGAAATTTGTGGCGGAGCCTTGCATGGCAGTGACCCCTCTAATTCTAGATATGATTAACATTGTAGATAAGAGAAACATAATTTCGTTCTACTGTACATGATTGGCGGTATGGATTGAATGACAATAAAGTTGGCTATACCTTACCTCAAATCTTCCCTTTCACTCTTGCTGCTACCCTCCTGTCACAAATCACCCCTGACACTCGTCTGCACCCTGCCTGCACTCTTTTTCACCTCTCTTGTGCATTTTCCATTGCTTTGGGTTGTTGACCCCAGGTATTTAAACTGATCTACTTTCACTGCCTCTACTCCTTCCGTCTTCACCATTACACCTGCCTCCCTCTCATTCACACTCATGTATTCTGTCTTGCTTCTACTGACTTTAATTCCTCTTCTCACCAGAGCATACCTCCACCTCTCCAGGTTCTCTTCCACCTGCTCCCTTCTCTCATTACAGATCACAATGCCATCTGCAAACATCATGGTCCACGGAGACTCCTGCCTGACCTCGTCTGTCAGTCTGTCCATCACCATGGCAAACAAGAGGGGGCTCAGAGCCAATCACTGATGTAACCCCACCCCCACCTTGAACCCATCTGTCACTCTTACAGCGTACTTCACCATGTCTCACTGTCCTCATACATGTCCTGCACCACCCTCACATACTTCTCTGCCACTCCTGACTTTCTCATACAGTACCACAGTTCCTGTCTTGGCACCCGATCACATGCTTTCTCTAGATCCACAAAGATGCAGTGCAACTCCTTCTGACCTTCTCTATACTTCTCCATTAACACTCTTCAAACAAACATTGCATCTGTAGTACTCTTTCTTGGCATGAAACCCTACTGCTGCTCACTGATTGTCACCCTTCCTCTTAACCTGTCTTCAACAACTGTTTCCCATATCTTCATGGTGTGGCTGATCAACTT
The DNA here is from genome assembly GCA_020510985.1 of Pholidichthys leucotaenia. NCBI lineage: Eukaryota > Metazoa > Chordata > Actinopteri > Cichliformes > Pholidichthyidae > Pholidichthys > Pholidichthys leucotaenia. Next base: position 187,591,686 of record CM035848.1, on the reverse strand, counting down.
TATGCCTCTGTAGTTACTACAGCTCTGAGCATCACCTTTGTTCTTGCAAATTGGTACCAAAACACTTCTTTTCCACTCCTCAGGCATTCTGTCACTCTCCAAGATTGTGTTAAACAATCTGGTTAAAAAGTCCACTGCCATCTGTCCTAAACATCTCCATACCTCCACCAGTATGTCATCTGGACCAACTGCCTTTCCATTCTTCATCCTCTTCAAAGCTGCCCTCACTTCCACCTTGCTAATCCTTGGGACTTCATTTTTCACTATCTTTCCTTCATCCATCCTCCTCTCGCTCTCATTTTTTCTTTATTCATCAGCTCTTCAGAGTACTCCTTCCACCTTCTCAACACATTCTCGTCATTTGTTAGTACATTACCATTTCTGTCCTTAATCAACCTAACCTGGTGCACATCCTTTCTGGCTCAATCTCTCTGTCTAGCCAATCGATACAAGTCTTTTTCTCCTTCCTTAGTGTTTAGCCTCTCATACAACTCACTATATGCCTTTTCCTTTGCCACCTCTCTCTTTGCCATGTGCCTAGATTCCAAATACTCCAGTCTACTTTCTTCATCTCCCTGACTATCCCACTTTTTCTTTGCCAGCCTCTTCCTTTGGATAATTTCCTATACCTCTTCATTTCACCACCAAGTCTCCTCGTCTTCCTTCCTCCGTCCACTGGATACACCACATACCCTTCTACCAGTTTCCCTCAATACTTTTGCTGCACTTTCCCAGTCATCTGGTAATTCTTCCCTACCACCCAGAGCCTGTATCAACTCTTTCCTGAACTCTGTGCGATTTTCTTCCTTCTGTAACTTCCCCAACTTAATCTTTGACTCTGCCTTCACTGTTTTCCTTTTCTTCCTTTCCAAAGTCATCCTACAGACTACCATCCGATGCTGTCTAGCTACATTTTCCCCTGCCACCACTTTACAGTCTCCTATTTCTTTCAGATTTCTCCTTCTGCATAAAATTAATCCACCTGTGTGCGCCTTCCTCCGCTCTTGTAAGTCACCTTGTGTTCCTCTCTTCTTGATGTATGTGTTCACCACAGTCATTTTCATCTTTTTAGCAAAATCCAAAATCATCTGTCCTTCCACATTTCTCTCCTTAAGACCATACCAACCCAGAACCTCATCACCTCTGTTCCCTTCACCTACATGTCCATTAAAGTCTGCTCCAGTCACCATTCTTTCCACCCTGGGAACACTCTCTACCGCTTCATCCAACTTACTCCAGAATTCCTCTTTCTCTTCTACCTGACATACACTTGTGGGGCCTATGCACTGACAACGTTCAACATCACACCTTTGACTTCTAGCTTCAAGCTCTTGATTCTTTCCGACTCCCTCTTTACAGTGTCTCACAAAAGTGAGTACACCCCTCACATTTTTGTAAATATTTTATTATATCTTTTCATGGGACAACACTGAAGATATGACGCTTTGATATAATGTAGTCAGTGTACAGCTTGTATAACAGTGTAAATTTGCTATCCCCTCAAAATAACACACAGCCATTAATGTCTAAACCGCTGGCAACAAAAATGAGTACACCCCTAAGTGAAAATGTCCAAATTGTAACCCAAGTGTCATTATTTTGTGTGGCCACCATTATTTTCCAGCACTGCCTTAACTCTCTTGGGCATGGAGTGCCCTAGAGCTTCACATGTTGCCACTGTAATCCTCTTCCACTCCTCCATGACGACATCACGGAGCTGGTGGATATTAGAGACATTGTTCTCCAGCACCTTCCGTTTGAGGATGCCCCACAGATGCTCAATAGGGTTTAGGTCTAGAGACATACTTGGCCAGGCCATCACCTTTACCCTCAGTTTCTTTAGCAAGACAGTGGTCGTCTTGGAGGTGTGTTTGGGGTCGTTATCATGTTATCATACTGCCCTGTGGCCCAGTTTCCAAAGGAAGGGGATCATGCTCTGCTTCAGTATGTCACAGTACATGTTGGCATTCATGGTTCCCTCAATGAACTGTAGCTCCTCAGTACTGGCAGCACTCATGCAGCCCCAAACCATGACACTTCCACCACCATGCTTGACTGTAGGCCATACTCACTTCTCTTTGTACTCCTCAGCTGGTTGCTGCCACACACACTTGACACCATCCGAACCAAATAAGTTTATGTTGGTCTCATCAGACCACAGGACATGGTTCCAGTAATCCATGTCCTTAGTTTGCTTGTCTTCAGCAAACTGTTTGCAGGCTTTCTTGTACATCATATTTAAAAGGGGCTTCTTCTGGGATGACAGCCATGCAGACCAATTTGATACAGTGTGCAGTGTATGGTCTGAGCACTGACAGGCTGACCCCCCACCCCTTCAACTTCTGCAGCAATGCTGGAAGCACTCATACATCTTTTTTCAAAAGACACCCTCTGGATATGAGCTGAGCACGTGCACTCAACTTCTTTGGTCAACCATGGTAAGGCCTGTTCTGAGTGGAACCTGTCCTGTTAAACCACTGTATGGTCTTGTCCATTGTGCTGCAGTGCAGCTCAGTTTCAGGGTGTTGGCAATCTTCTTATAGCCTAAGCCATCTTTATGGAGAGCAACAATTCTTTTTTTCAGATCCTCAACGAGTTCTTTGCCATGAGGTGCCATGTTGAACTTTCAGTGACCAGTATGAGAGAGTGTGAGAATGATAACACCAAATTTAACACACCTGCTCCCCATTCACACCTGAGACCTTGTAACACTAATGAGTCACATGACACTGGGGAGGGAAAATGGCTAATTGGGCACAATTTGGACATTTTCACTTTGGGGTGTACTCACTTTTGTTGCCAGTGGTTTAGACATTAGTGACTGTGTGTTGAGTTATTTTGAGGGGACAGCAAATTTACACTGTTACACAAGCTACTTTACTGTTACTGACTACTTTACATTGTATCAAAGTGTCCTATCTTCAGTGTTGTCCCATGAAAAGATAAAATATTTACAAAAAGTGAGGGGTGTACTCACTTTTGTGAGATACTGTACCCCCTGAACACTCTTCACATACTCTTCCTTCAAGATTACTCCTACTCCATTTCTCTTCCTATCTACACCATGGTAGAACAGTTTAAATCCACCTCCAATGCTTCTAGCCTTGCTTCCCTTACATCTGGTTTCTTGAACACACAGTATATCTATCTTTCTTCTCTCCATCATATCAACCAACTATCTGCCTTTACCAGTCATAGCCCCTACATTTAATGTCCCTACTCACACCTCCACACTTCTACCTTTCCTTTTCTCTCTCTTTCTCTCCCTTCTAACACACTCCCCCCTCTCTTCCTCCTCAATCTTCAACCAACAGTAGCCCAATTTCCACCAAAAGCCTGTCGGTTAACAGCACTGGTGGTGGTCATTGTTAACCTGGGCCTCGATCAATCCGGTATGAAAATCTCATTCGTTATGATCCGCATGTTTTGATTTGGCAAAGGTTTTAGGTCGGATGCCCTTCCTGACACAAACCTCCCCATTTACCCGGGCTTGGGACCAGCACTAGGAGTCCACTGGCTTGTGCACCCCCTGTGGCTGGGTTAATTATAATTAGATCATTAATTAATTAGATAATTGCTATTCAATATGCACAATAAAGTGGACAGGTGGAAGATTTTTCTGTCACTGCTGAAAAAAATCTGTCAATGACAGACAATTTTCAGTTAACACAATCTCTGGTCTAAAGTCAGTGTCACATTATTCACTATTTAAGAAAAACAAATACACAGTTCAAAATTTCTTTTGCAATCCTGCACCTATGACCACTAATAAGCAAGACACAATTACACAAAAGAAGAATGATCATCTGAGATTACTATGTTACCAAAGCAGATGTACTGCAGACTATAATCTAAAAGTCATTTGTCTTATGTGTTTTAAATCTTAAATAAAATCCTCATAAATATACTCAGTGCTTGTTCTAAGGTTGTAACTGATTGATTCAGTGTATTTGAGAATTAAAATGTCTACAAATTCAAGTTTTTGTCAACTCCGCCAGGTCCATGTCACCTCTGTCAGATTCATATTTTGCTAATTTTTCATTATGATATTTATTATTTTGTGAAGGATTGTTGATCATATGTGAAAATATAATCTGTCTACTACCACTACATTATGTTTTCAAATTTAAAAATCATTTTGTTTGCTGTTGAGGTTAAAGTTAATATTCTATTATACAATCCAATTAAGCACAGGCAAAAACCTTCATAATATTAAAAAAATATACATATTGAAAGTAACTTTCTTCTGGGTTCTGTCAGTCTAGGTAAAAACTTGACTTTGGTGTCATTTTTGTAGATCTGACATAATGTGATTGAAAATTAATGTGTGTTTTTGGCGTCTGTGTTCACACAAAATAAGTGATGGAAAACCAAAAAGTTTTTTTAAAAAAAATAAAAAAAATAAAAAGGTTGGTAGGTGTATCAAACCATAGATAGGCAGCCTAGTACATATATTGTAAATTCAGAAATGTAGTGTAATTTGTCTATGCATCAATTTTATTTAACATTTTTTTTTATTGTGTTTTGTCCCAAGTCTCAAGAATGAGTGATTTGCATCCTTCACCATATAAACGATTCAAAGACTGTAGCGTAATTGGGGTTTTTTTACTTAACAAGTGGGCAGTTACAGGCCTATAGTTAAATAGTTCTGTCTGTAAAGAAATTAAATTATTAGCTGCTGAAAAGGTAGTAATATTAAAGAATGAATCAACATTCAAAACTCTAAAACTGACCTTCTTTGCTAAATTTATATATTTTAAAATGATTGTTGTCAGTAAGTTTCTTGGTTGAGTTTAACATGTTCATCAATAAAAGTACAGCACTACATTTGCTTGTATTTTTTGTAAAATTTGAAGTAAGATCTTCAACATGAAGAACTGACGCTGACTCTTTCTGCCTTAAATTTACAACGAAAACCCTCTTAACAGCCATCTTGTTCTGATCGTTTGTTGTTGTTTTTTTAAGTTTTCAACTATGTTCAAACATCCTGAAACAGAACCTCTCCAAGTCTCCAGTGCAGACAGAGTGGAGATCATTTAGTTCCTCAATGAGAATTCTTTGTGCTAAAGTAACTGCTCCCCTGGTGCATCTTCATTAACAAGCAAGGGGATTATGGAGAGGCACGTCCCCTGAAATTGCAATTTGTCACGGTTTTACTCTTAATAACATAATTAGGCCAAGAAGTGACACTCACTAATAACATGCCAATGTCCTAGGACAATAACACTTTGGAAAATCTCTGTTAAAAACCTGTGTTTGGTCACTGTCATACAATTTACATTCCAGTGTGTTATGTCGGTAATAGGACCCAAGGACAAGACCGAGTGCTGAACTGGACACAGCTTTATTTGTGACTCACTCTCACAATACATGCGCATCCGTCAGGCTGAGAGGAGGCCAAGAGACCGCCCCTCTCCCTCACAGCCCTCTTATACCTTGGGTGGCAGCGGAACCGGAAAGGTGGAGCCATCACCCGTGTCACACAATAATATGTCCCAAAACCCAACACAACACCCCCCCCCCCCCTTCAAAAAATGGTCCAAACACACGCATACAATTGTAACCCTCCCCAATTTGGAACCCGAATCATGCACTAAAAAACTAAACAGAAATACCTAAACAATCACATTCACTCAAAACAACTAAAACTAGGGGGAAACAAGTGGACTACCGTCCCACTCCCACACAGCAAGATGGATTATTCTGCCATCTGAGCTAAATAAAACACTCCATATAAAACTAAAATACTGCTGTGTTCCTAAAATAATATGAAACACAAAATAATCCCATTAACAGAACTAAATACACATCAGTTGTCCCCCTTCAACTACCAGTCAGTCCCAGTAGAGGAACCACTCCCCGGAAAACCATCAGATGGTTCCTCTCCGGTGCATCTTCTTCTCATCACACCCAGGGATGGCTCACACCGTAACCCAAACACGTCCGTCTCCTGCTTGGCGCACCTCAGCTCGTCAAGATGCCACCATAAACCATCAGATAGTCGAAGGTAGCCATCCTCCCGAACAGCCACCACCCGTAGCCACCCTTGGTCGTCTTGTCATTTGCCTCAAACTCTTCTCGACGGGGCCTCCTCTCTGGGTCAGATCACATCAGCGACCCCTAGAGGTGCCCGGCAATGCTTCCAGTGTATCTGTGTGGCATGTCGTTTTACCGTGCCAGACGGTCCTGCCCCACTTGCTTTCATTTCAGACGCCAGCGAAGGCATTGTGATGCCTTGCTTCTCAGTACCACCCAGTCGAACTCTGGAAGCAGAGTGGGTCAGCCACTCGGCGCCACCCACCGTCACGGGCGTCCCACTGTGTCACCCAGTTCCCTCAACTAGGGTTACTTGGGCACTGACACCAGAGCCCTCCCGCGATGGCCCTGAATGGAATTGGTCCTGCTCATTGTCCAGATTACTTGGCAAAGGTTCATCCCACACAGCTCTGTCAATCGTTCGCAGAACCAGCCAGTCCCACAGACCACAGCTCGACCACTCTTCTCCAACCTGAGACTGTGAGAAGGAACTCCACACGGTTTCCCAATCCAATACCAATACACTGCAAAAAACCATGGGAGGCAAAATGGGGATATCTTCTATGTGTCTCGGATCCCCTCGCTCGAACCCACAACATGTCCTGGCAAAATGACGCAAGAATCTGCACGTGTCGTAGTGTCGTCCTCTTGCCGAACACTCTCTAGCTTTATAACGGTGCCTGGTGGACCCACAACCCAAACACCTGGGCGATCCCAGGGCGGACCTCATTTTTACATCATTAGCGCATTCGTCATCCTCCGCGCCATTGTTGCTGTCCAGGCCCACTGCTTGCGTCATCGACTGTGGTTCAAAATGGCGGTGTGCCGCTCTCTCACTGAGCTCCCGTGATAGCTTGTCTGCCACCTCAAACTGCTGAGCCAACTCGATGGACATGGCTAATGTCAGCTCGCCCAAGTGTGTGAGGACCTTCGACCTTGTCGCCGGGCAAACAGCATGTTCTGCCAACTGGTCGCGGACCATTTCTTCCTCCAACGCTTCAAGCTGACAGTCCCTGGCCAGCTGATGTAGATCTGCTACATACCGCTGGACTGATTTGCCAGTCCACTGGTGGCGCTGTCAAAACTGGATCCTCCGGATGATGATGTTTTCCAGGGCGCGAAAATGTCGCGCCATTAGCTCAACCACTTCACAAAAGCTATCACCCTCGCCTAAGGTACTAAGGATACCTTGTCCTTCCATTCCCAAGTTGAAAACCAACAGTGCCCGTGGCCGCAACTTCTCCAGTCCTCCAAGGTCCAATACCATTAAATAATTTTGAAAAGCGGCAAACCACCTTGCTCAAGGGACAGACGGCTCACCGGGAAGCTCCAAAAACTGCCGAATTGAAGTAACTTTTCACCCTCATTGCCAAATGTTATGTCGGTAATAGGAGCCAAGGATGAGACTGAGTGCTAAGCTGGACACAGCTTTATTTGTGACTCACTCTCACAATACATGCACATCCGTCAGGCTGAAAGGAGGCCAAGAGACCGCCCCTCTCCCTCACAGCCCTCTTATACCTTGGGTGGCAGCGGAACCAGAAAGGTGGAGCCACCACCCATGCCACACAATAATATGTCCCAAAACCTAACACAACACAATGCAGGATGGACAAAAATGAGGGTTGAATTTCTCCATCAGAACCTTACTCTGATAATCACTAATAGATATTCCTAAATAAGTGCAGGAAAATGATAAAAAATTATTATTACTACATTTTTGAAGGAGAGAAATCTTCATTTTACTGTGGTCAAAAGTACAGTTATATAAAATAAATGTTTTATTAAAGTAGTTCCACTGGAAAATATTGCAACTGTAGATAAAGCAAGAATGTCTATTTCCGGTATTTCTATCTGAAGTTAGTATTTCACAAATAAACACAGAAATGATTCTTAGAGTTTGTTCAGAAACTTTTGTCTTCGTATTACTGTGTCTGGTCCAAACTAATATAATTTTGTCAAATCCTTGGGTGATGTCTTAGAATTTACAGTATTATCTTATGCACCCTACAATTTGACATTCAAAGTATGAAACCAAAATTTGAGTTCATTCATCAACAAGTTACATAACTTCCACTTCGGGATGTTCTGGTAGGTTAGTTGCTTAACAAAAAAATAAAGGAATGGTAAAACTCTACGGAAAACTAATGCACTGCATTTGTCACACATATGTACCAAAGACTGAAAATACAGTAAATAACACATTTATTTCAATGGAAACATCACAACTGATTCTGATCTGTTGCAACACTACATCTTATGAAACTAATCAAAAAATAAAAACAAAACATGCAATTAAGGCTACATTTGGCAATTTTAGAAATCTTGGGTTTTATTGACACCTTGTGGTCACTAGGTGAACTACAGCAACATTTACAATTTCTGATAGTACGTGTCCACTTGGGCATTTTTTGCAGTAAAGCGGTCATCCAGTTTCCCCAAATGGGATGCGGGATAGGCAGGTCTGATCCTGACCATATAGTCATTGATATAAAGTGCCTACTGCTGTCAAACACACTGGCTGCACCTCACTGGTCGATGCATTCACCCAGCTGGGGGCCTGGTGTCCACCACAACAACAGGCCTGCAACCTTCCTCCTGCATCTTCTAAACAATACATTTCTGGAAACATCTGAGATGAAAAATAAAAGGTTCAGATGCTGAATATGTCCTTACTTTTCACAAATGTTAGCTAATTTTCCTTAAGTGATCACCTCGAGGTGCCTACTCATTTGCATAAAGTTAAGACCTCAGCTTTATGCAAACAAAGGAACTAGCAAAAAGATGCTCAATCTCTCGCATTGTGCTGCAGCATGACTAGAAGTCAGAGAAATGAATGCCCAGCTGGACACATACTATAACAGGCAGCTGAGGCTGGAACGAGTGGTGTGAACAGGGCTGCAGTTCACTTAGCAATGGTGTCATTGGATATCCCAGTTTCTAAAAGTTCGCAATGGTAATTTTAAATTATTCAATGTATTAAATATTACTGCAAAAATTACATAATTTTGCAATTTGTTACACATTTTCATTAAACAAACAGCTATAATGTTATATTGATGTTTTTCTTCATACTTTATTGAAACGAGGTCTGTCTGAAGGTCAGATGAGACGTGGCCGCTGTGGCAGACACAGATTATAATATGCCGTCTGATCCCAAAAATCCGGTCCTTTCCAGCCACACCAGCCCTGAGACACATCCACACTAAAGTCAACACAATAGAGACAAAAATACAATTGCTGACAGAAGAGCGGTGAGTAAGGATGCTTACCTTGTCGGTGATGACCTGCAAGTCTTCTGCTCCTGTGTAATGAGGATCTAGGATGAGATAGCGGATCTGCCCAGTGATTTCACTCCAAGCCACACCCAGGATTGTGTGAGCTAAAACTCCTCCTCCTGCAACACAGTACAAAATGTATTTAACTTTAACAAAGTTTAAAAAAAAGCCTGCATTTTATAATTGTTTGTGATATATATATATGTGATATATAAAGGACTGTCTGGTTGGTAGGGCAGTGCGGTGGCGGAGTGGTTAGCACTGCAGCAGCACAGCAAGTCACCCTTGGCCGGGGGATCCTGGGTTCGATCCCAGCCCCCGACCAACAGTGATCTGTGTGGAGTTTGCATGTTCTCCCCGTGTCTGCGTGGGTTTGTTCCGGGATTTCTCCGGTTTCCTCCCACATGCCAAAAACATGCAAGTTAGGTTAATTGGCATCAAACTGGGGATTCTAAATTGTCCTTAGGTATGACTGTGAGAGTGAATGGTTGTCTGTCTCTCTGTGTTGGCCCTGCGATGGACTGGCAATCTGTCCAGGGTGTACACTGCCTCTCGCCCAAAGATGCTGGGATAGGCTCCAGCCCCCCATAACCCGAAAAGGATTAAGCGGAAGAAGATGGATGGATGGATGTCTGGTTGGTATTCCTCATACTGTAGGGCCAGGTAGGTTTGGATAGCCTTTTTCCCTTAATAAATGAAATCATCATTTAACAAGAGCACTCTGAGGCGAGTGCAGTATCCCCCGCCTCCATTTTCTTTGAAGATCCCAATACTTACTGATGGAGTACAGTTTTCAACGTTTCAATGTAATTACTGTGGCAGAAGAAAATTATGATAAACCCAATATCCATGAATATACAACAAAGTATCCAACACATAGTTGTAGGACACGATCCCGAGGTGAACCTGTGTAGCAAGTTTGATGACCCTAGAGAGCTTTACACGTTCTATAGTAAGAGAGCATAAGGAACGCCAACCTTGACCTATGGCCTTTTGATCCCAAACCTGTAGTCAGGGGTCACTGTCCCAAAGTGAACCTGTGTACCAGGTTTGGTGAACCTTGCTTTCTTTGTTGTTGAGATATAGTTTATAAGCCATTTTGATGTTGACCTTTGGCCTTGCGATCCCAAACCATAGTCACACTTCAGAGTCACAGGGTGAACCTGTGTACCAGGTTTGGTGACCCTAACGTTACTCGTCGCACTGTAATAAGACATAAGGAATATTAATGTTGGCCTTTGACCCCAAACCCATAGTCAGAGGTCAGGTTTGGTAGCCCTAGCTTTACTCGTTTTATAGTAATAGTAAATGTAGCATTTACCATAGTGCAACTGCAATGTTAATGTTGAACTTTGACCCCAAACCCATAGCCAGGTCACGGTATAAATCCTCCAAGACGTGCATTAGATGCAACTACTGTATCGTTTTGAAAAGCCTACATCAGTTCTTTCATAGTTATTGTGTTTAGAAGATTTAGAGAAAATCTGACCTCTGACTTTTGACCTCAAGGTCATTTGATGAGAGTGAAATTGCCATATGCGCATTATCAGAGCATATCAAACCATGGTATCAAGTTTCAAAACAATTGGAACAAAACTGTAGGAGGTGTTGATTTCACAAAAGTGGGATGTATGGATGGATGGACGGATGGATGGATGGATGGATGAACGGACTGACCGACCCATAACATAATCCCCCGCCGGACTTCGGCCTGTGCCCAAAGGGCTCTTCCACCCCTTTGGGCTTCGTCTAGTGGGGGATAAAAACTGCATTTTGTATTTACATAAGCTGTCTTTGTCTAAGGTTAAAATTTGTTTAATGATCTGAAACATTTCAGTGTGACAAATATGCAAAAATATAAGACATCAGGAAGGGGGCAAATACTTTTTTCACAGCACTGTAAAACTGTTTTGTTTCTTTTTTGTTAAAACACAAAAAATGGGCACAGGATAAATGCATTTATGGTCTAAAAACCATCCGCAAAGGGTGACAGTGACTTCTTACACCTATCTTTAGAGAATAGAATAAACTTTTTTATCAATGTACAGTTGTACAGAAATAGAATATAGACAATAAACATGGAAAATAATTAATTTTTAAAAGGTTTCGGAAAGATAAGCACAAAAGCTGTGAATGTACACACGCAGCTTCTTAAAACAATCAAAATTAAGCTCATGTGTGGTGTATAATTAAGATTTAGTTTTTGCTTTTTATTATACAATATCTCCTGTATTCGCTATCTGACTGGTCTATATTGGAAATAAAATCAATAATTACCTACTAAACATACAGTACATGGCCATAAATTCTCACTGAATGCAGTTTTATTGCTAAATTTTTGGGAACATCTGACAGACAAAGAAACAATAAATAAATAAATGAATAAAAGTACTGTTTTAAATAAGCATGGCATGCAATAAATGCTAATAAAAAATACCAGACTGAGATTCAGCTCACCAATCATAACCGGGGTTCCTTCAGTGAGAAAGTGGTTGGCCAGTTCTCTGCCTTTGGATGCCAGCTCAGATCCCTGACTACAAAGCACATCAGCGAGTTGTCATATAAATCGGAATTATCCCCATAAATATAAATCATTCAGTTAATAGGAATATAAACCCACCTCACAAACATGATCTTGGACGTGATCCCTAGGAGATGATTCAAAACGGCTTGAACCTCAATCGACCCGATCCACTGACGTGACCCCACAAATGACGCCAGTTTATCTCCAACATCCACCAAAGCCTGGAGAGCAGTGACCCAAGTAATGAGGCTTTGTAGACATCAAACATACAATAACAGGGAGGCTACCTGCTGGATCTCCCTGTGTGTGGGCACAGGTCGCTCGATGTATCCCTGCTGCTGGAACCAGGAGCAGATGGTCTGAAGGGAGCGATAAGCACAGCCCCAGCCATTGTCATCCATACGGTCCTGCATGTAGTGATGATAGCTGTAGATTCCCTGGACCAAGTACACCTTGAGGAAAAAAAAAAGAAACAAGAATGAAGGCTACATCAGTGCATTTCTACTACTTTCAAAAGAGCAGAAAGGCACTTCCGGTTATGGCTGCCACGTAGGACGGACGTGTCTCGCTCTGCTCTGCTCCTGGAGAAAAAAAATCGGCAAATAACTCTCTCATTTGGGACAGAACGTATCCCAGCATTTGGGCGAGGATATGTCGGCGAAGCCTAAGGCTGGAAAACCAGGAAAAGGAAAAAGCGAGCCGCCGAAACAGTCCAAATTAACGGACTTTCAGGTCTGTGACGCAGCAAACAAAACTCCATATATGGCGGAGGAGGCTGGCGGCGGTGCGATGTTTGCGGGGAATGGCGCAGATGCGCTGATGGCTGCCATGAGTTCAATGAGAGCGGACTTTTCCTCTAGATTTGATGGGATTATGACAGCGTTGGAAGGAATAAGAAAGGAATTGGGTGACTGTGTAGAACGAACGGCGCAGATGGAGCTCCGTCTCGCTAGTGCTGAAGATGACGTCACCCGTCTTCAATTAAAGGTGCGCACTTTGGAAAAAAAAAAAAAATCTCTGGAAGATAATATTTTGGATTTGGAATCTCGGTCGAGACAGAATAATTTGAGGCTGGTGGGTCTTCCAGAGGAATCAGAAGGTCGGGACGTATGTTCCTTTCTGGAAAAGTGGATTCCGGAGGTGCTGGGCAGCGAGGAGTTGCAATCAGCAGTGGTTCTGGAAAAAGCACATCGTATTGGCCCACGGAGAGATAAGGGACCGCCGAGGACCTTAATTATGAAGTTTCTTAGCAACAGAGACAGGATGAAGATCTTCAACGCTGCACGAGCTAAAGGAGAGATTAAACACCAGGACCAGCAGGTGCGGTTCTACCCAGATTTGGCCACAGGAATCCAGCAATTGAGGAAGCAGTTTGATCCCATACGTAAGGAGCTGCGCAACCTTGGGATTCGTCATGGTGTGATCTATCCTGCGAGACTGCTGACCACGTATGAGGGCAGAACCCACATCTTCAAGACCCCAGAGGAGGCGCAGGAGTTCATCAAGAAGATCAAAGAAGAAGAAGAGACTGGTGGGAGCTAAGCATGAACAAAATATAAGGTAGAATAATTAAGCATTTGCACAGGCATCTGACTGACTTGAAGTAAATAGTAAGTTTACAAAATATAAGATAAGATAAGATAAGCCTTTATTAGTCCCACAACGGGGAAATTCCAGGATTGCAACAGCACAGGGATAGCAACACTCAGAGCAACAATCAGAAGGCAAGAAAAAAACAAGCAAGCAAGAGCAGCTAATATACATATGTACATATTACTATAAAATATATATATACACACACACACACACAGACACACAGTGCAGAGCATTGTAGCTGGATGGAATAAATATATGAATATATGAACACACAGTGCAGAGCATTGTAGCTAGATGGAATAAATATGTAAATATATAAACACCCACAGTATGGAGCATTGCAGCTAGGTGGAATAAATATGCAAGTATATAAACACACACAGTGCGGAGCAATGTAGCTAGATGGAATAATATGTAGATATCTAAAAACACAGTGCGGAGCATTGTAGCTAGATGGAATAAATATATAGATATATAAATATAAACACACCCAGTGCAGAGCATTGTAGCTAGATGGAATAAATATGTAAATATATAAACACACACAGTGCAGAGCATTGTTGCTAGGTGGGATGAAACAGCATAACCGTCTATTTAGTTATCCTACATGGTATGATTATGTGCCCATACATATTCTCACCCTCCATAGCGACCGGTATGTTCCTAGTTGTATGCCGGAGAGGACCATTGTGTAAGTCTATTGCATCTTTTGCATTCAAAAAAAAAAAAAAAACTATTAGTTTGTTACGTCTTTTTGCTATCTCTGCGAGCAGCCCTGCTTAGGTTGTACAGTCTGACAGCCGTTGGTAGGAAGGACCTACGAAACCTCTCGGTTGTGCACCTGGGATGATGTAGTCTGCTGCTAAATGAGCTCCTCAGTGCATCCAGTATGTCCTGCATAGGGTGGAACTCGGACTCCAGCAGAGATGACAGTTTAGCCACCGTCCTTCTCTCTCCTATCTCCTCCATCGGATCAAGGCGTTGCCCCAGGACAGAGCTAGCTTTCTTAATCAGTTTGTTCAGTCTCTTCCTATCGGCTGCAGTAATGCCACTGCCCCAGCAGACCACTCCAAAAGTGATGGCTGATGCCACCACCGTGTCATAGAATGACTTCAGCAGCGCCCCTTGTACACCAAAAGACCTGAGTCTCCTCAGCAGGAACAGCCTGCGCTGTCCCTTCTTGTAGAGTGCGTCAGTATTGTGTGACCAGTCTAGTTTATTGTTCAGATGAATACCCAGGTACTTGTAGGATGTCACCATCTCGATGTCTGTTCCCTGTATATTTACTGGTGCTGTGAGGGGCTGCCCATGCCTGCGGCAGTCCACCACCAGCTCCTTAGTTTTCCTCGCGTTGATCTGGAGACAGTTCCGATGGCACCAGTCCACAAAGATATAGATATAAAATATAGATTGTATTATATATTAAAAAAACAAAACAAAAACAAAACAAACAAAAAAAAAAAAACTATGATGTACAAAGTTGTTAAAAATTTTGGAGTTAAGTTGGAAAACTACAGAAGAGAGTTAATGTTACGTCATTAAAAGCAGTAGAGTTGGGGTGATTGGGAGGATGAAGAAGGAGTGGCTTAGGCTGTTCCCCGTGGGTGTGGAACGGTCGATGGCTATATCGGGAGACAGAATTTTTCTTTTGATTTTGGGGGGTTTGCCACAAGTGTGGGAAGGGGAAATTTGTTTGTGTGTAGTTTGTAGGATGAATGTTCAACCACTCATGTTTTTGCTTCTCTGTATGAGCATGTTTACACTGCAAGGTAATCCCAAACTCTCTATTGATCATGGACCAAAGTGTTGATCTTAATTTAACTTCATGGAATTGCAGAGGTCTACAAAATTTAAAAAAACTTAAACAAGTTATGAATAAAATAAAGGACATGGGTTCAAGAATTGTGTTTTTACAAGAAACTCATCTGATAGAGGAGGATGTTAAAAGAATTAGGAGTAGATGGCAGGGAAGTGTATTCACCTCTTCATTTTCATCCCGAGCCAGGGGAGTTATGACTCTCATACATAAATCAGTTCCTTTTCAAGTGAAAAATGTAATTGGAGACAAATTTGGAAGATATGTAATCATTCAAGGTTCTTTGCTATTAGAAAATATAAATCTTGTGAACTTATATGGTCCCAATATAGATGATCAGAAGTTCTTTGCTAATTTATTTCTCATCTTATCATCACTTACAGGGCAACATGTAATAGCAGGGGATTTTAATTGTACATTGAATCCAGGTGTGGATAGATCAACAGGACTGGATTGTACGCACATTGGATGTAGGATGACTATTAATCATTTTATGAAAGAATTGAGATTGTTAGATATATGGAGAGAAATGAAACCACAAGTTAAAGCCTATTCTTGTTATTCCAGTACCTACAAGACATTCTCACGTATTGATTATTTTTTGATTTCCACAGAATTAAGGTCCAAGATTCAAAACTGCTTTTATGATAACATCGTGATTTCTGATCATGCACCCTGTTGTCTAATATATGTAGATAAAAAATTGACAAAGGAATCAGGTAGATGGCAATTTCAGCATAAATGGCTTCAGGATGAGGAATTTGTCAAGTATATAGAAAAACAGATAGACGAGTTCTTTGACATCAATACTACACAAACATCAGCATGTGTAAAGTGGGAGGCTTTCAAAGCTTTTATTAGGGGACATATTATTAGTTATACAGGATCAAAATCTAAGAAGACTCGAGAGGAGAGAGCTAAATTGGAACATAAAATAAAAAGTCTTCAGGAAAAAGTGTATGCAGGAAGTGACCCAAGGTTGGAGAATGAATTACTGATTTTGAGAGCTGAATACGACAAAAAATCAGCGAATAGAGCTGCCTCGAGTCTTCTAAGATTGAAACAATCTTTTTATGAACAAGGTGAAAAATCAGGAAAATTATTAGCATGGCAGATTAAACAATTGGAAATTAAAACACCAATTACCAGTATTATAAGTAATGGACAGGTAGTTATAGATCCTTTAGAAATTAATAGAGCCTTTAGAGATTACTATGAAAAATTATATGATACCAAAAATGAACCTGATTTAACAAAACTAAATGGGTTTTTGAACGAACTATGTATACCGTGTATTCCAAATGAAAACAGGGAGATATTGGAGTCTAAAATTAGTCAAGAAGAAGTTGGGCTAGCCATTGATAATATGAAATCAGGAAAAAGTGCAGGACCAGATGGTCTTCCAGTTGACCTTTATAAAAAATTTAAGAATAAATTAATAAAACCTTTTTTGGAAATGGTTTTAGAAGCATTTCAAAATAATAATTTACCATCATACATAAATAATGCCTTAATTATACTGCTGCCAAAACCAGGTAAGCCCTCTAATAAATGTGAAAATATGAGACCAATAAGCCTATTAAACGCCAACCTTAAGATAATCTGTAAAATTTTAGCAAGACGAATACAAGAAATTTTACCAAATATTATTAATCGAGATCAGAATGGCTTTATAAAGGGTAGACAAGGCTTCCATAATGTAAGAAGACTATTTAATATTATTTATTTTAATAAAGAAGCACCGGATACAGCTCTCCTATCATTGGACGCCGAAAAGGCCTTTGATAGAGTTGAATGGCCCTTTCTTTTTGAAGTCCTACAAAGGTTTGGACTTGGAAATAATTTCATAAAATGGGTTCAAATAATATACAATAATGCTACAGCAGAAATCCTAACAAATAACAATATTTCAAAACCAATAAAAATCAATAGAGGATGTCGACAAGGCTGTCCACTTTCACCTTTACTGTTTACTATGGCAATTGAACCTTTAGCGATAGCGATACGTTTACATTCACAAATATATGGAATTAAAGTTGGACCAACAGAACATAAAATCTCCCTGTACGCCGATGATATAATTTTGTTTATGTCGAATCTAAAAAAATCAATTCCAACCTTGTTGAATTTAATAAAGAATTTTGGGGAAATATCAGGATATAAAATAAATAAAACTAAATCTTCAATATTAATGCTAAATGAGACCCAGAGAAATTACCCAGCCCCTGAGGTAAATCAATTCAATGTTGTAAATCAGTTTAAATATTTAGGAATCCAAATTATGCCTAAGCTAGAATCAGTCGCCAGTGTCAACTATGAAGCCTTAATGTCAGATATCAATGAGTTAACTCAGAGATGGATGTCACTACCAATGTCGATGATCGGGAGAATCAATATACTTAAAAGTAATATTTTACCTAAAATACTTTATTTATTTCAATACATTCCCTTATCACCACCTTTAGATCTATTCTCAAGAATAAAAAAAAAGTTAGTGGAATTTATATGGAACAACAGGAGGGCTAGATTACGTTTGTCTTTATTATATTTACCATTTGATCGTGGAGGTCTGAAATGTCCAAATTTTATGTTGTATTATTGGTCGGCACAACTGAGGTCTATGACATATTATTTTTCATCAAATGATCTCCCTCACTGGACTGAAATGGAATCATACAATTTACCTTTACCTCTTCCCATATTCATATACTCAGATTCGGCAAAAAAATTACAAAAACAAGTTAAAAATCCATTTGTAAAGCATATGATCAAAATATGGTGTGAAGCTAAAAACTATTTAAAAGAACCACAGTTATTGTCACAATTTAGTCCAATATGGGGTAATCAATATTTTAAACCAGGGAGAGCGGACGCTGTATTTAAAGTATGGAATTTAAAAGGGATACAAAAGATTCAGGATTTATATTTGCCATGTGCAGACAACATAATGTCTTTTGAAGAGCTGAGGATCAAATTTAATCTCAATAGAACACATTTTTTTAAATATCTTCAACTTAGAAACTTTATTCGATCAAATCAAAATAAAGCTCTCACTCGACCTATTTATTCATCCTTGGAAAAAATGATGATGAAAGATAGTAAAAGAAAGGGTATTATTTCAGAGTTTTATAACTCATTGACACTATCTTCAAGTGAAAATTCACTGAAAAGATTAAACTACTGGAAAGAAGATCTGCAAATTGAAATTTCAGAGGAACAATGGGAATTGGCTTGTACAGAAGCTCAAACCAAATCAATAAATGCACGCCTTAAATTGATACATTTCAAATGGTTAATGCGGATGTATGTTACACCGGAGGAGTTAAATAGATATAACAAAAATATACCAGATACATGCACAAAATGCATGGAAAGTAAAGGAACCCTATTTCATTGTTTATGGGAATGTAGATTAATAAGAATGTTTTGGGAGGAGGTGAGGGTAACAATTGAAAAAATAATCTCAAAACAAATCATATTGAATCCTAAACTGTTTTTGTTGGGTCTGTACCCAGAAAAGCATAATTTCAATAAAAGTGAAAGAACATTCATAGACCTCAGTTTGCTTAATGCCAAAAAATGTATTGCACTATTATGGAAAAAGACTCATAGACCAGATGTGACTCAGTGGTTAAGACAGATGTTAACAAACCTTCCATTAGAAAGAATAACATATATACTGAAATCAAAGGAAATTGTGTTTGAGAATATATGGAGACCTTTTATTGATTATGTAAAAAATTTAAACATAACTCTTGAAGAAGAAGGTGAATGATGTGTGTGGACCTTGTAAATTCCAAACTGGTGAACATAATATGTATACTAATGTATTGGATTGTCTAGACTAAACAGAGGAGCATTGTTGAAGACTTGATTTTGTTGGTGGTTGTTGGTGTTTTTAGGGTATTTTTTTTTTTTGTAGTACTTTAGTGTTAGTGTTTGATTGTTTGTATCATGTTTGTTAAAAAAAAAAAAAAGGTTCAATAAAGATATTGTGGAAAAAAAAAAAAAAAAGAGCAGAAAGGCTGCCATCTTACCTGTCCATTTTCCAGGGTCGGATGAGTGAGCACCAGATGAGGGTTTCGGAGATAGCCGTCCTTGCAAGCCTCATTAGGAAAGTGGTAAGCATTGGCTCTTCTGAAGTAAGGCCTGTCATCTGGCATCTCAAACTGCTGATGTAACTCCTATTCAGGCAGGTTTGTGCAAAACACAGTCAAAGAAATTGGTTAAATCATGCACTAATTTTAAAGCATGGGTGTTGCATCCCATGGAGAAGCATACCAATGCTCATCTGGGTGAGAGATGAAGCATAAGTGGAAATTCAGAATCAAATTAGGTGTTCTATTTTAAATGTAACGTGTGGTAGATTGATTAGCTACAGATTGCAAGAGTCCTTGTGTAGTAATTAGGGCTGGGAAAATTAATGAAATAACTTTTTGATTAATGTGGGCCAATTAACACATCAAAAAACAAGAGCAACCTGAGGCGAGTGCAGTATCGACCACCTCTGTTTTCTTTGAAGATCCCAATAGGTCACTGAAAGGGACAGTTTTCAACTTTTCCATATAATTATTGAGGCAGAACCAAATTATGACGATAAGCCTGTCATCCATGAATAAACAACAAAAAGAGCTGTATTCAACCCATAGCTGTAGATCAGGATCCAGAGGTGAACCTGTGTAGCAAGTTTGGTGACCCTTGAGAGCTTTACATGTTCTATAGTCATCATCATCATAGCGGTCTGTCGGGGGCGACAATGACTGTTTCATTTAGGTCTGGTCAGATTCCTCCACGCAGGTCTGTCCTTCGCCCTCCACTGCCAGGAACTCCTGACCTTGTTAACATTGGCGATGTCCGAGCCGGTATGAGTTGCTTTCTGACTGATCATTTCATGAAACTGCTTGCAAAGTATTTGAGTACCGCTAGCTTTTGCTGGACTAGCGGCACATTCTTGGCAGATAGAGGTATTATCAGTGGCAAGGACAGGCCAAGACAAACTGACTCCAGTATCTGTTGCAGTGACTGACCAGATGAAAGGTTTGTTTATCTCTGCTCTTTGTGTAGTACATGTCACCATGCACCGACTGGCAAAAGTCCACCACAGACCTTGCGACAGATGTGCTTATCTGCCAGGATGTCCAGTCTCACCCCATGTAACTGGGAGTGGTCCACCACAGACCTGTGACAGATATTGCTTTTAGTTCTGCCCGGATGCCCAGTTTCACCCTCCACACCCTTGGAAGGGTGAGGTTGCCAGTTGACTTGCAAACGGCCTGACCCATGAGACAGGTAGTACTGGTTTTCATAGGTGCACACAGACACACACTTGACCTAGCATCATTGATTGGGGCTGCTCACTCAAAAGAAGGCAAAGAGGGAGAATTTCTGTCAGAGAGAGCAGAGAAAAAAACCCACTTCTAACTCACCACTAAGCCAGGAGCTCTGGAACTCAATTAAGAATTGCTCCGTTTGTTTTTTTTAAAGGTTGCCACAGTTAGGAAAGTTACCTTAAGTAGAATCTCAAAATAAAATTTAAAAATAAAACAGAAAATGTGACAACAATAAAAAAAAATGTAGTTTTGCAGAGAAATCGACTCCCTCTTTATAATGAACTGAAAAAGATTTGTTACAAATTGCCATCATAAATTATAACATTTTTAAACTGAATATACATTCATGATTATCAAGTATTTTATGCTGCTCAGTGTACAAAAATATGTTTAAAAATTTAATTGATGCACAGCCCTAATAGTAATATATGCAGGATGAATACCAAGATATCTGATTACTCAAATTTGGTTGCAAATGTTAATTTTTTTTTTTTACTATTTGCAACCATTTGCACCCCCCCCCCCCCCAAAAAAAATAGCTGCAAATAAATAAGAAAAACCGTACAGATGTGGACAAATTTGTTTGGGCAGCTTGGTGGTGCAGTGATTAGCACTGTGGCAGCACAGCAAGAAGGTCAGGGAATCGATCCCACCCCCTGACCATCCGTGACCCTTCTGTGCGGAGTTTGCATGTTCTCCCCGTGTCTGCGTGGGTTTACTTTGGGTACTCCGGTTTCCTCCCACAGGCCAAAGGCATGCACGTTAGGGTAACTGGAGACTCTGAAGTGGCCCTAGGTGTGAATGTGTGTGTGACTGCTGAAGGGCTTGGCGCCGTACCGTGGCTGCCTCATCCAAGTGGATGCCCTGAATTTCCCTCTAGGATTAACAAAGTACACAAAATATGCATCCTTTAATCTTGACTTCTGGTCTCTTAACCACCAAATTAATGTATTTGATTGCTTGTAGTACTCCTGCACGAGATTTAGTACTGATATCTACATTCATTTTTGTTTTAGCTAAATTCACCTGGACACTGGGTGGACTGTAGTACTAGCAGCTCTTCTAATTAATCATGTGGTTAACTATAAAGAACGTTTGTACCTTCCGTTGGGCCTCAAGTTCACTGTCGGGCACTCCTGCAGGATAGACCACAGTCACCAGACCTTTAGGCTCTGGAAGGAGGAAGTGCAGCGGTTCAGGGACAGGCAGTGTTGTTCCCTTCAGATTCTGGAGCATCACTTTCTCCATCTCACACAACTGGTGTGCCAGCGCCTCCAGTAGTTGCTCACAGGCACTGCAATGGCAAAAAAACCCCCCAAAAAACAAAAAAAACCCCAAAAAACATAAAGTTGATACAGAGGCTGTAGTGCCGCAACCTCATCAACAGAGTTTAGTGTATAAAGTTTGAGCCGTAGCACCAAAGCAAAACATTTTAAAATAAAACTTACTCTTTGATTGTGTTTTTGCAGCTGATACGAACAGCACAGTCCACTGGAAGAGTTATATTCACAAATTGGGATGTCTGAACTGTTTTGCAGAGGATTGGGGCAGGGAGGGGACCCGGCTTTGTCACCTCCATCATCAACCACAGGTTTATGACACTCTAAATGACAAGTTATGTTACAGTCAGCCAAAGGAATGCACCACAAAGAAGACTAGAACATCAGTCAACAGAGAAGCAGGCCTACGCCCCTCCTCTGCTCTCTTTAACAGCAGCATCTTTCATCTTTTTTCTGACATATTATTCATGACCACTGGTCCCCAAAAGCATAACCATGGGTGCTAGTCCCACGCCCAACCTATGGGCAAAGACTCTGGCTTCATTTGTTGTCGAGTTAAAGCACGGACAGACGCATGAACCCGCAGACGGCAAGAACCATAGAGAGCGTTATAGCTAAAACTAACAAGTGTCAAATATATGAGAAATGCCTCACAGAAATTCATTTAAAAAAATTGCAACTACACAAAAAAGTCACAAATTTATGAAACTTCATATTTCATGGGAAAAAACGTGCCTATTACTGATGCTGACAGGGTACTTTATACTTACAACGGCTGGTTCACTTTCCTTTTAATGTTCAAATATATTTTGTGACTCTATGGAAATTATTTTGGCCAGAAATCATTCAAAACAGGCCTTTCCACAGTAGGGGCTGTGATTCCAAATCTTTACCAAAAATATTCTGCACACTTTCTGCCTATTGCACTTGCCCTATCGACAGAAAATAAATCTGAACTAGTGTCATGGTAGGCTTCCACTAGGCTTACTATTGTGGTACATTTTTAAATACCATTAAAATGTGGATCCTATGAAAGCAAGTAGTTAGTAAAATAATAAAGAAAAATTATTCCCACTTAAAACTAAAGCTTAATGACAGCTGAAATAAACTCAAGTACATACCGCTGACAAACTTTTTTTGTTCTTCTTTTTTGCAGTTCTCCTGCCACCACCGTCTTGTTCATCTGTCCTAAAATTAGGGGGAAAATCCAGCTTTAAGTAAAATTTATTCTAAAAAGAGGGTTCTTATAACATTTTTAAACAGCAGAAAGGACACCATGCAATACGTACAGTGCTGTGAAAAAGTATTTGCCCCTTCCTGATTTCTTATATTTTTGCATAGTTGTCACACTTAAATGTTTCAGATCACCGTAATACCTTTATTTGTACAGCACTTTTCAAAACATAGTTACAAAGTGCTTCACAAGATAAAAAAAAATCAGTTACAGTTACAATCTCAGTTCTCCAAACATCCTAAAACATACTAACACATGGTCAGACATACATTCCTGTGGACACACATACGTTAAACAGTCATCAAAAATAATGGGTGAAAGAATAACAAAATGTCAACCAGAACAAGTGAGTTCTGAGTAGTTTTTAAAAACAAGACACGGCTTCAGCCGACCTGATAAGTTGAGGAAGGCTGTTCTGCAGCTGGGGGCAATAACCTCAAAGGCGTCATCACCTCGAGTTTCCAAATTTGAGAGGCACAACCACACTCAGATTTGCGATAACTGGCAGTGAGTCTTTTACATCACTGTTGAGGAATTTTGGCCCACTCTTCTTTGCAGAATTGCTTTAATTCAGCCACATTGGAGGGCTTGAACTTGAGGTCACAAACTGATGGCCGCACAGTCTCCTTTAGGATTTTCTGGTAGAGAGCAGCATTCATGTTTCCATCAATTATGGCAAGCTGTCCTGGTCTTGGAAGCAGCAAAGCAGCCCCAGACCATCACACTACCACCACCACGTTTGAGTGTTGGTATGATGTTCTTTTTATGAAATGCTGTGTTAGTTTTATGCCAGATGTAACGGGACGCAAGCCTTCCAAAAAGTTCAGCTTTTGTCTCTTCAGTCCACAGAATATTTTCCCAAGTCTTGGAAATCATCAAGATGTTTTGTTTTTTTTTGGCAAATGTGAGATGAGCTTTTGTGTTATTTTTAGTCAGCAGTGGTTTTTGTCTTGGAACTCTCCCATGGATGTCATTTTTGCCCAGTCTCTTTCTTATTGTTGAATCACGGACCAGTGTCCTAACTGAGGCATTGTGAATCCTGCAGTCCTTTAGATGTTGTTCTGGCTTTTTGTTTCTCATCTGCTCTTGAATTTCTTTAGATCACAGCATGATGTGTTGCTTGTTGACATTCTTTAGCCCATTTCACTCTGTCAGACAGGTTCTTTATGCAATTTCTTGATTCAACAGGTCTGGCAGTAACCAGGCCTGGGTGCAGCTAGTGACACTGAACTCACCTTTCCAAAAAATGTAATTAATCACGGTAAAAAAAATACACACAGAAATGCAAAATTAGGTTGAACTACTGCATGGATATACAGCTGCACTTGAAATTTAACATTTAAATCATTCCACTGATGAACTATTTAGACGTTTCTTGTTTTGTTTTTTTTCTTCAAACAGCTGAAAATTGCAAGATTTGCAGTAGGGTTGAATAATCTTCAGTGCAACTGTATGAGCACAGTGATGTTATTACTTTTAAAAATGTTATGTATTAATGTTTAATTATTTTAAATAACAAATTATATTGCAATTTTCCTTAAGCAGACAAGTGATTAAAAACAAAAACACAGAAGTAGGGTTATTTTCTATAAAGGATCAGGTAGACTGGATTACAAGGTTTTCATCTTTTGTTTTAAGAATATGTCAATATAAAGGAATAAAATTACTTTGAAACTGGTATACCCTAAAAAAAAAGAAAAAAAAAATCACACCTTTTTTAGCACATTAATCTGTGAATGGGTCAGTGATTATGTTTGTGACCATCACGATATGTGTATGTGATCTTCTTCAATGAAAGCTGATGCTACTTTCCAGAGAATTTATTGATCAGTCCACTGAGCATTCATAGATGTTGATCTCTTATCCTGGCTAGCTTTGCAGCCCTGGTTACCATAGCAATGGACCGCCATCATAACCCTTAAAACCCTGCGCTAAAGCTGAAGTTCCCTCAATAAGCTCATGATCCTCCCTCAGAATGCAGGCCTCTTGTGTACGTGAGGTGGGTTTTAACGACTTTTTAACGTGATGACAAGTCAGTGACTTTAACAGAACTTACTGGGTCCAGTGATGGAGTTCTTCACATGGTGTATCTGGGGTTATTTCTTCAGGTGTGGCATAAACATCTTTGTGAGGCCAAATAAATACAGGACTATCACAGACTGAAAGAACGCAGGACTCCGATTTCACCTGGGAGCGAAGACCCTCAAATGTTCTAGAGATAACCTTCTGCATGAGCAGTACTGCAAAAAAAGAAAAAAAAAAACAATACAGGAATTTTCATTATTTTTCAGTTATGACACAGTTATTACAACACATTTAATGCTGTGGTTTTTCAATCAATCAATCAACCTTTATTGTCATGATGCTATGCATACAACTGTAGTGCAAGCAAGATGAAATTGCATTTCTCTAGGGATCCGTATTGTATTTTAGGAGGTATATTATTCCTGTTGAATTTTAGTAATATGCTGAATCTATTTTTATGTATTTTCTTTACCAGCAGCATGTTATCTGATGTCACACCTTTCCAAAATGTATCAATTTTATCTAATAAACAGGATAAAATCATTTCACTGTGGTTTACTCAAATGTATACTTGTTTACTTACAGCTGAACATACTTTTGGGTTTGTTTCAGTACCATCAGCAGCAAGTAAGGGATTATTTTTCAGAGTAGCTTGGAAAAGGCAGAATAAAGACAAATGCTTTGGACAATACTGGCCATACAAAAGTGTATATAGTTTTGACTGTAAATGAATATCATCAACAGATATCAGCCTCTGTTCTCATTATTTCCTTCTAATTTGTATTAGGCTTGAAATTATTGTATCAAGTGATTCCTAGCTGCATTAGAGGAGATGACGTGGCAAAACTGCTACTTCTGTATTTTGGATCTGTATCATTGGCATTTCTACAACACTGTCTCAGGAGCAAACCATTGTTGCTGAATCAAACAGACCACTGGAATTTAACTAGTTGTTGTTGGCACCAGATCAAACACATTTATACATGTATGATTTTCACTTTAACAACCACTACATTTAAACCTTGCACAATGACCGAGTCAGATCTCAACCGGTTTGTTACTCGCAGACGTAAAAATCAAATAGGATTCCTACCATCCGTTCATCATCTACCGCTTATCCGGGGTCCGGGTTGTGGGGGCAACAGTCCAAACAGAGCAGTCCAGACTGCCACCTGGCTCACAAGGCACCATGATCCTCATGATCCCCCCTGCAGGTGGTGAGCCCACTGGAGGGCAGACTCATGTGGCTCCTTTGAGTACACTGGATCCTTGGTGTAATTTTCCAATAGGGATCTACTGGACCACTTTTAGTGTGGCCCTTCACCCAGTACCAGTTTGCCTTGGGCAACCCTACCAGGAGCAAGTTGCCTCTGACAACATAGCTCCAGAAAAGGCCCACGATAAGGTAGCGATCCGTAGAGGGGAAACAGGATTCCATTACAAAGAAATTTACTGATATGTGACTGGCTGGGTAGTGTGATTAACGAGCAGCTGAACTGAACGGGTGTACCTAATAAAGTGGCCAGTGATTCTATATAAGAATATTGTGCAAGAATGTCACGAACAAACCATCTGTGCTGTCCAGCAGACATCTGAACCCCAGCGGTCCTTTAACACGGAGAGTAACTGCAGGGTCAGCGACACCCTGTGAAAACATGAGACAATTTAACAGGTGGTTAAAAGTTTGCTTTGTGTTTTCAATGTCTGTGACTGACGTCTCACAGATGGATCTACAGGAGCCTCTGTCGGCTGTAATGAACAGGGCTGAACAGAAATGGACACGGATGCTGCCATTTGGGACAGTTTATTCAGTGGACTTACCATCGTGGATTTCAGTAAATCAAATTAAATCTCTAATATATCTCCTTCGCCTGTGTAAGTTTCTTTTCCTCTAAGCACTGGAGGCTGACATGTTTGTTGCCCCACTGGTAAACGTGTCGCTCTGTCCGCTGCTTCCTATTGGAACACACAAACTCCGCCCACTCGTGCTGCGTTCAATGTAACTCGTATTTTAAATAGTCAGCTGCTGAGTGGAATGAATGAATGAATGAATCTTTATTTCGGATAGATTAAAAGTACCGTACAGATTAAAAAGAAACAAAATAATGTAACAAAGGGTGAAAGAAAATCCAACAAGGTCAAATTAGACAATAACTCCTCTGATTATACAGTTCAACATAAGTTATCCGAAATGGGTGATGGCTGAAGCCGCTGTTTATATTGTCCACCCATATTCCATCCAAGAATTCAAAAGAAAAACAAAACAAGAGCGATTACAATTCAGAACGAAGCTAAGGCAAAATGTGACAAAAAACTAAGCTACAACACAACGCAGACTGGATGTGACAATCCTTATGTGATTTTACATGTCATCTTGTATATATGTTTGGAGTATTTCTTCCTTTAGTTTTTGTTTAAATTGTCCAAGCATTGTACATGATTTTAATTCAGGTCCAAAATCATTCCATAATCTGACTCCTTGCACTGAGACACAGTGTTGCTTGGTGGTAGTTCTCACTGAAGGTTTTTGAAATATACATGTTCCTCTGAAATGATATTGTTTCTCCCTTATTTGGAACAACTTTTGGATATTTGTGGGCAGCGATAGATTCTTCACTTTAAACATTATTACTGCAGTTTTAAAGTCAACCAGCTCTTTCAACTTGAGAGCTTTTAATTTAAGAAAAAGTGGGTTTGTTGGTTCCCTGTAAGCAGCTTTGTTTATTATTCTAATAGCTCTCTTCTGAAGCATAAAGACTGGATATATGTTTGTTTTATATGTATTTCCCCATACTGAAGTATGGGGAAATACATATAAAACAATACAATACAATACAATATTGCATTACAATACAATACATATAAAACAATACAATAAAAAAAAGTACAATATGTCATGTATGGGAGTATTAATGAATGATACAAGGTATATAGTGTGGGTTGATTCAGCAAATATTTCACTCTGTGTAGTATTGCAATTGATTTGGATATTTTACCTTCAATATAATTAATATGTGACTTCCAACACAGTTTATTATCAATTATTACTCCAAGAAATTTAATTTTGGGTACCCTTTCAATCACTACACCATTTACACTGAGTTTAGATACTAAGTTGTTGTGATGGTTGTTAAAAATTATAAATTTTGTCTTACTTAAATTGAGTGTTAATTTGTTTGAATCAAACCACAGTTTAAGCTTTCCTAATTCCTTTCCGAGTGTATCCAAAAGCTGTTCCAAATTACTTCCACTGCTTAATAAATTAGCGTCATCTGCAAACAATATTGAATCCATTTTTTCCGAAACTTCACACATATCATTTATATACAGTGGGGTAAAAAAGTATTTAGTCAGCCACCAATTGTGCACGTTCTCCCACTTAAAAGATGAGAGAGGTCTCCAATTTTCATCATAGGTATACCTCAACTATGAGAGACAAAATGAGAAAAAAAAATCCAGAAAATCATATTGTCTGATTTTTAAAGAATTTATTTGCAAATTATGGTGAAAAATAAGTATTTGGTCAATAACAAAAGTTCATCTCAATACTTTGTTATATACCCTTTGTTGGCAATGACAGAGGTCAAACGTTTTCTGTAAGTCTTCACAAGGTTTTCACACACTGTTGCTGGTATTTTGGCCCATTCCTCCATGCAGATCTCCTCTACAGCAGTGATGTTTTGGGGCTGTCGCTGGGCAACATGGACTTTCAACTCCTTCCAAAGATTTTCTATGGGGTTGAGATCTGGAGACTGACTAGGCCACTCCAGAACCTTGAAATGCTTCTTACGAAGCCACTCCTTCGTTGCCCGGGCGGTATGTTTGGGATCATTGTCATGCTGAAAGACCCAGCCACGTTTCCTCTTCAATGCCCTTGCTGATGGAAGGAGGTTTTCACTCAAAATCTCACGATACATAGCCCCATTCATTCTTTCCTTTACACGGATCAGTCGTCCTGGTCCCTTTGCAGAAAAACAGCCCCAAAGCATGATGTTTCCACCCCCATGCTTCACAGTAGTTATGGTGTTCTTTCTCCTCCAAACACAACAAGTTGAGTTTTTACCAAAAAGTTCTATTTTGGTTTCATCTGACCATATGACATTCTCCAAGTCCTCTTCTGGATCATCCAAATGCTCTCTAGCAAACTTCAGACGGGCCTGGACATGTACTGGCTTAAGCACGGGGACACGTCTGGCACTGCAGGATTTGAGTCCCTGGCGGCGTAGTGTGTTACTGATGGTAGCCTTTGAGATGGTAGCTTTTGAGACTTTGGTCCCAGCTCTCTGCAGGTCATTCACTAGGTCCCCCCGTGTGGTTCTGGGATTTTTGCTCACCATTCTCGTGATCATTTTGACCCCACGGGGTGAGATCTTGCGTGGAGCCCCAGATCGAGGGAGATTATCAGTGGTCTTGTATGTCTTCCATTTTCTAAAAATTGCTCCCACAGTTGATTTTTTCACACCAAGCTGCTTACCTATTGCAGATTCAGTCTTCCCAGCCTGGTGCAGGTCTACAGTTTTGTTTCTGGTGTCCTTTGACAGCTCTTTGGTCTTGGCCATAGTGGAGTTTGGAGTCTGACTGTTTGAGGTTGTGGACAGGTGTCTTTTATACTGATAATGAGTTCAAACAGGTGCCATTAATACAGGTAACGAGTGGAGGACAGAGGAGCCTCTTAAAGAAGAAGTTACAGGTCTGTGAGAGCCAGAAATCTTGCTTGTTTGTAGGTGACCAAATACTTATTTTCCACCATAATTTGCAAATAAATTCTTTAAAAATCAGACAATGTGATTTTCTGGATTTTTTTTTTCTCATTTTGTCTCTCATAGTTGAGTTATAACTAAGATGAAAATTGGACACCTCTCTCATCTTTTAAGTGAGAGAACTTGCACAATTGGTGGCTGACTAAATACTTTTTTGCCCCACTGTACATATTGAATAACAATGGCCCCGAAACTGAACCCTGTGGGACTCCACAAGTAACCTTCAGTAACTGTGAGTTTTTGCTACCAACACATACATACTGATATCTATTCTTTAAATAACTACATAACCAGGACAGTGCTACCCCGCTAATACCATAATTTTGTAATTTCTTTAACAATAATTTATGATCCACTGTATCAAATGCTTTTTTTAAGATCCAGGAATACCCCAACTGAATACTCTTTGTTTTCAACAGCAGTTGATATTTTTTCTATAAATTCCATTAGAGCAAGTGCAGTTGTCCTCTTGTGTCTGAACCCATATTGCTGCTCACACAATAAATTATTCTTCATCATAAAGTTGTCAGTTCTCTCACAGAATATTTTTTCAAGTATCTTAGAAAATTGCGGCAATAGTGAAATAGGTCTATAGTTTGAAAATTCCCCTCTGTCACCCGTCTTGTACATCGGAATTACTTTGGCTATTTTCATTGTTCTGGGAAATATACCTGTTTGGAGAGACAGGTTACAGATATACGTCAGTGGCTTCACTAAGCATTTAATGATAGTTTTGACTAAAAGCATGTCAATACCATCACAATTCGTAGATGTTTTACTTTTAAACGATTTAACAGTTTCAATGACCTCTCTCTTGTCTGTGTTCTTTATGAAAATGGAGTCTTCTATAGCAATGTTTTTGCTAATTGTATCACCTGTAGATGCCGTAATGGGTATTTCTTGAGCCAAATTAGGACCAATGTTAACAAAAAAATTATTAAATTCATCTGCAGGAGAGACTGCAGTCACACTTGGAATCGTTTTTTTTTTTTTTTTTGAAAGATTGGTTGGGTAGCTTGTATTTCTGTTGTTATTTCCAAGAATATTAAGTATTGTCCATGTATTTTTAGTGTTATCTCTGTTTTTCTCCAGTTCTTTACTGTAATAGTCTCTTTTACTACATCTCATTATATATATTAACTTATTTTTGTATGTTTTATACTGCTGCTCTGCTTCTTTTGTCCTTTTCTTTAGAAAAGCTTTATATAATGAATTTTTCTTTTTAGAATCAGAATCAGAAAGCTTTATTGCCAAGCATGTTTACATAAATAACACTAGAAAAGCACTCGGAGAGTGCAGACCTCCGCCAAGCGCCGCAGTTCCCCCCATACAGTCTTCAGATTCCTTGATCATGAAAACATATGACAAGCAGTGGTTCAGTAGTTATTGACGAAAATGGCATTTTCCGTAATGGCGGCCAGAGTTCCTCCCATACAGTGTTTGTGTGTATGTTTTCAGATTCCTTGACCATGAAAACATATGACTAGCAATTGGATTGACAATGATAGGATTAGTGGTTCAGTAGTTATTCTGGAAAATGGCATTTTCCATAATGGCGGCCAAAGTTCCTCCCATACAGTGTTTGTGTGTCCGTTTTCAGATTCCTTGACCATGAAAACATACGAGTAGCAATTGGATTGACAATGATAGGATTAGTAGTTCAGTAGTTATTCACGAAAATGGCATTTTCCGTAATGGCGGCCACAGTTCCCCCCACACAGTGTTTGTGTGTACGTTTTCAGATTCCTTGACCATGTAAACATATGAGTAGCAATTGGATTGACAATGATAGGATTAGTGGTTCAGTAGTTATTCTGGAAAATGGCATTTTCCATAATGGCGGCCAGAGTTCCTCCCATGCAGTGTTTGTGTGTCCATTTTCAGATTCCTTGACCACGAAAACATATGACTAGCAATTGGATTGACAATGATAGGATTAGTGGTTCAGTAGTTATTCTGGAAAATGGCATTTTCCATAATGGCGGCCACAGTTCCCCCCATACAGTGCTTGTGTGTAAGTTTTCAGATTCCTTGACCATGTAAACATATGACTAGCAACTGGATTGACAATGATAGGATTAGTGGTTCAGTAGTTATTCTGGAAAATGGCATTTTCCATAATGGCGGCCACAGTTCCTCCCATACAGTGTTTGTGTGTATGTTTTCATATTCCTTGACCATGAAAACATATGACTAGCAATTGGATTGACAATGATAGGATTAGTGGTTCAGTAGTTATTGAGGACAATGGCATTTTATGGGCTGCACGGTGGCGCAGTGGTTTAGCACTGTGGCAGCACAGTTTTACCCTCGGCCGGGGGACCGCGGGGATCATGAGATCGTGGGTTCGATCCCAGCCCCCGACCAACAGTGAGCTGTGCGGAGTTTGCATGTTCTCCCCGTGTTGCGCGGGTTTACTCCGGGATTTCTCCGGTTTCCTCCCGCACACAAAAAAAAACATGTAGGTTTAGGGCGCTCGCGCACGCAGCGACCAGCAGCCGGTGGCTTGTCACCAGACTGCAAACCAAGTCTACCTACGGGTACAAATAAGTAACAAAAAAAAAAAAAAAAAAAAAATTACGCCATTTTGCGTAATGGCGGTTATCTTGTGGACGGTGATCCGGATCACCACCAAAATCTAATCATCTGTAGGATACCCCATTTCTGACAATCTGTGAAAATTTCATGTAAATCCGTCCATAACTTTTTGAGTTATCTTGGTAACAGACAAACAAACAGACAAACAAACAAACAAACAGACAAACCAACGCCGATCCCTCACACCCTGGTCACGTACTGTTTGCCCCCCTCCCCTCAGGTAGAAGACTTCGGTCCATCCAGACTAAAACCTCCCGTCACATGAACAGCTTCTTCCCCTCTGCCATCAGACTGCTGAACACTAAGTGACTTATTGACTCTCGTGCACTATGTACAGCAGCTCAACCAGACTCATGTCAATCATCACTGTTTTTCTTCCTGCATTACTGACTGCACTATATACGTAGTTCTCCACAGTATCTGCTGCTCGCTAATATATTTTAACTGCTGACCAGTATCACTTACTCTTATTCTACACTTTATTGCATGTATAGTTTATTTCTTTTATTTTATCATGTTTAATGTTGCAGCATTGCACCGAGAAAAATTCCTAGTTTGTGTACTACATGAACAATGGCAATAAACCTGATTCTGATTCTGATTCTGATTCTGATCACATAACCTCCCCCTTTGGCGGAGGTAATAAACATACAAGGAATTTGACTTGACATTGGGAGCGCTGAATAAGCGCATCTCAATGACGCGGCAACCATGGAGGCGCCTGTCAGTAGTAGAGGGTAAAAAAGGGAATGTGGGGAAAGGGAAGTGACACAATAGGCAGAGAGAAAAAAGCATTGTTAATCAAAATAAAGCTCATTTTATGACCAAAATTGTGATTACATAGAAAAAAACTCTCCAATGCACAATTGGAGAGTTTTGCACAATTTTACAATTTTACAATGCACAATTTTACACGCTTTTTGTAATCCTTTGGTTAACCATGGTTTGTCGACAAATTTCTGTTTAATCTTTTTCTTTACTAGTGGACAATTTTTTTCGTAAAGAGTGGTTACAATGTTCATGAATGTGTCATAGGCTTCATTTACATCTGATACATAGACCTTTGTCCATTCTTGCTTCAGCAGGTCTTCTTTAAAAGAACTGATTGCATTTTGTGATTTGTATCTGAAAGATTTTAAAGGGTCTATATCATGCAAAATCGACTTTTTTGAGCTTTTAAGCATGTTATAATGTTAATTCCTCACCAAAACACCCCCAAAGTGGTATTTTGCTCCATTCACGCATCTCTGAGTATTCCTCCTCAACCCTGCTCTCTGAGCTGCTGCTCCGCCCTGTCCCTGATAATGACTGGGTCCCCACGTTCATACGTATGAACGTGGGTGAGCCACCCACTCCAGGAAGTGCCTGTGCTGCCAGCACCGCCCCCAGGCTAACGCACACACCCACTTTCTCCGTGCAGCTGACGGAGTGGTGATCGGCAAAACTGTTTCACTTTAGTATTGACGCTGTGAAGAAGTAGTTCCTCTCGCACCTAATCTGCTCAATGACAACAACTGTTTGCTTTTTTCCATCCATCCATCCATCCATCTTCTACCGCTTTTCCGGAGGTCCGGGTCGCGGAGGCAGCAGTTCAAGCAGAGAAGCCCAGACTTCCCTCTCCCCAGCCACCTGCTCCAGCTCTTCAGAGGGGATACCAAGGCGTTCCCAGACCAGCTGGGAGACATAGTCTCTCCACCGAGTCCTGGGTCTGCCCCGGGGTCTCCTCCCAGTGGGACGTACCTGAAACACCTCAAGTGGGAGGCGTCCAGGAGGCATCCTAATCAGATGCCCATACCACCTCAACTGACTCCTTTCAATGTGGAGGAGCAGCGGTTCTACTCTGAGCCTCTCCCGGATGACTGAGCTCCTCACCCTATCTCTGAGGGTGAGCCCAGCAATCCTACGGAGAAAGCTCATTTCAGCCGCTTGTATCCGCGATCTCGTTCTTTCGGTCATTACCCAAAGCTCGTGACCATAGGTGAGAGTAGGAACGTAGATTGACTGGTAAATCGACAGCTTTGTCTTAGAACTAAGCTCCCTCTTCACCACAACAGACCGGTACAACGTCCGCATCACTGCAGATGCTGCTCCAATCCGTCTGTCGATCTCTCGCTCCATTTTCCCCTCACTCGTGAACAAGACCCCAAGATACTTAAACTCCTCCACTTGGGGCAGGAGCCTGTCCCCAACCCGAAGAGGACAATCCACCTTTTTCCGACTGAGGACCATGGACTCGGACTTGGAGGTGCTGATTCTCATCCCAGCCGCTTCACACTCAGCGGCAAACCGTCCCAGCAAGAGCTGTAGGTCATTGCTGGATGAAGCCAACAGGACAACATCATCTGCAAACAACAGAGATGAGATCCTGTGGTCACCAAGCATGACACCCTCCATTCCCTGGCTGCGCCTAGAAATCCTGTCCATAAAAATTATGAACAGGATCGGTGACAAAGGGCAGCCCTGGCGGAGTCCAACTCTCACTGGGAATGACTCCGACCGAGTGTTGGCAATACGAACCAAACTCTCACAACAGTCGTACAGAGACCGAATAGCTCGTAACAACAAGCCCGATACCCCATACTCCCAAAGCACCCCCCACAAAAATCCACAAGGGACGCGGTCAAATGCCTTCTCCTGTTTGCTTTTTTACGTAAGACAATGTCTTCTAAGTGGCGTAAATGTGTATTTGACTGTGAGAGATTTAGGAGTTTGTTCAGCCTTCCTAAAGAAGAGCCTACTCGTCAGAAATGGTCAAAATAGACCAGAATGCAGAGGCTAAAATCATAATATTAAACGTGATTAACCATACACTACATAAGAAGAATATTATAGGCTAAAATAATAACAGGAGACTAAAGAGTTCAACATGCTCATCCATCTTTTCTAAAGTTTACTGTAGATGTTTTTGTGGGCGGAACCCAGCGACACGCAGCAGAAGCCGGCTCAGGGGTTACGTCATGAAATGGGCAGCAGCCACAAGAAGGAAAGGCAGAGCCTCAGAGATCGAGGCATCTTACTTCCGGGCTCGCGAAAATAACTCATATTTCATAAGAAATTCATTCTCCAGTGTACCAAAGGTAATATGCTATCACATACATGCATATAGTTTACTCTGAAAGGCTTAAAATAGCATGATATAGGCCCTTTAAAGTTTTTTCTGTATTGGCCCCCGTGTGGCCGTGGATAAGTGCAAAGACTGGCAGATGATCACTTATGTCATTTATCAATAATCCACTTTCTATTTTCTTATCAATAATATTAACAAACATGTTATCAATAAGTGTAGCAGTGTGAACTGTGATTCTACTGGGATGTGTTATTGTTGGATATAGACTCATACTATGCAGAGAATTCATGAACTCTGTAATTACATTTTGTTGAAATGGATTTAGTAAATCAATATTGAAGTCTCCACAGATTACAACCATTTTCTTATTAGTTATATTATTGTACAACTCGACTAACCTATCTCTGAATGTCTCCACGCAAGTTCTTGGTGTTCTATATATACAATTTATAATTAGATTTTTTGTTGTATCTTGGTCAATCTCAACAGTAACACATTCCAGAATCCCTGGTAGTGCAAAAGACAGTCCATTTACAAGTTTACACCTATACAGTTCATCAATATACAGTGCAACACCACCACCCCTTTTTTGAGATCTATTAATATAAAACATCTGATATCCCTCTATTGCCATCAAAGAAGCCTGTTCTTCATTGAGCCAAGTTTCAGAGACTGTGATAGCTGTAAATTTTCTATCTAGCTGCTTTAAATAGTCCTGAATCTGTGGAAAGCTTTTCTTAAGACTTCTGCTGTTAAAGTGTATTATTGATAGTTTACCATCTAATTGCACTTGACTTTTGAATTGCTTTTCAGTGTAATAATCACAGTGATTATGAATATTATTGAAGAAGTGGTTATCAGGATCAATATCATTCTCCATCTCTTGTAGTTTGTGTTCAGCATAATGAAATATTTTCAGAGTCTGGATTTCCTCACTCTGTGTCAAATGGCTTCCCCCAACTGGGGATAATTGATGTCTACTAAAGTCAGTCATACGTTTTTTGTTTTGTTTTGTTTTTTAAAGTACATTGTCATGGTATGTCACAAAAGGACTGTTCTTGTCGTGTATGTGGATATGGATTATCGTAGTCTCTTAATTTTCTTAATCAGTGTTCATCTATATTTATTTAAGTCCATGAGATCTCTGATTATTATGGCCTTTGCTTCCTCAGGTGTTCCATTTAGTTTAATCCAAACTCAACAGTTTCTTGTCCATGTTGCCTGTATCTTGTTTTGTCTTTTCAGCATCCGTGCTTGCCGTGCTATTTCAGCATTAGTCTTTGTTAAATGTTCATTCATCTTCTTCCGCTTAATCCTTTTCGGGTCGCGGGGGGGGGGGGGGGGGGGGGGGGCTGGAGCCTATCCCAGCATCTTTGGGCGAAAGGCAGGGTACACCCTGGACAGATCGCCAGTCCATCGCAGGGCCAACACAGAGAGACAGACAACCATTCACTCTCACAGTCATACCTAAGGACAATTTAGAATTCTCAGTTTGATGCCAATTAACCTAACTTGCATGTTTTTGGCATGTGGGAGGAAACCGGAGAAATCCCGGAGTAAACCCACGCAACACGGGGAGAACATGCAAACTCCACACAGATCACTGTTGGTCGGGGGCTGGGATCGAACCCAGGATTCCCCGGCCAAGGGTGAGTTGCTGTGCTGCAGCAGTGCTGACCACTCCGCCACAAATTTCTGTTCCTTGTAGCTTTCTGGCCTGCCTCAGTATGTCATTTTTTAACCCTACTGTTCACAAAGCGCATCACGATTGATTTCTTTATTATCCTTTCTGGGTAAAGTATGACAGGCTGAAATTGCATTTACTTCAACCTTTATGTTTCTGCTTTCAAGGAAATGAAGCATCTGGTTTTCCAAGGAGACTGATTCACTTGGGGGAGCTTCCTCATCTCTCATTCCTGCTGTAGCATAAGCATATGATTGGTATTTGATGTCTAGTCCACTAATGATTAAATCATCCATATGAGAATATTGTTCAAGGTCCTCGATGCGTTGCTCCAAGTCTGCAATTTTTTTGTCTCTTTCCTTAATTGTTAATTTCAATTGTCGGACTTCCTCCATTAGCTCTAATAATTTAGACTGTTGATTGGCCACTTTGGTCAATTCTTCTGACATGAAGTTCAGAGACTTTTTTAATCTCTTCCACTTCCTCCTTCTTTGGTGGCATTTTCTACTGACCTGATAATAATAG
Organism: Pholidichthys leucotaenia; assembly: GCA_020510985.1. Taxonomy (NCBI): domain Eukaryota; kingdom Metazoa; phylum Chordata; class Actinopteri; order Cichliformes; family Pholidichthyidae; genus Pholidichthys; species Pholidichthys leucotaenia. The sequence goes on along the minus strand of CM035848.1, from coordinate 187,553,933 downwards.
GACAATCTCTGCTGGTGTCACCGGTATCCAATCCAGCTGACCTCAAATCCAGCTGGGGCTTCAGCTAGCTCCCTCCGCTGCTAGCCCTGCTGCTAGTCCTGCCGCTTACCACCGCTGTAGTTGAGCTCTGATCCGGCTCCTGTCCAGCTGGGGCCTCAGTAGCTCCTCCGCCGAGCTCCACTGCCCACCGCCGCTGTAGTTGAGCTCTGATCCAGCTCCTATCCAGCTGGGGCCTCGGTAGCTCCTCCGCTGAGCCCTGCCGCCTACCGCCGCTGTAGTTGAACTCCGATCCGGCTCCTGTCCAGCTATGGCCTCAGTTAGCTCTTCCGCTGAGCCCCAATCACAAGATTCTAAGAATCTGTGCGGGAGGCTCAGCCGTCATCCACCGGGCCGATGCTGGGTCAGTGAGTCAGATGAGTGAAAAAAGCACTATATAAGTGAATGCCATTTACTTTTAATTGTGATCACGTTTTCCCCGTGTCTGCATGGATTTACTCTGGGATTTCTCCGGTTTCCTCCCACATGCCAAAAACATGCAAGTTAGGTTAATTGGCATCAAACTGGGGATTCTAAATTGTCCTTAGGTATGACTGTGAGAGTGAATGGTTGTCTGTCTCTCTGTGTTGGCCCTGCGATGGACTAGCAATCTGTCCAGGGTGTACCCTGCCTCTTGCCCAAAGATGCTGGGATAGGCTCCAGCACCCCCATGACCCAAAAAGGATTAAGCTGAAGAAGATGGATGGATGGATGAACTGATATGAAATCAAGTGCATGTCAATTTTTTTTCATTTTAAGAGTTTCAAATTACTCTCTTTCCTGGCTTACGCTTCTTTACATGATTTGGATTATATTAGAGGGCACATGGGATAGCCTCCCCTCTGTGGATCACCGCCCTGTCATGTTGGAGGGGTTTATGCCTGCCCTAATGATCCCAGACGCTATTGTAACACCCACTCACCCTAGGTGTAGTACCCCCCTTGGTTCTACCTGGGCAAAGAGGATAATTGGGCCAGATCAGACCGATTACAGGTTCGTTGGAGCCTGGAGGGCGTAACAACAGATGACACTTATACCTATATGTAAGAACTTGCAACTATATATATTATTTTACAGATGTGTATTATTTACAGATATGTACATTTTAACAAAAAAATCACACAAAACTTGTCTCAATAATAAGAAAAATAAAAATAAAATACCCCAAATTACATTTACAGTATATACAGTCTGTGGTATCAGTCCAGGTGACTAGTTGGGTCATTTCTACCAATCACTAGGATTCAGGCTTCGACTCGTCATCCAGATCTGGAGAATCCACAGTTTTCTGGTCCAACCAATCCAAACAAAAAACCTGACCAAGCTAAGTGACACGTGCATCAATGGGATTCCCGCGCTCAACGGCGTCAACAGCCTTTGTATCCCAATCAATCTCAAAGTTTGTCCAAGGCAAAGACTGCTATCAGCACGCTAGCTCACCGTCTCCGTAACGAAATGCGCTCTCTCGGTCGATGTCTGCTGCCACTGACAGCACTCTGCGGACTACACACAGACCGAGGGAGAGAGTGCTTGACTCTGTTAGCTGGCGGGACCCCATTGGCTGTTGCTGCCCAACAAACGACGCAGCCATTTGTCGCTCAAAATGTCAAATAAAAACATTGGGAACTTTATCAGAACTTTCTAGAAAATGTTCGTAACTATTTATGAATATATATTATGAACTTATGTTGTATTTATATACCCATCTTCAAAGTATCTACTCCCATCGTGAAATGAGTGTCCCCCCTTCTTCTTAAAGCGGTATCGACATTCATAATTCTAATCACGTTTTTACACTGGGTTACACTATGTTGTCTGGGGCAACTTGCACTTGGTAGGGTCTCCCAAGGCAAACTGGTTCTGGGTGAAGGGCCAGACCAAGAGTGGTCCAGTAAAGCCCCGTGAAGAAGTTAAAACAAGGATCCAATTTACCCAAAGGAGCCACACATGTCCACCCTCCAGTGGCCTCACCACCTGCAGGAGGGATGATGGGGATCGTGGTGCTTTGTGAACAGGGCGGCAGTCTGGGCTGCTCTGTTTGGACTACTGCCCCCAGTGATCCGGTCCCCCAGATAAGTGGTAGAAGGTGAATGGATGGATAGATAGGGTAGCTTGTTCTTATGATAAGAGTTGCAAATTTTAATAAAGTTTATAAACACTTCAACAACATATGTAGGGTAAGAATCTCTGAGGATAGTTGTGTTTGTCTGAATAGCAAACTGATTCAGTTTTTTGTTTGTTTGTTTTTCAGTAGTACAAACTGCAGTGAGAGATTGTAAGATTCTGAAGTCTGCTTGTGCTGAGCTTGATTGGTGAAAAGATTATCCGCGGTATCTCTGAATCATAAACAAAGGATCAAGATCTCTTTTGGAATGTTTATTGGGGCTGAATATATGGCAAGCATTATGGAAACTCACATTTACAAATGTGTATTCATCACATGGGAATGAGCAGCGTGTACTTCTGCATTCTTCTGCTTGTGTGAGGAAAACTGTGAAAGACACTGCAATGCCAAAACCATCTGGGATATATACAAATCATCTTTGTGCAGCAGCCCCCGACCAACAGTGATCTGTGTGGAGTTTGCATGTTCTCCCCGTGTTGCGTGGGTTTACTCCGGGATTTCTCCGGTTTCCTCCCACATGCCAAAAACATGCATGTTAGGTTAATTGGCTGTTCTAAATTGTCCCTAGATATCTGTTTCCTATAGGCCCTTAGAATAGAGGGTTAGTATTAATGAAAGCGCTTTGAGTGGTCTTTGTGACTAGAAAAGCGCTATATAAGTGCAGGTTAGTTAGTTAGTTAGTTAGTAATGGGTAGTTTTGATATCACAATTCCTAGCTTTTGGTATCTGTACTGATAGAAAAATTTGTCAAATATTTATGACAGATTTACATCACAGTATCTTATTAACTCTAGTCTGCAATTAACCAAGATTCTCAAGACTGATAGGTGTTCACAGTACACCTATCAGGTGTATGTTATGTTATGTTATTATGTTATAAAGGTCACATGTTGTGCATTTATTTTACATGGATTAACTTTAGGTTCTGACATCCTCAAGATCATATATGACATTTTAAAGACCAAAAACGCATTTCTTTGTTGTTTTACAACTCCTAATAAAAGTTTTGTTTAAAGTTAAGATAAGATAAGATAAGATAAGCCTTTATTAGTCCCACAACGGGGAAATTCCAGGATTGCAACAGCACAGGGATAGCAACACTCAGAGCAACAATCAGAAGGCAAGAAAAAAAAAAAAACAAGCAAGCAAGAGCAGCTAATATACATATGTACATATTACTATAAAATATATATATACACACACACACACAGACACACAGTGCTGAGCATTGTAGCTGGATGGAATAAATATATGAATATATGAACACACAGTGCAGAGCATTGTAGCTAGATGGAATAAATATGTAAATATATAAACACCCACAGTACGGAGCATTGCAGCTAGGTGGAATAAATATGCAAGTATATAAACACACACAGTGCGGAGCAATGTAGCTAGATGGAATAATATGTAGATATATAAAAACACAGTGCGGAGCATTGTAGCTAGATGGAATAAATATATAGATATATAAATATAAACACACCCAGTGCTGAGCATTGTAGCTAGATGGAATAAATATGTAAATATATAAACACACACAGTGCAGAGCATTGTTGCTAGATGGGATGAAACAGCACAACCGTCTACTTAGTTATCCTACATGGTATGATTATGTGCCCATACATATTCTCACCCTCCATAGCGACCGGTATGTTCCTAGTTGTATGCCGGAGAGGACCATTGTGTAAGTCTATTGCATCTTTTGCATTCAAAAAACTATTAGTTTGTTACGTCTTTTTGCTATCTCTGCGAGCAGCCCTGCTTAGGTTGTACAGTCTGACAGCCGTTGGTAGGAAGGACCTACGAAACCTCTCGGTTGTGCACCTGGGATGATGTAGTCTGCTGCTAAATGAGCTCCTCAGTGCATCCAGTATGTCCTGCATAGGGTGGAACTCGGACTCCAGCAGAGATGACAGTTTAGCCACTGTCCTTCTCTCTCCTATCTCCTCCATCGGATCAAGGCGCTGCCCCAGGACAGAGCTAGCTTTCTTAATCAGTTAGTTCTGCCTGAAACCTATGTTTGTCAGACTATTCATTGATATTTATTAGCCCCTAATCTGATTTTTTTAGCAGATCAATATCAAGTAATCAGACAGTCAGTGTGTGTGTGTTTGGCTTACGCAGAGAACTGAAGGTAGGACTTGTTGGTCTGTGATGTCATAAAATGAGTGCAATCTATTGTACATGAGTTTGGCGCTTGCTGCAGCCGCCTTGCGGAGTGACATCAGGTGTGCTGCGGCCAGTGTATATAGTTGTGTTTGTTCTCAATAAAGGGCAGATGGATGTTTGGCACAAGACGACTCTTGTCTCATTGATTACAGAAATAACATTTTGGCAAAGAGGAGAAACTATGGAGGCGTATGGGCCACCTCCGCCACCATTTCTACAGTATTTGGGAGAGCCAGCAATCCTGTGACCTAACTGGTTGGCCATGTTTGAGGGGTACATCATGGCATTGGGCCTGAGTAGACTCGATGGAATGCAGAGACGAGCACTTCTGGTCCACCATCTCGGCGTAGAAGGTTGGAAAATTTTCCACACGTTAGGGGAGATGGAGTCTTATACAGATGCTGTTGGACGGATGGCTGAATACTTTGCTGAACACACAAGGAGCACGAAGCTGTGGGTGGAAAGGCTCCAACAGTAGCTAAGCTAGCTAGCTCGGGGAAGCTAACAGCTCAGCCAGTCGCAACGGCGAAGTTAGCCACGGAGCTAGGTGGGTGCCAAACACTACCTAAAAGCTACAGTATAAGCTAGTTTTCACAGTGGAGTCAGAGCCACAGGAGAAGGAGCCCACGTCTACTGAAGATGACAAGCCAGCCGAAAAGCACAGCATGGTGAGTGACCGCAGCACTGGAGGTGAACAAAGCGCGGTGAGTGAAGATGGCACGGGGGGAGAGCAGCGACCAGACTTGGCTCAGTTTTCCCTGCAGCTAGGGTCTGAGCAGCGGGGAAGGGGAGTGCGAGCATGCTGAGAACCCTGGGAAACAGCTGCGACAGCCGGGCACAGAGACGGACACTGGGAGCGAGCAGTACGAAGATTTACCGGGCATGATGGAGGTCGAGCAGGACCAGCCTCGCTCATGGTTGGCACAGGAAGACCTCAGTGCCGGAGCCCAAGTCGCCCTGGATGAGGGTACTGGGCATGACAGCGAGATGCCTGCATTGTCGAGCGAGGCCAACAAGCTAGCTCCAGTTTTCCCTGGAGCTCGGCCACAGGGGGCCGGTGAACCTGGGGCTACAATGGTGACAGCTGCAGCGGTTTTGAAAGTGGTCGGGGCCAGACTGACAGGCATGGAGAAACCGCATGTCAAGCAGCAACACTGCAAGCCAAGCAAGACCCCTTTCAGAGTTATGGACTTAGTTCGGGCTTGAGGGGAAGAATGTCCACGGCGGATGTGGGCCAGACAACAGCCGAAGGAACACCAGGAGCAGCTGCACATCGTAGCCAAGCTGGGCACAGCTTATTTCCAGCTCTTAGACGGCTCGAGGAGATACGCCAATGAGGTGCGGTGTGTCCGGGAGAAGGCTTCGTATGGTGGGTCCAGATGAGAGGGACGGTCGATGGTGAGGAGAAGAGGCACCCTCATCTTTTAGTTCAGTTACAACCCTGGGGGCAGGCTGCTTCCAGGGGCGCTCCAACCGAGGGGCTGCCCTTGGCCCCCAAGCCGGTTCTACCCTTTTCTGCCTGAGGACAGTGATGTAACTTGAAAAAGTCTAATGTTCATATGTTTATGTGGTATTAATTAATGATAATGAGACTGTTATGACCCGAGCGTCGGTTCTGATCGCGCTCGGGCTGAGCTGTGTCTCGCTGCCGGCCTTGACAGCTGCGGGCGGTATTCTGGCCTCTCCGAGCTCTTATTGTGAAAGTGCTCGGTGGGGCTTCCGCCTGTCAACGGTCGGTCAGCTGAGTGTCATCAGCGTCATTAGTGCTTTGTCAATTTAAGCCCAGCACTGGCATCGGTAGGATGCAGCAGTGTCTGGTCACCAACCTGGTCGCTTAACTGGTTACTAACCTGATCACTTACCTGTTCACCCACCATCACGTTGCGGATGCCTGGACTGTTTTCACACCTCGGCTACTTTGGGCTTGACCGTCATTCCCCGGTACCAGTAAGTGTGCTGTTCTAGCCTTATTCCTCCCGGCGTGAATTGTTCTGTAAGTCCCTGCCTTAGCAGCCTGCGTGTAATTATTACCAAGCCTGTCTGTGTGTGACTGTCTCCTGCTCTGGACCTATAGTGTGCTGTATAGCCCTATGCCTCCTGTTCTGTGAAGACTCCTGTCATTATCTCAGCAGCTTGTGTTAACACCTTTTTCACCGTAAATAAACTCACTGAAAAACTCACTGGTGACTCTGTGTGCGTCTTATGCTGGCTCGTGAGGGCCAGCGCATGACAGTACACTGCTGCCAAAACAGCGTTACGGTGACGCCAACCCGAGACGCTATTCACCAGTGAGTTTGAGTTTTGGACGTTGCCTTTTCCCTGTCTGGGTCCTGTGTATGTGAGCAATGCCGTCACCGAAGAGCCACGTGCTGACGGGTGTTTTGGAAGCCGTGGATGAGCTGCTCATCTCCGCTTCCCTGTTGGACTATGACCACGGCATACATTGGTACCTGGACGCCGCCGAAGATGTTCTCTGTCATCTCTCTCCCCGCTACGCCAACCACCCGGAAGTCGACGCGAGGAGGGAGGACATCGCCGCACAACGCGAAATATTCCTGATGATGGAGGAGGAACGCGGCATGAAGCAGGTGAAGAGGCACACCTGCTCTTCGCCTATGGATCCTGATCCTGCCTTCGATCTCTTCGCCTATGGATCCTGATCCTGCCTTCGATCCGTTTCGGGAGTTTGCACCATCTGGGGGCCAGCGAAGGCGTCGGCATCACGGCCGGGCACATCTTCGGCAAGCTCCTGCTCCGGATCCAGTTCCGGGCCGCCGGGATGACCCCCTCAACCAGCCAGCTGCTGAGAGTGAGCTGAGTCCTGTGCCGGTGGGCTCCGTCCTTGGATCCTTTTTTACCATCCAGCGAGCGAGGGAAGGAGCAACGTCTGCTACAGCTGACAACATCCTCCCCCTGGGAGACAGGCAAGTCCAAGTTCACTTTTCTATTGATAATAGTGATCTGTCTTGTCTGACTCCTGGGGGTGAAGCTCGGGGTTTGCAGCTCCCTGAGTCACTTTTCCCAGCTGTAGCCACTTGTATTAAACCTGCTGCCTCTGTGTCTCCTCCTGCGGAGCGGTCCTCGGCATCAGTCCCACGCCGTCGAACGAGGGGGAGGCCTGCAGCTCTGGGAAATATCCCGGCCCTGCAGCCTTGCTTTGGACAGAGCAGAACGGACTGCAGTGAGGAGCCAGAGCCGACGAGAGAGCGTCCCCAGGCTTCCTCAGGGACGCAGCCCGAGTCAGTAGGTCCAGGGTCCTCTGCCCCCATGCCATACGGGTTATTGGCGTGGATGCCAGCACGTGAGGATCCAGCTGCAGAGACCATCAGGCCGGCTGTGGAACCCGACGCAGCCGAGTGGAAGCCCGACGACGAGCTTCTCCTTGAACCTGGATCGGCGAAGTCCTGGACGGCTCCAGAGCCCGAGTGCAGGCAAGTGCTCTTTCTTGTTTTCCTGTATGGTGTGTTAGAGCATTTTTGCCTGCCTCATGGGGAGGCAAGTGAGGGGCAGCCGTCCGCTGCACCCGAGCTCGTCTCGCTGGGCTCTGGCGCTGCCGGTGGAACTGATCCCGGTCCTCTCTTGTTTTCTGAGCACCTCCACAGCGTTACCGGTTCGGAGCCAGTCAAGGTCACGGGACTGGGGGTTCCAGGTTCGGAGATGGAGGTCGTCGCCGGAGCAGTCCTGACCCAGTCGGGGTCCAACGTGTGGGCGGAGATGACCCGGTCGGGGTCTGACGCGTGGGCCGAGGTGACCCGGTCGGGGTCCAACGCGTGGGCCGAGGAGACCTAGTCGGGATCCGACGCGTGGGCCGAGGAGACCCAGTCGGGGTCCAACGTGGGTGCAGCGGTGACCCAATTGGGGCCCGTCCTGACCCAGTCGGGGTCCGACGCATGGGCTGAGGTGACCCAGTCAGGGTCCAACGTGGGTGCAGCGGTGACCCAATCGGGGCCCGTCCTGACCCAGTCAGGGTCCGACGCATGGGCTGAGGTGATCCAGTTGGGGTCCAACGTGGGTGCAGCGATTACCCAATCGGGGTCCGACGAGGTTCAGTCGGGGTCCGACTCAGGTGTGGCTGTGACCCAATCGGGGTCCGACGAGGTCCAGTGGGGGTCCAGCGCAGGTGCGGCTGTGACCCAATCAGGATTCGAGGGGGCCCAAGGTTTTGGTTGTCCCCCCCTCAGGAGCCACCAGCTGGGGTCCGTGAGAGGGCTCTGTTTGACGGTCTGGCGCTCCCCTGTCTTGTTTTGTTCAGGTGAGCGGCTGCATGCAATCCCTCCACGGTCCTGGTGGTTGTGGGATGCGGATCGGCCACCTGAGGAACTGCTTGGAGCGTTCGGCGTCTTGGGTTGGCCACCCAATAAACTGTGTGTGTTACGGGGTGACCTGGTTCGGCCACCAGAGGACTTATTTCTGGGAGCATGGGACTGGGGCAGGCCACCTGACTGATCATGTACTGTGGGACTTTCTGTGGGCCCATACGGTGCCAAGTCATGTTTAGTACGTCTAGCAATTTTTGTTGTTTCACGTAATCCTAGTCGTAGTCAAGTCTAAGCAATTTTAGATTGCCTCTTGTTCTTTTTGTGAGCCACAGTCGTAGTCTTAGTCAAGTCGGAGCAATTTTTTGATTGCCTCTTGTTCTTTTTTTTTGAAGGCCATAGTTTAGTTATAGTCAAGTCAGAGCAATTTTGGATTGCCTCATGTTTTTTTTTCTGGGAAAGCCACAGTCTTGCCATAGCCAAGTTAGGTCAGGGCAATCTGGTTTGCCCCTTGTGTTTTGCAGTACTTAGTTTGGTTTTGTTTTGCTATTGTTTTGTTCTCCACTCCTTCTTGGGGGGTGTGGTATGGAGGTTTGTTCATAGTTTCCAGGGGTTTGCTTGTATTTTTGGTCTCGTGTGTTTGTTTTTTCATGGTCGCCGTGTTTGGCGCGTATTTCTTTTGTTTCCACGGTTAGTCATGTATTTCTTTCCTTTGTTTTTTTTTTTTTTTCCAGAGTCATGTGTTTGTATTTATTTCTTGTTGGTTTCCATAATTATCGTGTGTTTCCATGCATTTCTTGTATGGTTTTCTTGTCTGGTCTTTGTCTTGTTCTTGGGTTGGTTTCTCTCCCTCCGCACATGTCCCCCAACCTCCCACCCTGGGGGGTCGGGGGGGGCAGGGTGGTTCCTTGGGGCGTTCGGAGTCCGCCCGTGGAGGGAGGGTACTGTTATGATCCGAGCGTCGGTTCTGATCGCGCTCGGGCTGAGCTGTGTCTCGCTGCCGGCCTTGACAGCTGCGGGCGGTATTCTGGCCTCTCCGAGCTCTTATTGTGAAAGTGCTCGGTGGGGCTTCCGCCTGTCAACGGTCGGTCAGCTGAGTGTCATCAGCGTCATTAGTGCTTTGTCAATTTAAGCCCAGCACTGGCGTCGGTAGGACGCAGCAGTGTCTGGTCGCCAACCTGGTCGCTTAACTGGTTACTAACCTGATCACTTACCCGTTCACCCACCGTCACGTTGCGGATGCCTGGACTGTTTTCACACCTCGGCTACTTTGGGCTTGACCGTCATTCCCCGGTACCAGTAAGTGTGCTGTTCTAGCCTTATTCCTCCCGGCGTGAATTGTTCTGTAAGTCCCTGCCTTAGCAGCCTGCGTATAATTATTACCAAGCCTGTCTGTGTGTGACTGTCTCCTGCTCTGGACCTATAGTGTGCTGTATAGCCCTATGCTAACTAACTAACTAACTAACTAACCTGCACTTATATAGCGCTTTTCTAGTCACAAAGACCACTCAAAGCGCTTTCATTAATACTAACCCTCTATTCTAAGGGCCTATAGGAAACAGATATCTAGGGACAATTTAGAACAGCCAATTAACCTAACATGCATGTTTTTGGCATATGGGAGGAAACCGGAGAAATCCCGGAGTAAACCCACGCAACACGGGGAGAACATGCAAACTCCACACAGATCACTGTTGGTCGGGGGCTGGGATCGAACCCACGATCCCACGATCCCCACAATCCCCCGGCCAAGGGTAAACTGTGCTGCCGCAGTGCTAACCACTGCGCCACCGTGCAGCCCGGTGCCTCCTGTTCTGTGAAGACTCCTGTCATTATCTCAGCAGCTTGTGTTAACACCTTTTTCACCGTAAATAAACTCACTGAAAAACTCACTGGTGACTCTGTGTGCGTCTTATGCTGGCTCGTGAGGGCCAGCGCATGACAGAGACTGTTTATAGGTTTGCATGTGTTTTGGGAAAAGACTTAAATGTTATTGTTCTGGGATTATTTTCTGTATTGTTATTTAGTTTAGGAACACGGCAGCACTTTTAGTTTATCAATGGACTTTTTTTAGTTTATCAGTGGCAGAATAATCCACTGTGCTGTGTGGGTTGTGTGGCAGTCCACCCACCAACTCTGTTTTAGTTGTTTTTGTGTGAATGTGTTTGACCAGTTCCAGTACATTAGTTTCATTATTTTAGTGCGTGATTTGGGTCCCAAATTTGGGGAGGTTTTCAATTGAATGTGTGTTTTGGACTTTTCTAAAGGGGGGGGGGGAACTACTGTATATGAGTTTGGCCCTAGAGACTTGCCGTAGCCACCCTGCGGAGTGACGTCAGGCGGGCTGCGGCCAGTGTATTGAGGGGTTGCACCAATGTCACACGGGTCACATGTCTTTTGTTTACTGCGGCATTTTGGACGGCAACGAACAGTCAAATCACCATCAGCAAGCGTGAGTGAGTGTAATCAACGAGATAAATGGCTCCACACAAATCAATACCGTGGTCCTACAACGAGGTGCAGACTTTTCTGTACCTGGTAGCTGATTAAGGAAATCCAGAAGGAGCTGGACAAAGTGACCTGAAAAGAATTCACGGCCAGTCTGACATAAGGCAGACTGGAGGCAGAGTGGCATCGACTCGACCACGGCATCATCATTGTTGAAAACAGTGATAGAGGATGGTGAGTGATGTGATATTATGCATCTTTGCAGTTATTTATCCCAGTGGTGGAAGCTCACTTTGAACAAACAACACCGTTGTCTGTGTCCTGTATGCAGACAATAAGCTAGCTAGTTAGCCATCAATGCTAACTCTCCGTGCTCTGCTTGTATTTTGCACTTGTGTCAACAACATCTGATGAAATAAGCTCGTGTTAATTCTGGTTAAAAAGTAGTTTTTTTACATGTTGCACTTTGCTGTGCACATACTTAAGTTGTGTGTATATTTTCATTCTAGAGTCCCACTGCAGGCTGAAGATCTGCTGAACCGGGACCAGCAGCACATCCAGTTGCTTCTCAGTGAGGCAAGACAGAATGAAATGGGAACAGGTCAAGTGGACCCCTGACCAAGTGAGCACCCCAAGTGGACCCCGGGGTCCAATCTGTACATGTACAAGTACATTTTCAATCCAGTGATTTACAAACTGATTCAGAGCTTTCTAAAGCCTCATTCAGAACATTCTAGTCACACATACCTATTCTGTGGATTTTCATCTGGGGGCAGCCAGTGGTGACGAGCAGCAGCGGTGGAGAAGAAAAGTCTTTGAAAGCAGAAACAGAGCCAAAACCTTCTCTGGGTCAGCTTAGTTGTCATCTTACATGTATATATTTTTTTACACTCCCTGGTGACTGGTCAAAGTCTTTCCAACAGTTTTACACAAATTCTTGTTGTTGTTCTCCTTTTTTGCATTTACAAATCACTGGATTGGAAATGTACTTGTACATGTACAGATTGGATCCCAAGGTCCACTTAACCTGTATCCCATGAAACTACCTTGTGAAGGGAGGAGATGGCTCAGAATGCTGCCTTCAATCAAGTGTTCCTTGGTGTGCTGGGCCACCTTGAGAGTAGTCGGTGTGTGTGACCCATTCTGAGTTTTTTTTACAGTTTAAAGTTTGAATTTTGCACATTCTAAATAATCTGGATTTTGCTGGTGATTGTAATAAACAATTTAGTGACTTATGTGTTTGCATCATGATGTTCTATTTGTCTGTTAAGACACCAGTGGGAAGAGTCAACAGTACAAACCAAACATTTATCAATGATGTTGAAAATAATGACTCATTTTTAAGAAAAAGTAACCAAAACCAGTTATTTACTGAAGACTGTATTGTTGGATGTGCCAGTGCAGAAAACACTGCACACTTTAGTGACAATACCAGTATATGGAGGAATTCTGGGCCATATTAGCATCTGTATTTCCTAATAATGAGTCAAGGTTTAATGGGATTTAACATGTTTTAACACAAACTACTTTATGGTTCATAATTCTGTTGATAGACTTCCACCAAGCCAAAAGTGATTTCTCAAACTGCTGTATTATTTAGATAGCTTTTCCATTCTTTTAGCATTTAATTTATGTCACTAAATCTTGGTGACCTTCACAAATAAAACATAAACAAAAGTGGAGACATATCTGCAAAAGGCACAAAAATTTATTGTAAAAATTTCTAGTGCAATACAAAAGGAGTACATAGTACATTATTCATACATAGAATATATACTGTATGTATACAGTATCTACATGTATATATCCAGTAAATCCATGTATTTTCCATGTAACCTTGTGACTGCATTATTTTAATTGCTTTTAATCCTAGATGAAGTTTGTTTTGGGTTAAAAACGCATCATAATTGTTAAATAGATTTTATTATACCTAACTCGGTACTGTTTACTTGTTGAGATATATATTTTAGGGCTAATATTACCCCTAACTATAATATGGCACCTGCCGATCAATTTTTGGCCGCTGATCATTTTTTGCCACGACACCACCGGCTGGAGTCGGTACATCCCATGATGTCTCAAAAGTCTCTCCATGATTTTCACACAGATCAGAGCAGTTTGTAGCACAGGAAGCTCAACATTTCTACAGACATTCTGAAGTTCTGCAATCACTGCGGTTTGTGAAGCTGGGGTGACATCCCATCACTGAGAGGCTTGGTTGAAGGCTCAGAACAATGGTTTGAAGCAATAATTTTGCCATAAGAGAGCCATCTGAAACACACACACACACACAGCATACATATTTTAGTACCTAACAGCGATAACTTGCCATGATTACAATGAAGTACAGGGGACTTATTAGTGCTTGACTAGCATTAGCGATCATTAGCTTACCTTCATATGTGATCTAGATCGCATCCTCACGTCTTCCGCTTCTCCATGGCTTCCTAAACTCCCCAGTACTTTTCCAGAGTTTTGTCTCGCCGCCTGTAGCCTTCCTCTGGCTCTCCTTTTTTGCCTTTACTCTGACAAAAAGCCAGCGAGCAGCAGGCTTGCCTCCATATCCATCTTGTGTTTTTCTTGTCACATACAAATGATGTGGTAGGAGTGTCTGCTGCCTTGCTGTAAAGATCTCACCCACTTAAGGTGGTATTCAGTCTTAATGGATAACGAACAACACCGTTTTGAGTCGGGCTGAGTAGGTGCTTGTGGAATTATTATTATTCTTAACACAGAGTCTATGCTATTTGCCATCCAAAATGGCAGAAAAAACAATGTGGCATGTGACCACTGATGTCACGTGCAACCCCTCTATATAGTTGTGTGTGTTCTCAATAAAGGGCAGTTGGATGCCCGGTACAAGACAACTCCCGTCTCATTGATTACAGACATAACACAATCCACTCATTTCTTCAAGAGTTTAACTAAATAAAGACAAGAAGCGTTTCCTTATGAAGTGGGTGTTTTAATGTTTTAACAGTATATATGTGATCCATGGATCCAGTGTATTTTATAAGGTTAAACCTCCAAAAACTCAATTTTCCACAATATGGGGCCTTTAATGACTAAAATGACTAAAGCAAAACTATCCTGAGTCAGTGTCCCTGTCTAAACATCTGCAGTTTATATTAAAGATGGACAATGAAGATTAGAAATTGCAGTTGATTACTGGTAACACCAGATGGCAGTAATGATCATCCGCTAGGCCAAAGCAGATATGATAAAGTTTTTTTTAAATGATGATCTATGATGACTTCTTGAAGTTTGTCTACTCCAAGAGAACCAGTAATTACATGGTATCATCCCATGTTCTGCCCTACTTTAGAAATTAATGTGATGAAGTTACAACACAGGACTTTTGACTCTGAGATGAAAACTGGCTCTATACTCACCCTGCTGGTGTAAAGTGGTAATTATCACTTTATCAGCCTGGCAAACAAATTTATTATTTTTTTATTAGCTCTACAGTATCGTAAATTATCATATTTTGTATGACAGCAAAAGAGATGTTTCTTTTCACTTTAATTATATTTTTTGTTATTTCTGGAATATTTGAAAGTAGAAAATACTGCATATTCCTTTAAGGCCTTTTAAAGGTCTGATGACCCATTTTTGACCTTTTTTTAGCATGTTGTGTAAACCCAAAAGTTATTGTCAATGATCAATATAATATTTACAACTGCGCCTGCATAAACTAGTTATCATCAAAAAACAGCAGCCGCTGACTGGACTGAGGAGCCGCCCACCGAATTAAGGGTGGCACCCCCATGACGTAATCGCAGGAATGGACTCCGGTGTTGTAGACTGGAATGACAGCAGCTTTGTGGCTCACAGTTTCTCTGGTTTCTTGTTTTAACTTTACAGCAATGCCTCCGTGTTGTGTCGCAGGCTTAGATAAAGCGTGTGATGTGTGAAAGACACATCACACGCTTCAGCTCGAGCCTGCTCTCCTCTGCACTTTTATGCAGGAGTAGCGCAAGGAGGGGAAGGATTAATGGATTTACGCGCGGCTTTGACCTACTTTCTCTGATCGCACGCCGGTCCGTCCCCTTAATCATTATCAACAGGTGATCAACAGGTGATCATGATCATCATCCCGCTGATCATGTTTCCCGGTCCTCGCCCAGGTGCTTGTCATCACACCCATCACCAGCAGTGTGCTAATGGCAAATGGCCGCCAAAATGTACACGCACTGCTGGTCAATAGTATCATCATCTATGCTGTTAGTCTGCCAGTATCTTCAGCACTCTCACAACGTGTTAGCCACTCCACACAGCCATGGTTCTCGTGCGGCCTTGAAGTGATGTCTGCTCTGGTACGCAAGCGTGGTCAATACGTCTCCTTTCCATGTTCGCTGAGCGATGTCGGCTCTGAACGCCTACTGTTTGTGTTTCTGTGTATTTTTGTAAGTCTTCACCTTTTTGGGAATTGTCTGTCGTTCTATATTAAATGTCCATCCATCTTCTTCCGCTTAATCCTTTTCGGGTCGCGGGGGGAGGGGGGGGGGGCTGGAGCTTATCCCAGCATCTTTGGGCGAGAGGCAGGGTACACCCTGGACACCCTGTGCCAGTCCATCACAGGGCCAACACAGAGAGACAGACAACCATTCATTTTCACAGTCATACCTAAGGGCAATTTAGAATCCCCAGTTTGGTGCCAATTAACCTAACTTGCATGTTTTTGGCATGTGGGAGGAAACCGGAGAAATCCCGGAGTAAACCCACGCAGACACGGGGAGACCATGCAAACTCCACACAGATCACTGTTTGTCGGGGGCTGGGATCGAACCCAGGATCCCCTGGCCAAGGGTGAGTTGCTGTGCTGCCGCAGTGCTAACCACTCCACCACCATGCTGCCCTAGTTTCTGTATATTATTTGTAAGTCTTCACCTTTCTGGGAATTGTCTGTCGTTCTATATTAAATGTACTGTGGTTAATTCTGCGCTTAAATCCTCATTATTTCACGTGCCCTCTCCCTGCCCTGCACAAGAGCGCACGGAGAGGGATGATTTATGCATAAATAACGAGGATTTACACGAGGATTTAAGCGTAGTATTCACCACAGCACATTTAATATAGAATGACAGACAATTCCCAAAAAGGTGAAGACTTAAAATAATAATATACAGAAACACAAACAGTAGGCGTTCGGGGCCAACATTGCTCAGCGAACATGGAGAGATGTATTAACCAAGGTTGCGCACCAGAGCCGACATCGCTACAAGGGGTGCAACAGAACCACAGCTGTGTGGAGCAGCTAACACGTCGTGAT
Source organism: Pholidichthys leucotaenia (assembly GCA_020510985.1). Classification (NCBI taxonomy): domain Eukaryota; kingdom Metazoa; phylum Chordata; class Actinopteri; order Cichliformes; family Pholidichthyidae; genus Pholidichthys; species Pholidichthys leucotaenia. Next base: position 187,537,624 of record CM035848.1, on the reverse strand, counting down.
AGTGTTGGCAATATTGGCTGGCTGACAATACGGCAGATGATGCACACAAAACATGAACAGCTGACTGTCACTGAGTCTGACTCGCTAGGCACAATGCCCGCTTGGCACGGCTCAAACCTATATGGTTTGATGCTCCTAGATTCTTCATTGTCATCCCATTCTTTGGAACTATAATCGTCTGAAGATTGGACAACACAAACCAGACTACATGTGCTGGAACCATGCTCAATGTTTTCAACCGCTTCCATCCTGTGTGTACAAAGGGCAGTCAAGCGCTGTGTTCCGTCTATGACGTTACAACATGGCCGGGGTTTTTTCCAGCCACTGACACAATGGGTGACGTGGCGCTCATGAAAATGTCGGATATTCGCATAAAAAAAAGCCTGTTTCAGTTAGAACTGCACAGACAAACCGACTTCGTCATATTGTATTATGTGTTGAAAAGTTAGAGGAAGTCAAGAACGTGTCATCAGACCTTTAAGGCCTCATTAAAAAAAAAATCCTTAAGTAATGTAGAGACATGCATTAGGTTTTACTTTTCACTCTAACTCCCCAGAGAAACAGGAGATGCGTCCACATCTGCTTGCGGCCGCACCCCCTACTTTCCAGCTGGGCCAAGGCCGCCTGCGCCACACTCCTACAGTTGGCGTTCTTGAGCTGTAAACACCCCAACTACTACCCATCAGCCCCCAGGAGGGGCCGCCAAGTACGGGCTCAGTTCGTGGCGGGGGCCAGCGGCGGACAGGACACTGAGCCGGATCTTGTTTCCTCCTGCCTGGGAGGAGCTGGGACAGAGTGTCTGCTACCACTAATCGTTTACTTAAACTAATCGCTTACCTCTATGGAGGTCAGAGTCCTTCTGGCTGCCATTGGCACCACTGGTTGCATCACGGTATATAGACTGTACATAGACTGCTGCTGTCCCTGTTTGTTCCTGTTTTCCTTTTTTTAATCCAGCCTAATTCCTTTCTTTTTATAAAATGCACACCAACGTAGAGAGAGAGAGAAACACCATTTCAATTTTCCTTTATGCCCTGCACGTATAGTAGCATTGACAATAAAATCTTTGAATCCTTGAATGATTTGCCCCTCAGGGCAGAGAGAAACAGACCCATACGCCAACTGAAGTCTGTGGCATTTATTACACAAAAACACAAAGTCTCAAAAAGTGCACAAACACAAAATCCAAAAACAGACACTGAGGAAAACTTACAGACTGAAATGAACTTGAGGCAAACTCACCAGAGCAGGGTTTGGGCTCTGGTGGCGAGGAGGAAGAGTAATCTTAAGACTACTGCATTGAGAAAACAGCCTGACAGTCTTTAAATAGCTGGGGAACAAAATGAAACAATGGGCGGCAGGTGCGCGCTACATGAGCGGGCAGGTGACCTAATTAAACAACAACTCACAGCTGAGAGGACTAGGGAACAGACAGTGAGATGATGACAGGGTGGGAGTGTCTGAAAGAGGAGGTAAGGCACTCATGTCACCTAGAAACAAAATATAAATCCTAAACTACAGAGACTGACAAAATAATAATAATACTAGACACAAAAATAACTAACAGAACAATAAACCCCCAAGGAGACATCATAACTCAATACACAGGAAAATAACAATGCTGGAAAAATATAGAAAATAATCAGAAATAGATTAAGAGCCTGAGCCCGATGATACACCACGTTCAGTCTCATGACACAGAGAGCCATAAACTTTGGCAGACCCCCACATGAGACAGGGGAGACCCTTGGTTGGTGAAAACAACATGAGAGGAATCACTCCATTTCCTCACGGGCCAGGAGCGACTTCAGCGCCACCGTTAATGATCCTTCCATTTTATGAAAGTTTGTACAGGCATCATCCTCTTTTCCTGAAGTTTCAAACCCATTCATGTCTGTGTGTTCCATCCATGTGCACTACGTTAAACCATTCAGCTTATTTTTCAGCCCAGCATTATCTCTTACTCGTTTGTTTGCTCTAAAATAACTAACTGGGCATCAACTGTGATTGATGTCGTCCTTATTACCAAGCAGCGTTACTATCACATAATTAGATCAGTAATATGAATATCTTTCAATGTGATTTTGCTTTTCAAGGTGCATTTTGAAGGATTATTTTTATAAAAATATCAGTAATGAAAAACACTTAAAACAAGGTGGTCAAGGTCACCAACCAGGTGGTCAAGGCCACCAACCAGGTGGTCAAGGCCACCAACCGGCGTCAGGTGGTGACGCCGGTTGGTGACCTTCACTAGCCATCACTGGCCATTGGGAGCGCTTTGACCTCGCAGTTGGGTGACAGCTATAATTGAGACGGCGGGCCAGCTAGCGGCCTCCACTAGCCATCGGACGTGCTTCGCCTTTTTGGATTTATCACTGGATTCATCGCTTTGGGTTCATCGCTAGCTAGGACGATGCTAGCTGCCGAGGGAGCCTTGGTTTCATCGGCGGATTCAGCCGTCAGGTGATGACGCCGGTTGGTGACCTTCACTAGCCATCACTGGCCATCGGGAGCGCTTCGACCTTGCAGTCGGGTGACAGCTATAATTGAGATGGCGGGCCAGCTGGCGGCCTCCACTTGCCATCGGGCATGCTTCGCCTCCTGTACTAGCCAACAGGTGAGCCGCCTTTGATCCCAATCAGTCTAGTTAGTATGCCTCCGAAAAGGAATCAGATAAATGGAGAGGAGTTGGAGGAGATCAAACTCTCACTAAATTTTATGACTGAAGAAATATCTAAGATAGCAAAACAACAAACTCTGCTTATTGGCCTTATGGACCAAGTGCGTGAATTAAAGGCTGAAGTCATGGAAAAAGACAAGAAAATTAATTTCTTAGAAAGACGTGTGGATGAATTAGAACAGTATACAAGAATGGATGATGTCATTGTGAGCGGTTTTAACACCAGACACTGCTCCTATGCACGTGTGACAGCTGGAGTTGGTAACCAGGATGGGGAGGATGAGACATTGGCAGAATCACACACTCTTGAGCAGCAGGTATTACATTTTTTCAACTCTAAAAACATTGTTGTGGACAATAAGACTATTTCGGCTTGCCACACGTTACCTAAAAAAGACAGTAAAGGAAAACCAGCGATCATCATCCGATTTGTCAACAGGAAAGCAAAAACTGATCTTCTGCGACAAGCAAGAAAACTGAGAGGAACGGCTGTCTATATAAACGAACATTTAACAAAAAAGAACTCTGAAATAGCTAGACAAGCCAGGGCTCTCAGAAAACAGGGGAAAATACAAATTACATGGACAAAGAACTGTAAGTTGTGGATAAAACTGCTTGGTACTCCAGAAGAAGCTAAAGTAATAATGATTAGCGATATGGAGGAATTAGACAAATTTAAACCTTAGCCCTGACGCAAGAATAACAGTACAGTAAGATTATGAGTGGAGATTTTTGTGTTCTTTTTTCTTTTTTCCTTTTGGTGTACATTGTTGACATAACTTATGATTAGTACTTTAACCAATCATCCTTCCTCATTTAATAATGGAAGTGTTTTAGGGCAAATTGAAGCTGAAATCTTTGTCAATACTGAATAGCAACCACAAGACATTTTATGAGATATTGACCCAGACAATAATTATTTTAATCATATTAATAATAAGTGTGTTTATTATGATGAATGTGGCACACATATTTGAGATGCTTGGACTGCATATGTATAGCACATTGATTGAGATGCTCAGACTGCATATGTATATTGTGTTACCTCACGTCTTAGAAGGAACAATAAGTCTGGACTTCCTGGGGATAACAGCAGGAGGTGGAGGTGCCTTTGGAAATGACTCTGAAAGGACTTCCTGACCTCCAGGGGTCAGGTGGAGGAAGAAGAGACCGGGGGGGAGATGTATTGTCTATGGGGGGTTGAATGACAGCGTGTTTCTGTACTTTGATGTCCCGGGTATAAAAGTTGGAGATTGTAGAAGTTGGTCCTCTTTTCTGTTTGAGAGGACGTTGGAGATGTGAGATGAATAATAAACCTGAATTGAGAAATAAATTCAGCCTCTTCATTTCACGCTCTCCACATTGGTGACCTGAAGACATACAATGACCAGAGACGATTCCCCCGAACCAGACTCGCCAGGGACCAGCCGAGTAAGCGCGGTCTCAGTCAAGCTACCAGAATTCTGGCAGGACAACCCAGACTCGTGGTTCCTCCTGGCCGAAGCCCAGTTCGCGCTCGGGGGAATAACAGCAGATGACACAAAATTCTACCACGTCATCGCCAAACTCGACAGCCGCACAGCTCGACATGTGCGGAGCCTGGTGCAGCACCCGCCCACTGGCGACAAATACAGCGGGTTGAAAGCTGCCCTCATCCAGCGTTTCACGCCCTCAGCCCAGGAGAGAGCTAGGAGGCTCCTGGCTCTGCACGACTTGGGAGGAAGCACGCCTGTCGACCTGATGGAAGACATGGTGAAGCTGAGAGGCTCAGACAACGACGATTTCCTCTTCACGCACATCTTCCTGAGAACCCTGCCATCGCAGACGAGGGCAACCCTGGCGGGCACTCACTTTGTGACCCAGCGGGACTTCCGCGCGTTGGCCCAGGAGGCGCAGCGGATCCTCAACGCCAGCGAAGAACACACGGCCACCGCAGCAGCGGCAGACCTCGGCGCGGCGACCGGGAGCAGCGGTGGGCCAGAGGCGAAAGAGGCGGTCCCACCAACAACGGCCGCAGCGAAGCCCCGACACCGCGGAGGAGACAACCTCTGTTTTTACCATCGTCGTTTCGCAGAGAGGGCACGCAAGTGTGTACCGCCGTGCCAGTTCAAGAGCTTGGGAAATGCCAGGCCCGAGAGTCGCTAGCAGCTGCGGCCCTCGGCGAACGGAACAAGCTGCTCTACCTGACGGATGCGCGTTCTGGGAGGCACTTTCTCGTGGACACGGGCTCCCAAGTGAGTTTCATCACCCCAACCTATGCTGACCGGTTGGCAGGCCCCGGGGGTGACAGAGCAACAGCGGCGAACGGCTCGAGCATTAAGACCTTCGGTGAAAGGACTCTACTTCTGTCCCTGCACGGCCGCACATATGAGTGGACTTTTATTATAGCGGCGGTGATTTTCAACATGTTAGGTGCTGATTTTCTGTGCTCACATGGGTTGTTAGTTGATCTTCCCAATAGACACCTCGTTAATGCACTCTCCTTTTACTCTATTCCTTGTGCAGCTCGAGTGTCCCCGCCACCAGCACAGACCAACGTCGCCACAGCAGGCGGTAAGTTTCACACACTCCTCACTCAGTTTCCAGCACTCACAGTTCCCACTTTTTTGGCAACAGTTGCGAAACATGGGGTGGAGCACTTTATCACTACCGCTGGCCCCCCCGTCTTTGCAAAAGCTCGGCGCTTGGATGCAGCTAAACTGTCCATAGCACGCGAGGAGTTCGCCAACCTGGAAAGGTTGGGCATCATCCGTCGTTCGAACAGCCCATGGGCTTCCCCACTGCACATAGTCCCTAAAGCTGACGACTCGTGGAGACCTTGCGGTGATTTCTGCAGGTTAAACAACGCCACAGCGCATGACCGCTACCCAATCCCACATTGGGTAGCGGTAAATAAAGACTCAGTCTTTATTTTTGGACAGGATGGTCGGAGAAAATTTTGAGCATGCTCACTGTATTGGAACACCCTTCCCATCCATGGGGTTCTTACTCAGATTGTAATAAAAGAGGAAGAGGAAGAAGACGCTGCTAGCAGCAACATGGTGAACATGTGTTTTCATCATGGTGAATCCCTCCACATGTATGAAAGTGATGCCGGATTATCCAGACTGTCTCTCTGACTTCTTCACATCATGACTCCATGTGGCTGTTATCAAAATTCAAAGCGGTAACCGAAGAGAACCGTAAACCGTCTGATTCTTCAGTGGAGTTTAATACAGTAGCATGTTAGCCTGTTAGCTCTGGCTGCTCCCTCCATGGAAGAAGGCTGCGGTTTTCCTCCTGAATGAGTCTCTTCATGGTCTTTGCAGGAGAAAATCAGCACAGACGGACCTATCTAGCTTCCATGTGGTCGGTGTGGGTGGTTCTGCTGCTGTTCTGCTCCTCATGGATGAATAGCTGATGTAGCTCCGTGGAGACCTGCCATTGATGGTCTGTGCTGAGTGCTGGAGAAAAAAGCACCGACGTGGAAGTGTGAGGACGAAGAGAAACCATGACTTCAGTTTCCACTATAAAATCACACAGACTGGTCTCTAGAGATTTCACCCAGGCAGACGGCGGTAGGCGGCGGTGCCCAGCGGAGGACTTACCGTGACTGCAGCGGCGGTGTGCGACGAGACTACCCGAAGCGATTGCTAAGCTAACGCTAGTTAGCTTAATGCTGGCGCCAGTCATTCCACCTTACACCAGCCTGAATCGAAGCCCAGCTGCGAGGCCCAGCGGAGATACTACCAGGCAAGCGGCTATTTGTTGACGGGGCTCAGCAGAGATTTCACCCAGGCAGACGACGGTAGGTGGCGGTGCCTAGCGGAGGATTTACCGTGACCTCAGCGGAGCTCGGTGGCAGCGGCGGTGTGTGACGAGACTCGGTTGGAGGAGCGGGACGGGAGACCAGTTACGGCGACTATGAGCAACGAGACCAGCAACGGAAGGGGCTAGTTGGCTAGCTGAGGCCCAGCTGGATTTGAGGACGATCGGATCAGATTCTGGCGATATAAGCAGAATTTATTTTACTATCCACAGATTTTCCTTTTCCTTCTTTCCAAGAAAGACTGAAGATGGCTGCCACCGGATTAAAAAGTGGGCTGATGGGCACCACTAATAAGCCTTCTCTACTTCTCTACTTCCTCTTCGTTTTGTCTTTGTGTGTCTGGACCTGCAACAAGAAGGATTTTCCGACAAACTCAACCAAAGGTGAAGTTAAAAAGTTTTATCTGTATGGATTTGGGCTTGGACATCTCACCCTACACTCTATGTGGTCTTTAAAAGCCCTGAGCAAAAACTTCCAAATTAAGGCAAACATGGCTGTTAAGCAAAAATCACAATATGGCAGAGGATATACAGTTAAAGTTCTGTTAGTTCTGCTACTTCTGGCAGGAGATATTCACCTTAACCCTGGACCTGCCACTATTAAACAGCAGACCACTGGGTTAGCACAAAACCGAGCTGTACAAAAGCAAAAACAACATTTATTTTTCCAAACTGTTAATCATGCACGAGTTCTTTGGGACACCAAGGCTAAACCAAAGGGGATCCTCGGCGGTCATTTAAACATACGGAGCATAATCCCCAAAAGAGATGAGATTTCGGTGTTGCTGTTGGACTCAAATCTGGACTACCTTTGTCTCTCAGAAAGCTGGCTACACAGTAACATAGACACTAATATGATCGATATTGTGGGCTACCAGTGTTTTAGAAAAGACAGGCAGGTAGGGAGGGGAGGAGGTGTTTTAATTTACATCAAAGAGAAATATAAATGTCAACTGGTTGATTTGAATACTTCACTTGAATGTTTAGCTGTTAATGTATGTCTCTCTCCGGTAATGAATTTCAACATTGCAGTAGTGTACAACCCACCGTCACACAACTCTTCCTTTTATAATGAATTAAGTGATCTGGTTAAACAACTTGAGAAGAACAGAGAAACAATAATTCATGGTGACTTTAATATCAACTGGTCTGATAAAAAAGACAAACAAAAACTGAAAAGCCTCATGACTAAATTTAATTACCAGCAAATCATCAAAGGACCCACCAGGATAACCAAACAATCCAGAACACTTATTGACATGGTATTTACTAATAAACCAGAACGAATAACCAGAACCTATAATCTTGTAACTGGTCTCTCAGATCATAACATGGTTCTTGCTGTCAGGAAACTTACTAAAAAGCGACTACAGTATTTTGGGGGAGTCGATATTGACAAATCAAATTTTATTATCCCCAAATCAAAAAATGAGGAGTTTGAACATTACTTAGAGAATCAAAATTGGGAGCAGCTCATGGCAACATGTGAAGTAGATGATTGTTGTAATTTTATAACTGCAACAATCACAAAGTCTATAGAAAAATTTTCAAAGCAAATTAAAAGTAGACAACAGAAGATTAGCCTACCATGGTTAAATAATGAAATAAGAAAACTTATGAAGAGGCGAGACTATGCACTGAAAACATCACTAACCTCCAAACTACAAAATGATCACCTTGTGTACAAAAGTTTAAGAAATAAAGTGGTACATGAGCTGCGAAAATCAAAAATATCTTATTACAATAAACTGATAGATCATGCAAAGGGTAACAACAGTTCCCTATGGAGGCATTTAAATAACTAATAAAAAAAACGATCAGAAGGGGGTAAAGGAACTTAGAATCAATGGCAAGACCGTCAGTGACAAGGCTACTTTGGCAAATGAATTTAATTCACACTTTGTGGGCTCTGTGGAAGACTTAACAAAAATTTTTGTGCTGCCAAATGTGCTCAACAACACAAATTCCATACTTCCAACAGATACTTTTCACATCGATGAGGTAAATGAGAAGTTAATTGCTGGTATTGTTAAAACACTGTCAAACTCAAAAACTAATGATATCTACAATATGAGCACCTCCTTTCTCAAAATGCACAGCAAAATATTAATCAAACCACTGACTCATCTCATTAATCTCTCCATTAGGTCTAGTACATTTCCATCTGGCTGGAAAAAAGCTGTCGTCATACCAGTTCATAAATCAGGCAGTAAAGACGATATATGCAATTACCGCCCAATCTCTATCTTACCAGTCCTATCTAAGGTTCTTGAAAAAGTTGTAGCTACACAGCTGATAGACTACTTACAAGACAGTCAACTTCTTCATCCACATCAATTTGGTTTTAGACCAGGATACTCAACAGAAACAGCAAATTGTTGCCTTATTGAAAACGTCAAACAGTCCTTGGACAGGGGTAATGTGGTAGGAGCTGTTTTTCTAGATCTCAAAAAGGCTTTCGATACTGTAAACCACAGTTTGCTTTTATCCAAAATGGTATCTTTTAACTTCTCCCCAAATACATTAGAATGGTTTGCATCTTATCTCCAGAATAGAGAACAGTGTGTAAAAGTTCACCAGGATAAATCCTCATTTTTAAACAACCGCATGGGTATCCCACAAGGGTCCATTCTTGGTCCTTTACTTTTCAGCATTTTTATTAATGACTTGCCGTTACACTGCTCAGCTGCAACATGCCAACTTTATGCAGATGATGCAGTTATTTACACAGCTGCCAAGACTCCAGCACAGGCTGCAGATGTACTGTCTACAAGTATGGTTTATGTCCAAGAGTGGCTCCTCAAGAACCATCTATTGCTGAACCTTCAGAAAACAGTCTCAATGTGCTTTTCAATCAAAAAATGTAACCTGCAACATTTTAAAGTTAATATACATGATCATGACATCAGTTTAGCTACAGAATTCAAATACCTTGGCATTGTACTAGATCAGGGGTGTCCAACCATGTGCCATGGAGAGCCAAGACCCTGCAGGTTTTACCTCCAACCAGTGTCTTCAACAGCAGATTTCTGTGAACTTCTTCCCACTGATTGCTGATAAGTGAAAACACCTGCTGAAGAGACTGGGTAGAAGAGAAAACCTGCAGGGTCTTGGCTCTCCATGGCACATGGTTGGACACCCCTGTACTAGATCCTCAACTCAAATTTAATCTTCATATAAAGAAAATTTCAAAAACAGTAAAAAAAAATCTGAACTGCTTTAAATTAATTAGATATTACATACCTTACGAAGCAGCTGCACTGTATATGCATTCTATGGTTTTTTCTCATATATCATACTGTTTGACAGTCTGGGCTCAAGCAGCCCCTTCCACAATAAGACATATAGGTTCATTATATAATCAAACCCTAAAAATCTTGGACAAAAAGCCCATTAGGTGGCATCACTGTAATGTTTTAAAAAAATACAACCTATTGAGTTTTGAGAGCTTCATTGACCTCTGTCTTCTGAAATTAACGTTCAAATGTTTCCATAAATCAGCACCCGAGCCACTTGCTGGTTTCGTCCAAAGACAGGACAGCAGCAGAGCCACCAGGAGTTCTGTTAACAATAACTGTAAAATATTCCACCGCAGAACCACATTTGGACAAACAGCTTTCTCTATAAAGGGCAGTCACATCTGGAACACAATGCCAAATGAAATTAAAATAATAACGGACTTTAAAACATTCACTAAAAATGTTAAAAACTGGCTGAAAAATAAACAAGAATGTATTCATGTATGAATTATTTGTCTGCAAAGTGAGAGTGAATGAAGGGAAGGAATAAATGTATTTGTTTATAGTGAGTGACGGAGGGAGGAAGGCCTGAAATAGGCAAATGTGAGTTATGTTATATGTGTTAAATGTGAGTCAGGCTGTTATATTTGTGTATTTATAATATTTATGTTAAATGTGAGTCAGGCTGTTATATTTGTGTATTTATAATATTTATAATATTTATAATTGTGTATTTATAATTTTTCTGCATTGATGTATGTGGTTATTGTGTATATTTTTTATCTTGATTCTTTTTTCTAAAGCCCATCCAGGGACAAGAGTTGCAAATTAGCTAATAGCTATACACTCTATGTGCAACACATCAGATTGATTGTCTTTGATTAATTGTCTATGTTTATTGCACTGTCCCTGTCAAATAAACTAATCTACTACTACTACATATTCAGGATTTTTGGGTACATCTGGCGGGGGCGCGCATTTTTTCTAAAATAGACTTGGTCCGCAGTTATCATCAAGTCCCAGTGCGCGCTGAGGACATTCCCAAAACAGCGGTGATAACCCCGTTTGGACTTTTTGAGTTTTTACGCATGCCATTTGGGCTTAAAGGCGCCGCGCAAACCTTCCAGCGCATGATGGATGCAGTGTTACGCGATCTCCCTTTTGTGTTCGTCTACCTGGACGACATTTTGGTCGCCAGCGCATCCGAAGAGGAACACGAAAAACACCTCACGGCAGTTTTCCGGAGGTTGGGAGAGCACGGGTTAATAATCAACCCAGCTAAGTGCCAGATCGGGGTGGCACAGATCGATTTTTTGGGGCACCGCGTCTCCCCAGAAGGGGCAGTTCCGCTACCTGACAAAGTGCGCGCAGTGGCAGATTTTCCCCAGCCACAAACGGTCAAAGCACTACAGGAGTTTTTAGGAATAGTGAATTTTTATAACCGTTTCCTCCCCCACGCAGCGCAGCTCATGCAACCATTATATGCCGCGCTTAAAAAACAAAAACCCTCCAATGCAATCGAATGGTCCCCGGAGCGGGAGCGCGCATTCGCGGAGGTAAAAAAAAGCCCTTGCAGACGCTGCGTTGTTGGCTCATCCAGACCCAACGGCCCGCATTGCGCTCACCACTGATGCGTTGGATTTGGCCATAGGGGCGGTAGTGGAGCAGCACGTTGCTGGGGTTTGGCAGCCGCTGGCCTTTTTCAGCAGATCCTTGTGCGAGGCCGAGAGAAAATACAGCACGTTTGACAGGGAGCTGTTAGCGCTCCACTTAGCCATTCGTCACTTCCAATTCTGGCTAGAAGGTCGGCATTTCACCGCGTTTGTCGACCACAAACCGCTCACTTTTGCGATGGCCAAAATTTCGGAACCATGGTCGGGCCGGCAGCAGAGGCAGCTGGCCGCAATTTTGGAGTTTACTACTGATATTCAACATGTAGCGGGTAAACTCAATGTAGTAGCAGACTGCCTCTCTCGCGCAGTTACCGCGCCAGTCCGCGCAGAGGTAGATTATACTACCGCAGCCGCAGAGCAAAATAACAGCGCGGAAGCGCACACGGCCCCAATCCACATGGGGATAGATTATGCAGCCATGGCAGCGGATCAGAGTAGCGATGCGGACGTGTGCGCGCTCCAGTCGGGACCAACAGGGTTAAGGCTGGAGAACAGGAGGCTGCAAAATGATATGCCCCCCCAATCTGTGATGTCTCTACCGGACGACCGCGTCCAATAGTGCCGGCCGCATGGCGCCGCCGCGTTTTTGACTCGATTCACTCCCTGGTGCACCCAGGGGTGCGCGCGTCGGTAAAAATGGTAGCAGAGAAGTTTGTTTGGCCGAGCCTGCGCAAGCACGTTAAAGATTGGACAAGAACCTGTATGGCTTGCCAGCGAGCCAAAATACACAAGCACACAAAAGCCCCCTTAGAGCCGTTTCACATCCCGGCCAAGAGGTTTGATCATGTGGATGTCGACCTCGTAGGCCCCCTACCGTCGTCGCAAGGGTACACGCATCTTTTGACAATGGTGGACAGAACCACGCGTTGGCCGGAAGTGGTCCCACTGGCATCAACCACAGCTGCAGAGGTGGCCCGCGCGTTTTTAACAGCTTGGGTAGCGCGTTTTGGGGTCCCGTCGGATATTACGTCCAACAGGGGACCTCAATTTGTGTCCGAGCTTTGGTCAGCGATGGCCCACAGCTTAGGTGTGACAATTCACCGCACTACCGCTTACCACCCCCAGGCTAATGGTTTATGCGAGCGTTTTCATAGATCATTGAAAACAGCCCTCAGAGCGTCGCTTACGGATGCAAATTGGGTAAACAGACTACCATGGGTTTTATTGGGGTTGCGTTCTGCACCTAAAGAGGACTTAAAAGCCTCCCCAGCTGAGTTGGTTTTCGCGCAGCCACTCCGGCTGCCAGGAGAGTTTCTTCCAGATAATCCGGCGCCAGGGCGTCCCCCTGCTCAGCGGTCACTGAAGGACACGGGAGCGGACATGCTTCCGGGCCCCGTTCATCACACTTTTCCACGTGTTTTTGTGCCCAAATCTTTAAAAAATGCCGAGTTTGTTTTTGTCAGGCACGAGGCTCAGCGCCCAACCCTGCGACCACCTTACGATGGCCCATATAGAGTGCTGGAAACAGGTGATAAGCATTTTTTGCTAGATTTGGGGGACAGGAGGGAAACAATTAGTATAGACAGACTGAAGCCTGCTTTTGTGATGGCCGACGAAACTGTGCGAGTGGCGAGAGCTCCTCAACGCGGCAGACCCCCCAAGGAGTATGCCCCAGAGCCCCCGCAGGGATCAACTAACAGTTCTCATCCTCAGATAGCAGATTCACTGCAAGATGGCGCCGCAGGAGCGGCGAAGCCCGCTTACAGCAAGTTTGGAAGGCGGTTGAAGCCCAGGCAGCATATGGACTGATGTTATGGTTTTATCATGTTGTGTGGACTATGTTGTATTGTTTCATCTTCGACATTTGGGGGGGAGGGTTATGTGGCACACATATTTGAGATGCTTGGACTGCATATGTATAGCACATTGATTGAGATGCTCAGACTGCATATGTATATTGTGTTACCTCACGTCTTAGAAGGAACAATAAGTCTGGACCTCCTGGGGATAACAGCAGGAGGTGGAGGTGCCTTTGGAAATGACTCTGAAAGGACTTCCTGACCTCCAGGGGTCAGGTGGAGGAAGAAGAGACCAGGGGGAGATGTATTGTCTATGGGGGGTTGAATGACAATGTGTTTCTGTACTTTGATGTCCCGGGTATAAAAGGAGGGGATTGGAGAAGTTGGTCCTCTTCTGTTTGAGAGGACGTTGGAGATGTGAGATGAATAATAAACCTGAATTGAGAAATAAATTCAGCCTCTTCATTTCACGCTCTCCACAATGAACAACAATTAAATGGAATTATGAATTCGGATCAGACTTTGACAATAATACATATTAATAGTAGGAGTCTCTATGCAAACTTTGATAGTATTAAGGAGTTTTTAAATCAATTTAACACACCATTTAGGATTATTGCAATAAGTGAAACATGGATTAATGAAGAAAAAGATGTAAATTTTGAACTACCGACGTGGACAAAATTGTTGGTACCCCTCTGTTAATGAAAGAAAAACCCACAATGGTCACAGAAATAACTTGAATCTGACAAAAGTGGTAATAAATAAAAGTTCTATGAAAATTAACCAATGAAAATCACACAATGCTTTTGAATTGTGGTTCAACAGAATTATTTTATAAAACAAACTCATGAAACAGGCCTGGACAAAAATGATGGTACCCTTAACTTAATATTTTGTTGCACAACCTTTTGAGGCAATCACTGCAATCAAACTATTTCTGTAACTGTCAGTGAGACTTCTGCACCTCTCAGCAGATATTTTGGCCCACTCCTCATGCACAAACTGCTCCAGTTGTCTCAGGTTTGAAGGGTGCCTTCTCCAGACGGCATGTTTCAGCTCCTTCCACAGATGTTCAATAGGATTTAGATCAGGGATCATAGAAGGACACTTTAGAATAGTCCAATGTTTCGCTCTTAGCCATTCTTGGCTGTTTTCAGCTGTGTGTTTTGGGTCATTATCCTGTTGCAAGACCCATGACCTGTGACTGAGACCAAGCTGTCTGATACTGGGCAGCACATTTCTCTCTAGAATACCTTGATAGTCTTGAGAGTTCATTGTACCCTGCACAGATTCAAGACACCCTGTGCCAGATGCAGCAAAGCAGCCCCACAACATAACAGAACCTCCTCCATGTTTCACAGTAGGGACAGTGTCCTTTTCTTGGTATGCTTCATTTTTGCGTCTGTGAACATAGAGCTGATGTGCCTTGCCAAAAAGTTCCAGTTTTGTCTCATCTGTCCATAGGACATTCTCCCAGAAGCTTTGTGGCTTGTCAACATGCCCAGTCTGGACTTTTTTATGATTTGTTTTCAACAGTGGTGTCCTCCTTGGTCATCTCCCATGAAGTCTACTTTGGCTCAAACAATGACGGATGGCGTGATCTGACACTGATGTACCTTGACCTTGGATTTCACCATGAATGTGTTTAGAGGTTGTTCTGGGCTCTTTTGTTACCATTCGTATTACCCGTCTCCTCCTGCGGCCATGTCCAGGGAGGTTGGCTACAGTCCCGTGGATCTTTAATTTCTGAATAATATGTGCAACTGTAGTCACAGGAACATCAAGCTGCTTGGAGATGCTCTTATAGCCTTTACCTTTAACATGCTTGTCTATAATTTTCTTTCTAATCTCCTGAGACAACTCTCTCCTTTGCGTCCTCTGGTCCATGTTTAGTGTGGTACACACCATGTCAACAAACAGCACAATGACTACTTGTCACCCTTTAAATAGGCCAACTGACTGATTACAAGTTTGTAGACACCTGTGATGTTAATTAGAGGACACATCTTGGTTGAACATGTCCCTATGGTCACATTATTTTCAATCTTTTCTAGGGGTACCATCATTTTTGTCCAGGCCTGTTTCATGAGTTTGTTTTTTAAAATAATTCAGTTGAACCACAATTCAAAAGCATTGTGTGATTTTCATTGGCTAATTTTCATAGAATTTTTATTTATTACCACTTTTGTCAGATTCAAGTTATTTCTGTGACCATTGTGGGTTTTTCTTTCATTAACAGAGGGGTACCAACAATTTTGTCCACGTCAGTATATGGATATGAGATGTACACACAAAATAGGAAATGTAAAAGTGGTGGTGGGGTAGCACTGTATGTTGATAGAAAATTAAAAAGTAAAAAAGTGGACAGCATAACATCCACAGTGAATGAAAATATGGAATGTGTAACAATTTGTTATGACCCGAGCGCTAATGTTATTCGCGCTCGGGCTATTCCTGTCAGGTCTTGACAGCGGCGTTATTATTCCGGCTCTCCGAGCTTTAATTGTGACAGCGCTCGAGGAAGCTTCCGCTCAGCTGTCAAGGCCTGAACAGCTGTTCTGCATTTGCGGTTGTTAGCGGCCGGCTTCTTAAGCCGGCGCCAGCAGTTGCATCCTTGCAGCAGTGTCCGTCTCTGATCGTCAGAGCGATCGTGTTACATGGATTATGTTACATTGCCCATCTGTGGTGTGACCGTCTTACCCTGTGGACCCGTGAGTGAGCTTGTTGTTAGCCTTACGCCTCCCTGTGTGTGAAAACTATGTGTCATAGCCTCAGCGGCTTGTTCTGTTGTGATTCCACCGTTAATAAAGACAGTAACGCAACTCTCTGGTGATGGTGTGGCGTCTTATGGTGGCTCACGAGGGCCACCGCATGACAGTACCCTGCTGCCAAAACGGCGTTTAACGGTGACGCCAAACTGAGACGCTTTTCACCAGAGAATTTGTGTTAATAGGACATCGCTCTTTTCCTGTCTGGGTACGGTGTGCTAGAGGAATGCCGTCGCGGAGGGGCCGCGCTCGGAGTCCGAGCCACGAGCTGGCTGATGTCCTGGAATACGTGGATGAGACGCTCATCTCTGCTTCCCTCCTCGACTACAACCGCAGCGTACTATGGTACCTGGACTGTGCTGACGACGTGCTCAATCATCTTTCTCCCCGCTACGCCGACCACCCAGAAGTCGCCGCGAGGAGGGATGACATCGCCGCGCAATGCGAAATACTCCGTATGGTGGAGGAGGACTACGGCATGAAGCAGAGGAGGAGGTGTCCACGCTCCTCGCTTTGGGATCCCATTCCTGTCCTCGATCCACTCCAGGAGTTCGCTCCATCCAGGGGTTATCGTAGACGTCGGCGCCGCGGCCAAGGGCATCCCCAGCAAGCTCCTGTTCCGGATCCAGTTCCGGGCCGCCAGAATGACCCAATCAACCAGTCAGCTGCCGCTACGGCGTCATGTCAGGAGGGAATTCCCGCAGCCTCTCTTCCCGGGCCATCTTCCCCTGCTGTCCGGTCAGCACGTTGTGCCCGGCCCGTTTCGGCTGTCGCCCCCTTGTCCTCGACGCCTTCTCCAGCTGCTGTGTGTGACAAGAGTCCTGCTTCGGTGAGCCCCGTCCATGGGTCCTTGAGAGCGGCTCCCCTTTGTCCTCCCAGGGGGCCCTCTGTTACCAGTGAGTGAAGGAAGGAGCAATGCCCTCTACAGCTGGCACCATCCTCCCTCCGGGAGACAGGCAAGTTCAAGTTCACTCCCCTACTTATAATTGTGATCTGTCTTGTCTGACTCCTGGGGTTGGAGTTCGGGGTTTGCAGCCCCCTGAGTTCCCACCACCAGCTGTAGTCATCTGTACTGAACCTGCTGCCTCTGTGTCTTCCTCCACTGAGTCGTCCTCGGCGTTAGGCCTACGTCGTCGAACGAGGAGGAGGCCTGTGGCTCTGGGAATAATCCCGGCCCCGCAGCCACGTCTTGGACAGAGGAGAAGAGCGGACTGCGGTGTGGAGCCTGAACCGACGAGGAAGCGTCCTCGGGTCTCTACAGAGGAGCAGCCCGAGCCAGCGGGTCGAGGGTCCCCTGCCGCCACGCTGTGCGGGTTATCGGCGTGGACATCTGCGTGAGAGGATCCGGCTGCAGACACCATCATGCCGGCTGCAGAGCCCGACGCAGCTGAGTGGGAGCCCGACGACGAGCTTCTACCCGAACCTGGATCGACGGAGTCCTGGACGGCTCCAGAGCCTGAGTGCAGGCAAGTGCTCTCCTTTGTTTTCCTTTGTGTTGTGTTAGAGCATTTTTGCCTGCCTCACGGGGAGGCGAGAGAGGGGCAGCCGTCTGCTGCGCCCGAACTCGTCTTGCTGGGCTCTGGCGCTGCCGGGGATACTGATCCCGGTCCTCTCTGTTCCTCTGAGCCTCTTCACAGTGTCGCCGGCTTGGAATCTGTCGAGGTTGCAGTGCAGGAGGTCCCAAGTTCGGGGGTGGAGGTCGTCGCCGATGCGGTGCCAACCCAGTCGGGGCCCGACGAGGTCCAGTGGGGGTCCGACGCAGGTGCTGCTGTGACCCAATCGGGGTCCGACGCGGGTGCAGCTGTGACCCAATCGGGGTCCGACGAGGCCCAGTGGGGGTCCGATGCAGGTGCAGCGGTGACCCAATCGGGGTCCGACAAGGCCCAGTGGGGGTCCGACGCGGGTGCAGCTGTGACCCAATCTGGGTCCGACGCAGGCGGAGCTTCAACGGCCACATCGGTGTGGATCAAGGTCGGTGGAGGAGCTGCAGACCCTTCGCCGCCTGACGTGATGTGTGCTCGTCGTTACGTTTATCCCCCTCTCAGGAGCCACCAGCTGGGGTCGTCAGCGCTGGGGGCCGTTGGAGGTTTTCTTCTTGCAGGCTGGTGCTCCCATGTAGTTTCTCCGTCGGGGAGGCCGCTGCACGCTGTTCCTCCATGGTTCTGGTGGCTGAGGGATGTGGGTCGGCCACCTGAGGAGCTGTTTTGCCTGTTCGGCGCCTTGGGCTGGCCACTCGATGAACTGTGTTTGTTACTGGGTGGCCTGGTTTGGCCGCCGGAGGACTTGACTCTCGGGGCCTGGGACTGGGTCAGGCCGCCTGACCACGTACTGTTCCCCGGGACCACCCGTCGGCCATCGGATGCAGGGAGACCACCGGAACTATGCCTGGGACGTTTGGTCTCCGCCTGCCATCGTCTGTTTGGACTGTATGGTGTGAGGGTCATTTGGAATGATAAGATTGCCACATGTGTATGTTTGACGTAGTATGTTTTTTTTTTCTTTTTCTTCCTATATGAGGGGTCATAACATGTTACTTTGTGGTTTTTCATAGGTACCCTGGTGTTTGAGGATGATGGGTTTTTTTGGGATAAACAGTACTTTTGTGAAGAATGTGGCAGAGGTTTCATGCACTTGGGTAACTTAGAAGCATAAACTGATCCATTGTGGCATTTAAAAGTTTGTGTGTGAACAGTGTGGAAAGACCTTCACTGAGATGAGTTCCTTAAGACCACATGAAGTCATGCATACTGGAGTTAAACAGTTTGTCTGTGGTCACTGTGGAAAAACTTTTCTGTGTCCTGTAAATCATGCTCTGTATGGTTTGTGCCCCATTTATTGTAACTCTTGCATAAGTAAGTGCCCTATTTGTTCTGTTATTTTCTGTCTGGAATGTGATGGGTATGTCTGGGGATGTGTTTCTTTTTTTTCTGGGGCCTTGTTCTATCTGTGTTTTCCCCCCTCCTTGCCCGCTTCCCCACCCGCCCACCCTGGGGGGGGGCGGGTAGGTGGGGTCGGGGCCCTAGGTGTTACTGGGCACCCAGGAGTTCGCCCTTGAGGGGGAGGAACTGTTATGACCCGAGCACTAATGTTATTCGTGCTCAAGTTATTCCTGTCAGGTCTTGACAGCGGCGTTATTATTCCGGCTCTCCGAGCTTTTATTGTGACAGCGCTCGGAAGCTTCTGCTCAGCTGTCAAGGCCTGAACAGCTGTTTTGCATTTGCAGTTGTTAGCGACCGGCTTCTTAAGCCGGCGCCAGCAGCTGCATCCTTGCAGCAGTGTCCGTCTCTGATTGTCAGAGCGATCATGTTACATGGATTATGTTACATTGCCCGTCTGTGGTGTGACCGTCTTACCCTGTGGACCCGTGAGTGAGCTTGTTGTTAGCCTTACGCCTCCCTGTGTGTGAAGACTATGTGTCATAGCCTCAGTGGCTTGTTCTGTTGTGATTTCACCATTAAATGAAAACAAAACAACATAAACCAACTGAAGATTTCTTAGATACAATGTATAGCTTAACCTTATTTCCAAAGATTACAAAACCTACGAGAATAATGACACACTGTGCTACCCTGATAGACAACATTTTTAACAATGTTATTGAACATAATATGGTGAGTGGTATACTAATAAATGACATTAGTGACCACCTGCCTGTATTTGTTTCTTTAGATGTTAATTATGGGGTTAATGACAGTAATAATAATAATAAACCATGTAAAAAGATTATCAAAGAATATGAACAGAAGATAGAATCAATGCTTTAAAAGAAGACTTAATGTTACAGAATTGGGATGTTGTCTATAGGGAGAAAAAAGTGGACTTGGCATATGATAAATTTATTGATATATTTAAATCATTATATGATAAAAACTGTCCAATTAAAGAAATTAATAAAAAACATAAATACAAAAATTGCCCGTGGTTAACCAGGGGGCTACAAAACGCTTGTAAAAAGAAAAATAATATCTCTAAAAATTTCATTAAATTACGAACCAAAGAATCTGAAAAAAGATATAAAACATATAAAAATAAATTAACTGAAATAATACGAACTAGTAAAAAATTATACTATAGGAAAATGTTAAATGAAAATAAAAATAATATAAAAGGAGTCTGGGATATATTAAATAAATTAAGGAAAAATGGAACTAAGAAAACGATATATCCAGAGTATTTTACTGATAATTGTGGTGATAATTATGATAAGAATATGGTAGTAAATAAAATGAATAAATTTTTTGTAAATGTTGGACCAGAGTTGGCAGCAAAAATTCCAAACCAAGGAAGAGACACCATGAGTGAAACATTGATTGGAAATAACCCTCAGTCAATCTTTCTCTCAGCAGTGGATAAACTAGAGGTAAAACCTGTTGTTGAAAAGAGTAAAAATAAATTATCTACTGATTGTGATGGTATTGATATGGCACTAGTAAAAAGAACTGTTGATGGCATATTAAAACCATTCACATATATTTGTAATCTATCATTTCAAACTGGCTCATTCCCGCAGAAAATGAAAATAGCAAAAGTAATACCATTATTCAAGCAAGGAAATAAACACCACTACACAAACTATAGACCAGTATCACTTCTCCCACAATTTTCAAAGATTCTGGAAAAAGTTTTCAACAACAGATTAGAAAACTTTTTAAATAAACACGATGTGCTTAACCAGAATCAATATGGATTTAGAGCAAAGAGTACAACATCGTTGGCGATAACGGAAGCAACAGAGGAAATAATAAATGCATTAGATCAAGGAAAATATGCAATTGGTGTATTTATAGATTTTAGAAAAGCATTTGATACAATAAATCATTCAATACTTCTTAATAAACTGCAAATGTATGGTATTAGGGGAATGGCTCTGAATTGGGTTACATGTTATCTATCTGAGAGACAACAGTTTGTGAAGATGGAAGAATATCTGTCTGGGTGCATGGGAATTGCCTGTGGGGTCCCCCAGGGGTCAATATTGGGCCCCAAATTATTTAACATATATATAAATGATATATTCCAAGTTTTTAAATTATTAAAAATAATATTATTTGCTGATTATACTAATATATTTTATTCTGGAAATAATTATAATCAACTAATCCAAACTCTAAATAATGAATTAAATAAGCTTAAAAAGTGGATTGTAATAAATTATCACTAAATATAGATAAAACTAAGGTAATGATATTTGGTAATTGTAAAAATAAAGAAGATATACATATTCATATAGATAATGTAATTATTGAAAATGTTAAGGAGATCAAGTTTTTGGGTGTAATACTAGATGATAAAATTAGTTGGAAACCACACGTCAGATACACACAAAACAAAGTTGCAAAAAATATTGCAATTATAAATAAAATTAAGCAGGTCCTAGATTACAAATCACTTCATATTTTGTATTGCTCATTAGTACTTCCATACTTGACCTATTGTATAGAGGTCTATGGGTAACAATTATAAAAGTACATTTAATTCATTGCTGATATTACAAAAAAGGGCAGTCCATGTTATACACAAAGTCAGGTATCTTGAACATACTAATTTATTGTTTTTACATTCAAAGTTATTGAAATTTTGGGATCTGGTTCATTATTATACAGCACAATTAATGTTTAAAGTGAGTAAAAACCTTTTGCCTCACAATATACAAAATATTTTCAGTGAGAGAGAAGGGAAATATAATTTATGGGGAACACAAAATTTAAAATGCACTTATCTACTAGGAAGGGTTTTTGTGTGTCTGTGTGTGGGGTAAAATTGTGGAATGGGTTGGGGGAGAAACACAGGCAATGTCCAAACATCCATATATTTAAATCAACATATAAAGAAATGATTTTTGAGCAATATAAAAATAAAAGTCAGTATTATTACAATGTGTCTTCAATGAAAAAAGGTTGTTATTGTGTGTGTTATTGTGTTATGGTGATTGTGATGGTGATGGTGTTGTCTGTGTTTGTGTTGAACATACCAGAAGTATTTATTTATTATTGTTACAATTATTGTTGGATGTTGATATTGTTGTCAATATGGACTGTCTTTGTTGTGTCATTTCTGTTGCACAATTTGACTACGGGGTGTATTATGGTGAATGTGGTTGTGGGATGAATGATGACTAAGTGATGTTGTAATTTGTTGGGTATGGAAAAGGGGTGGGACTATATAAGCATTGGCTTCTTCCCACTCCTTTTGAACATTTTATTTTTTACTTGATTTTTGTTTTAAATTCTTTTTTTCTTTTGTCGGAATGTTCAAATAAAATCAATCAATCAATCAATAAAGACATTTTAAACAGCTGGAAAGTACAATCAAGAATATTGTGATGCTGGCAGCCCTTCACAGAGCCTCATCAGTTCATCAGCAAATCTCCAGCACTACGTATTACAGCCAATCATGAACAGGGATCAACCTTAACTATGACCAGTGAGATGACAAATAAAATATTGTGTCTTCAGTTATTGGGACTAGGTTATTGTTAGAGGACTAACAATAACAGAAACAGTATTGCCCTCTGTACTGGCCAGTGCCATATTAAAGGACAGATGTCCTTTTCCCCTCAGCACAAATTGATCTTTGATTAATCAATCTCAGAGCCTCAGAAAGCCAAAACAACATTGCTGTTGTGCCCTATAATAACCTGACTCACTGTGTCATCTTGGCTGAATGGCTCAGAATGACCACACTGGCCCACACTGAAGATAATCATAACCAATATGTATGCTCATGCGTACAGCTGGTCCTGCCTCATCTGGGTCCCGAGAGTCAACAACATCAGCTGTGACTTGGGTAGCAGATGGGTCCATAAGACCTGAGGACAGAGTGCAGAGATCGGCTTCAAGATATCACTCTGTAGTTTCTCGTGGGCCCCCCAGAAAATGCAGGAGCTGTTTAATTTGCATTTGATTGCATCTTTTGGGGAACACTGTTTTATAGAAAATATTACGTGTCCATCATGCAGGGGAAGTGAAGATGTGAAGTGGATGAATCACTGCATCAACTTTAACTTTGTGTAATGAGTGACGTTGTTTCAAGAACAAACATCTATCCATTTTCTTAACCACTTATCCACCTAGTGTCACGGGACAATGTAAGGAAGAGAAAGATAAAGAAGCAAGTGCCTGTAAAAGTATAAATTATTTGGGCCCTTTTAAGTAAATTTGCTTGTAAAGAGACTGAAGTGCATCTTTAAAAGCAGTGCAGAGAGACCTCCTTTAATCTCTAACCCATAAAGCCTCTGTTTTATGGGGTATCAACATCCTCTGACTTGTTGCGGAAAGTCAGCAAAGAGACTACGCTGTGATTAAAAAAAACCTCCCATACAATGATATTGCTCATTATCAAAACTCTCAAACTGATTTATTATGTTGGTCTGTGAAAATGTTCTTTTGACCAAATATGGCCAGCAAGGAGTGCGGTAACCTCACAATATCCAGTGAAATCTATTTTTGGCATGAATTTTACAAATGATCACCCAACATAATCATTACTGAACCATCACCAGCATGCTTTGACTCCATGGTACACATAATCTCACAGTCTAGCTGTTCTGACCCTGTGCTAAATGAGAGCTGCTGCATTTTACCTCGTTTATTTATAAGATTGAAGTATGTTTATATTTCTGTAATGAAGCAAAAGCAAACAGTGATTAATCAACTGAAGTTTTTTGACAAGCCTAATGTAGGAAAAGGTTGATGTGAACTAAAATATGCAGACATCTACCAGAAAGAACAATGTCAAACATTAATATTAATAATTATGATATTCATATTCATTGTAACATCCATCCATCCATCCATCCATCCATCCATCCATCCATCTTCTACCGCTTTGCCGGAGGTCCGGGTCGCGGAGGCAGCAGTTCAAGCAGAGAAGCCCAGACTTCCCTCTCCCCTGCCACCTGCTCCAGCTCTTCAGAGAGGATACCAAGGCATTCCCAGACCAGCTGGGAGACATAGTCTCTCCACCGAGTCCTGGGTCTGCCCTGGGGTCTCCTCCCAGCGGGACGTGCCCGAAACACCTCAAGTGGGAGGCGTCCAGGTGGCATCCCAATCAGATGCCCATACCCCCTCAACTGACTCCTTTCAATGTGGAGGAGCACCGATTCTACTCTGAGCCTCTCCCGGATGACTGAGCTCCTCACCCTATCTCTGAGGGTGAGTCCAGCAATCCTGCGGAGAAAGCTCATTTCAGCCGCTTGTATCCGCGATCTTGTTCTTTCGGTTATTACCCAAAGCTCATGACCATAGGTGAGAGTAGGAACGTAGATTGACTGGTAAATCGACAGCTTTACCTTAGAACTCAGCTCCATCTTCACCACAACAGACCGGTACAACGTCCGCATCACTGCAGATGCTGCTCCGATCCGTCTGTCAATCTCTCGCTCCATTTTCCCCTCACTCGTGAACAAGACCCCAAGATACTTAAACTCCTCCACTTGGGGCAGGAGTCTGTCCCCAACCCAGAGAGGACAATACACCTTTTTCCGGCTGAGGACCATGGACTCGGACTTGGAGGTGCTGATTCTCATCCCAGCCGCTTCACACTCAGCAGCAAACCGTCCCAGCAAGAGCTGTAGGTCATTGCTGGATGAAGCCAACAGGACAACATCATCTGCAAACAACAGAGATGAGATTATGTGGTCACCAATCATGGCACCCTCCATTCCCTGGCTGTGCCTAGAAATCCTGTCCATAAAAATTATGAACAGGATCGGTGACAAAGGGCAGCCCTGGCAGAGTCCAACTCTCACTGGGAATGAGTCCAACCGAGTGTTGGCAATACGAACCAAACTCTCACAACGGTCGTACAGAGACCGAATAGCTCGTAACAACAAGCCCGATACCACATTCTCCCGAAGCACCCCCCACAAAAAACCACGAGGGACACGGTCAAATGCCTTCTCCAAGTCCACAAAACACATGTAAACTGGTTGGGCAAACTCCCACGAATCCTCGAGAATTCTTGAGAGGGTAAAGAGCTGGTCCGATGTGCCACGGCCAGGACGAAAACCACATTGCTCATTGCACATTCATTGTAACATACAGTACAGTATCTAATGATAAAAGGTTTGTCATTGATGTAAAACTCTGACCTTTCAAAATTTTAGTTTTACCATTATATTAATGTAAATACACAATTATAAAGTATTATTATTATTATTATTATTATTATCCACTTGAAGTGCATGTGTAGCAAAGACCATATGTAGGAAACTGTCATGAATCTGGGTTTGGCTGACTTATTGTTATGCTTTGCCCTAGTTTCCTCCTGACAGCTCTGGCACGCCCCCTCCTCCTGTCAGGTGCCATCAGCTGCACTGCCACGGGGCTCACACACATACACATACTCACATGCACACACACACACACCTGCACATGCTCCATTCACTCTCATTCACACACATACACACACCCACACGCACACACACACATCCACATGCGCCATTCACTCTCAGTTACACGCTCTCTCACACACCTGGTGCCAATCAGTCCTGCCCACGCATTCTCGCACCAGTAATCTCTTTCCTCGTTAGCTTCAGGAGTATTTGTTCGCCACTTCGGAGGAAAGAGATTGTCGGGGCATTCGCCTCCATAAGCGGCAGCCAGTTCTCCCCGTATGTGATTCATTCCCTGCATTGTTCTCCAGCCCTTCACTTCAAGCCTGGTCCTTCTCTTGGTGTTTCAGTTGGCCAGCTTCTCTATCCTCATCCACCAGACTGCATGGTTGGCCCCGAATTAGCTCCAGTCCTGTAAGTGTCTGTTTCACCTTTCTCCTGTGCTAAACAGCCCTGCAGCACTAGACTGATCACCTTTCTGTTTTTTGTGCGAATCACAGCCCTGCAGCACTAGGCTCCATTTAGACCGGGCTGTAGAGCATCCGGTAGGCGCCCTGTATGTCTGGTGGCCTTATCCCGTCATTACACCTCTCCGAATTTGTGTGTGGCTAACTGAACTATAACTTGGTGATTACAGGACTTGTTATTTTGTGAACTTTAATAAACATGGTACTCTCTACTCCAGCGATTGGGTTTCTCATTCTCTCCCTCGTGCGCCATGTTATGGCGCACGGGGGTTTGTGACAGAAACAGTCAGGTCAGAAATTCTCCCCACCATTCAGAGACCTAAAATGAAATTACTCTGCCCATAGGTGGCGCTATAATAATCACTTTTATGTTTTTGCAAATACTGTATATCACAGCCTGTATTTTCTGATTTATCTTCAGAAATAGCGATCAAAACTTAATTAAAGAGCACTCAGAGAGCATATACCTCTACCAAGGCTCTGGCCAGCCATCCCTCCCTCCCTTCATCCATCCATCTGTCTGTCCTTCCATCCCTCTGTTTGTCCATACCTCTGACCATCTGTCCCTCCGTATCTCTGTCCGTCTGTACATAGGGCCTTGGCAGAGGTATGCACTCATGGATCAACTGCAAAATCTAATCGGTTCATCTGTAGCCCAAGGGCCACCTGTGGTAAAATTTTCATCAAAAATCTGCTGAGTAGTTTTTGTGTAATCCTGCTAACAGACAAAGAAATCAGATGCCAGTTCCTGTCATTTGGAAATCAATGTTCTACAGTCTAGAGCAAGGGTCACCAACTAAAACTGCAAGAGGTCCAGTAAGTCAGTCCTCCTCCCCAGCTGAGGTCCAAATTAGGGCTGGGGATATTTAGTCACCACGATTTGATTACGATTCAGGGTCTCTGCTTTGATTCTAAAATGATCCTCAATGCATTTTTTCAGGATTTTTTTCCTCCCACTATGTGACAACGTGGTCATTTTAAAGCCAAGTGTTTGGAATTAATTTACTTCAAACATCTTTTAATAATACAAATGGAAGAGAAATGTGGCAAGTAACATAATACATTTATCTGAAAATGTGCTTTTAAGAACTGACATCCTCTCATTGACATTCTTTCAGAAGACCACAGCTGTCTCTGTATTTTTTTTTTTTTAGCAAAAAATCTAATAAATTCTTTGCTCATTTTCAAATAAAACATGTAATAATTTAATCATAATAATACAGGAGAACACTAAATGTGTTTGTTGACTCTGAATAAATAGCTCTAAAATTCTAAAACCTACAATTTAAATCCTATAAATGCAAAGTTTTACATAAGAACACAAACTAAATTATATACATTTAAAAGAGATTAATATCTAAATGAAAAACAAAATCTCAAAAAAAGTCTGCCATACTATATTTTCAGTATTTGAAAAAACTGTTTCAAACTGTAAGCCTAAAAAAGGGACCAAAAATATAATTCCACACTACAGAATTCCTCTGAGGTTTTGTCAACAATGTTCTTATCTTTTTAACCACATCTCTTTCTGTTTGGGTAACACCCTGTCACAGGAAGAGAGGAGGCAGATGTGTGGCGCTTTTCGTGTTCAGTAACACACAGAGCAAATTACTGTTTTTACGTGAAATCACAGGGTCACAGAAATTACCTCCATAACCAGTGTAATGCAGCCCAACAGGACACTGTTCCAGGGGAGATGCGGAGGAGGCACAGGGACCTTCCATCAACAGTCCCCCAGGTGGACACATACCATAGGAGGCAGCCATGGGGACAAAGATACACAATTTCACAACAGTGCTTCATTCTGCGGGTACACACGGGGAAGAAAGCATCATGTGATGGCCGCAGCGAACCATGATTCTGCCCCCCACTGCATACATGTTCTGCGGAGAAAGCCCAGGCGGCTGCCAATACTGTCATGGACCTCCCCGTATGCTTTTACGCAGTGCTCGGAGAGGGGAGAATTGATGAGGATTTAAGTGCAGGTACACCACAGCGCATTTATTAAAGTAAAGACGAACAGGCCAAAAGGGTGAAGTTTACAAGAACACAAAAACACACTTACAGTTGGCGTTCAGGGGCTGGCATCACCCCACGAACGCAGGAGGTGAAACATGTACCCACACTGGCGTCCCACAGCTGGTATCGCTGTGCGAGCGTGAGTGAACCACGATGTACGCAGAGTGGATACATGTCGTTGCAGTCCTGACTTCAGACTACTCATTGACAATACAATGCAGACAAAGCAATGCAGACAATGCAATGACCCAGAAATGCGTGACTGACAAAAGGCTGCTTAAGTACACGCATTGCTGGGCGAGCACAGGGAGATGGCAACTGGGAGTGGGAACAGCTGGTGGTAATGAGTGAGGGGGCGTGGTCGGACTGGCAGGCTGTCAGCCAGCGCTCACACGAGATTGAGCCAAAGAGAGCTCCCTCACAGCTACCGGCCAGAGAGCAGCGACTATGGGTAAGGAAACAGCATGGAAATACATAATATGCACACATATACAGCGGCACCTAAACCCACAGGGAGGTCAGGACCAAGCCGGGGAAACCAAGCCGGCTCGGCTCCTGACAAATACAGCATTTAAGTTTGGGGGTTTTCCATTCTATTAAAACAAAACAGCATCATTTCTTTTCCCCAAATTATATCAAAAGGCTTTGAGGTCCGGACGGCAGATTCTGAGTCTGGATCTGGAGTTGGTGACCCGTGATCTAGAAGAAGAATAGAGAGGCACAGAGTTGCTTGTGGTCCAGTGTGAAGTTTCCACAGTCAGTGATGATTTAGGGAACCATGTCACCTGCTGTTGCTGGTTGACTATGTTTTATCAGTTCCACAGTCAGCGCCGCTGTCTACCAGCAAATTTAAGAGCACTTCATGCTTCCTTCTGCTAACAAGCTTCATGGAGATACTGATTTAATTTTCCAGCAGGACTTGTTACCCGCCCACACTGCCACAAGTACCGATACCTGGTTTAATGACCATGGTATCACTGTGCTTGATTGGCCAGCAAACTCATCTGACCTAAACCCCATAGAGAATCTATGGAGTACTGTCAATAGGAAGATGAGAGACACCAGACACAACAATGCACAGGAGCTGAAGTCCGCTTTCAAAGCAACCTGGGTTTCCATAGGACCTCAGCAGTACCACAGGCTGATTGCCTTCATGCCAAGCTGCATTGATGCAGTAATTCATGCAAAAGCAGCCCCGACCAAGTACTGAATACGTACATGAACATACTTTTCAGTAAAAGCCAACATTTCTAGTAAGAATCCCCTTTTTTTATTTTTTATTGGTCTTAAGTAATATTCTCATTTTCTGAGAAACTGAATTTGGGGGTGTTATTAGCTGTAAGCCATAATCATCAAAATTAAAAGTGTAAGGGTTCCGGGTGCTCTGTGCTCCTGCTCTCCCTCTCCTCCTCTGATTAGCCCTCACCTGACAGTTTTGATCACCACCTGCAGCTAATCAAAGAGACTCCTCAAATAGGACGCTCTCCTGTCACTCTGTCTGGTCGTTTAGACTCCACCTGCTATTCCTTGTCAAGTTTTGCATTTTGAACTTTGTCCTGTTTGCCGTGTTTGACCTTGTGCTTGCCTTAGACCCTGTGCCAGTCTCACGTCTTGGAATTTTGCCTGCCCTGTGTTCGCCTGCCGTGCTCTGACCCCTGGCTCCTCTCTGGACCTCTTACTGCCTCACGAATTGGATTTGTTGTTTCCCGGACTGTGCACTCCTCATCCACCCCAAGTAAGTGGACTAATCCTCACTGCTTTCACTGCCCTCTCCCCCCTTACATAGGCCTAGCCAGCCTGTCCCCAGCATAGCCCCTGCAGTAACTTCCCCAGCTTCTCAAGTGAAGAAACACCCTCTGGATAATCTATTCCCTAGTCCTCAAGGATCATCCCCCTGGTCCTGGCTCCTCTCTCCAGATCACTCTGTAAGCATTAAATATTTGCCCAATATTATTATTGTAACATTAATACTCACCCCTGTCTCTGCTCTTCTCCTCAGGGTTGCCAGATCCTTACTGCATGTTACCTTTTTGTTGCATCTTTATTTGTAAATAAAAAATTATTGTAAATTTCCACATATTTTCTCCACCCGCCTTGCTTTTGGATCTTGGTCTCAGTCCCCTGGTCAAAAAGAAGTAAATGTTTGAAATATATCACTCTGTGTGTGATGAATCTACTGTATATGAGTTTCATTTTTTGAATTGAATTACTGAAATAAATTAACTTTTCCATCATATTCTAATTAATTGAGAAGCACCTGTATTGTCAACTGTGGATTATGTGGGGGTGACTATAATTTACAGAAAAGAGCAGAGTTAACTAAACAGCTAAACATGCTGCACTATAGGTGCATGAGTTTTATAAAGCTTAGTAGGAAACATACCTCAGGTCTGCAGGTCTGTATCAGGTCTGTAATCTGTTTATTGTGACCATGTAACCAGGGTCACTAATGTACCATGAAAATAATTTTGTGAACATTATTTTTAGGTGAAAATCTTACATAGTGTTGCTTTAAATCACTTCTTTAACCCTTATGTTGTGCTGTCATCAGTTGATGAGTTTTATTTTTGGGCTGTGTCTACACTGATAAAATATTCTGCCCAATTTACTTACAAAAATTAAGGCAACTTTTTGCATAAGACTTTAATTTAGATTATGCAAGACTGCTTCTTGTAAAAACTACTTTTTTTTTGTAAGCGAAAAACGCATTTTCTAGTAAAGACAGGTAGACATTTTAAGTAAAATCAACTTTATTTTGCAAGTAAAATTAACTTAATGTTTCAAATAAGGTCAACTTAAATTTACTATTTGCAAATTCACAAAATTAGGTTGATTTTACTTTAATTCTTTAACTGAATTTGTAAAATGTATTTCATTCAAGCAAAAATTAAGTAGTTCATACAAAGACGAGTCGTGCATAATCTACATAAATATCTTATGCAAAAAGTTGCTTTAATTTTTCTATGTACATCAAGCACAGTATTTTTCAGTAAAAGGTCATAGCAAGTAAGTGTTATGTACAGATGTGGACACAATTGTTGGTACCCCTCTGTTAATGAAAGAAAAACCCACAGTGGTCACAGAAATAACTTTAATCTGACAAAAGTGGTAATAAATAAAAATTCTATGAAAATTAACCAGTGAAAATCAGACAATGCTTTTGAATTGTGGTTCAACAGAATTACTTTAAAAAACAAACTCATGAAACAGGACTGGACAAAAATGATGGTACCCCTAGAAAAAATTGAAAATAATGTGACCATAGGGACATGTTCAACCAAGATGTGTCCTCTAATTAACATCACAGGTGTCTACAAACTTGTAATCAGTCAGTTGGCCTATTTAAAGGGTGACAAGTAGTCACTGTGCTGTTTGGTGACGTGGTGTGTACCACACTAAACATGGACCAGAGGAAGCAAAGGAGAGAGTTGTCTCAGGAGATTAGAAAGAAAATTATAGACAAGCATGTTAAAGGTAAAGGCTATAAGAGCATCTCCGAGCAGCTTGATGTTCCTGTGACTACAGTTGCACATATTATTCAGAAATTTAAGATCCACGGGACTGTAGCCAACTTCCCTGGACATGGCCGCAGGAGGAAACTTGATGAAAAATGGAAGAGACAGATAATACGAATGGTAACAAAAGAGCCCAGAACAACCTCTAAACACATTCATGATGAACTCCAAGGTCAAGGCACATCAGTGTCAGATCGCACCATCCGTCGTTGTTTGAGCCAAAGTGGACTTCATGGGAGATGACCAAGGAGGACACCACTGTTGAAAACAAATCATAAAAAAGCCGGACTGGAATTTGCCAAACTGCATGTTGACAAGCCACAAAGCTTCTGGGAGAATGTCCTATGGACAGACGAGACAAAACTGCAACTTTCTGGCAAGGAACCTCAGCACTATGTTCACAGACGCAAAAATGAAGCATACCAAGAAAAGAACACTGTCCCTACTGTGAAACATGGAGGAGGTTCTGTTATGTTGTGGGACTGCTTTGCTGCATCTGGCACAGGGTGTCTTGAATCTGTGCAGGGTACAATGAACTCTCAAGACTATCAAGGTATTATAGAGAGAAATGTGCTGCCCAGTGTCAGACAACTTGGTCTCAGTCGCAGGTCATGGGTCTTGCAACAGGATAATGACCCAAAACACACAGCTAAAAACAGCCAAGAATGGCTAAGAGCGAAACATTGGACTATTCTAAAGTGGCCTTCTATGAGCCCTGATCTAAATCCTATTGAACATCTGTGGAAGGAGCTGAAACATGCCGTCTGGAGAAGGCACCCTTCAAACCTGAGACAACTGGAGCAGTTTGCTCATGAGGAGTGGGCCAAAATACCTGCTGAGAGGTGCAGAAGTCTCATTGACAGTTACAGAAATCGTTTGATTGCAGTGATTGCTTCAAAAGGTTGTGCAACAAAGTATTAAGTTAAGGGTACCATCATTTTTGTCCAAGCCTGTTTCATGAGTTTGTTTTTTAAAAAAATTCTGTTGAACCACAATTCAAAAGCATTGTCTGATTTTCACTGGTTAATTTTCATAGAATTTTTATTTATTACCACTTTTGTCAGATTCAAGTTATTTCTGTGACCACTGTGGGTTTTTCTTTCATTAACAGAGGGGTACCAACAATTTTGTGCACGTCTAATTAGCTGGCATTTCGGTCACTAAATACTCAAAACTAACAGGGTTTAATATCTGTCCCACAGATTTTGAGCTAATCTATACTTGAGAAAATTGCGCTTCATGGTGGTGCTAAAAGGATAAGTCAAAGTCACCAATATACAGTCATGTGAATAAATTAAGACACCCTGTATAAGCCTGCTTTTTTAACATATTTGGACATATGGATATTTAATAACAATGTTACAAATACTGGGAGATTCACATAATACAACTAAACAATTAAAAATGAATTAAGGACTTTTTTCAAATTTTCTGTAAAATGTAATTCTTAACAAATATTGAGGAATAAATTAGGACACCCCCATATTCATTCCCACTTACAATGGCTGAAATAAAAAAAAATGCACATAGAAACAAAGACAAGGTTAGACACAGATACGTGACCATTTCTTAAAGAACTGAATAGTCACAAAAAACAAACCACATTTGCTGCTGCCATGGAGCCAAGAATTTACTATAAAGATAAATGGACATGACCATTCCATGGCTTTACCTGAAACTTGGCAGTATTCTAAACAAAGCCATCTTGGGCTAACTGTGCCTTTCCAAGTGTTGAGCACTATAACAGAAAGTATACAACAGCATCAAAAATCAAAAGGCACTTGTAGTGAAACCTGAAAAGGTACAATGAGAACCTGAGAAAGTGCAGTGCAAGTAAGAATTGCAGCAATAGACAATTAATTTTTGACCGTCAATGACACCTGACTTTGACTTAGTAAAAATGAACAACTGTGCAATAACAAAAGAAGGTCGCACAGAACTCTCCATTCAACAATGTCTGTTTGGCTTTTAGGCATGCAAGTTGACCTTGAGATCATGGACCTTGGAGGACATTCTTTTGTTTACATCTTCCAGCTCCAGAAAGATCTTTTGAAAAACCTCAAAGGTGTACTTCAGTTTCTTAGGGTAGCTTAGTTCCAGGGCATACAAAAGGCCCATCGTGCAACATCAGAAATACCAAAAAGGACCTCTGCTCCTTCGATGGCTATTCCTGTTTGTTTGTCGGGACCTTTGCTGACCAAAAAGATGCTGAGCACAAGTGTAATCTGTGATATATATCAGAGGGTATGAAATAAGCTATCTACAGGTGTCAGAAAGTTCATTTAAATGTTTTTAAAGACACATTTAACACCACTTAACCATTTATTGTCAATCTGATGAATCATCTTTGTGGGATTGATTATATATCTATACACACACACACACACACACACACACATATATATATATATATATATATATATATATATATATATATATATATATATATATATATATATATATATATATATATAAATGGACAATCAATTCTGTTTTGTAAAATTAATATTTAATTCAGTCCATGCACAGACCGGTGTATAAGATGGCAGACTTCCACACCTTGCAGTTGACAGGAAATCCCATGACTTCACTTACTTTGAAAAGTAAATACTACAATAAAATGTTTGCTGGATGAGTGTATGCAAGAAGTTGGCTGGGATTACATAAACACATCTTGTTAAGGAAAAAATGTACAATTTCTTGTCTTTGAAACAAATGCCAATTGAGTTTAGGGGAAGACTCTTGTGGAGAGACAAACATACAAGTTTAATGTTAATATCATAGATTTAATTGTGTTACAATTAAATCTTCCCAGAATCATTTTTATCTGCGTATCTATTTATTATTACCTCCGCCACGGAGGTAATGTATTTGGGGTGGTATGTCTGCTTGTTTGGCTGTCTGTTAACAGGATTACATAAAAACTACTGGATGGATTTTGGTGAAAATTTCACCAGAGGTAGCCCTTAGGCCAAGGGCGAACCCGTTAAATTATGGTGACGATCCAAGAATGCTTACCTCCACCAAGGCTCTTGTTATGTCCACAAACCTGGTGATGAATGTGGCCGACAGAGACGTAGCACTGAAAGTGGCTTTATCGAATGTTGAGAACATAGTACACTAAATGCACTCAGCGGAGTCATCCCGCATAAGAGGAAGTCCTCATGGTGGCTGCCCCCTAGTATAGGGTTGTGTGATGACAGAACAGGAAGGCGGCATCATCACACGGCACTTCAATATAAAATCCCCACAAAACACCCCCCTCCCCTTTACAAAGTCCAAAACACACACACCATATCGAACCCACCCTAATTTAGAACACAACCACACCAAACTAAAAGCAAAAATCAAAACTCAGGCATAAATACACTCACACACAAAAAATCCCGAAAGTAGGGCTGGTGGGTGGACTACTACACGGCCCGCACGGCGCAGTGGGTTACTCTGCCCCTGCTACTATTAAAGTCTTTATTAAACAAACTAAAAACTGCCGTGCTCCTAAACCAAACATCAAACGGAACTATGAACAATACAGAGTCTGTCAGCACAGTGATTCAAGGGGATGGTGGGTCAGGCAGGGGGGGGGGCCCTGGGAAGCCCTGCAGCAGGCGTGCTCCTGGAGGCAACAGGCCCCTGGTGCGAGGACTGATCTTCAGGACGCAGGAGCCCGGATCCCAAACCACCTTCACCAACTCCTGTCCAGCCTCGCCACCTGGAGCATCCTCCTGGACACACCGCAGCAGGTTAGCGTGCCTCATCGAGCCGTCAGACAACCGGAAGCATGCTGCTCCCAACTTCGCCAATATTCTCAGGCATGCCTGATGTTTCGCCGGCTGTCGTCTGGCCCAACTTCGCCTTGGTCAATCATCAACCCGAACCCAAACCCAGTCCATGACCTGAAGTGGGACCTTACTCGGCCTGAGGTGCTTCTGAGCATGCGGTAACTCCATGCTCTATGGTCGTGTCCCACCCTTTTCTAAGAATGATGCAGTGGTCACTATCATGGCAGCAGACCCCTCACCCAACTGCGGCCAAGTACTGAAGGTGTCCGGTCCTTTCATGGTGCTGCTCGTCATAACGGGTGTCCCACCGTCACGCTCGGCCCCCTGAACTACTTCTCACCGAGTGCAGGCACTGAAATGTTCCCGTTCCGACACTGACCTGGAACTGGCTGATTTGATGTCAGGGCTGCTCATCAGCTGTTCGTCCCAAACATCATCATTTTCGATCACTGGAGCCCACGAGCCCCAGCAACCACAACCAGACCATTCGTTCCCAGCGCTGTCTTTGATGGGGAAACCCAGTCTGTAGAACAGGTCACACCCCATGATGTTATTGCCACACGCCGCCACCTGGAACGCGAAGTCGTTCACTGCTTCAGACTTGTAGCGAACAGTCAATGCCACAGTCTTGATAGTGCACAGTCTGCTACCGCCGTAGCCGTGCAACAGCGCTGGGTTACTTCTAATCCTGTGGTTGGGAAAAAGTTCTTCACCGTGGCCCAATTCAGCATTGACCACACTGCCGCCATGTCGAGCAATAATGGCACCTCAACACCATCTACATAACTCCGTCGTACAATATGAATATCCGTTGGTGTTGGGACTCACCGAGTGGATAGTTGTTGCGGGTGGGCGGGGTGGTTTCTTCGGTGGGCTCTCCGGTTCAGATAAACGGCACACCGTGGTATAATGATTCAAGCGTCCACACTTGCATCGTTTCCCTCTTGCCGGGCACACTCTCGCTTTATGGTGGCGCATCGAGGACCCACAACCCCTGCAAAAGGGGTTTCCCGGGGCAGACCTTCGGCTAGTAGCATTGGCTTCATAATCTTTGTCCATGCTATCTTTGCTATCAGGGTCCATGACATTAACTGAGGTGGGAAACTCAGGTGGCTTCTGCGACTCGCGCCAGTTTAGCTCCAAAGCTAACTTATGGGCGGCCTCCGACTGGAGAGCTAGCTTGATGGCTCTACTTAACATCAAGTCATTAGGTGCTGTTAATAGCCTAGCACGTAGCCCAGTGCGGCACGTGTGCTCAGCCAATTGGTCTTGCACCATCTCGTCTTCCAGCAGCCCAAAATGGCAGTCACTAGCTAGCTGCCTCAAGTCAGCGACATACTGATGGATTGGCTCACCGATAAGTTGGTGTTTCTGGCAAAAGCGAATTCTCCGTATAGTCACGCTGTCTGGGGTGGTGAAATGGTTAGCTAGCAACTCCATGACGTCCTTGTATGAGTCCGACATGCTGAGCGTCCACAGAATCCTCTGGCCCTCAATACCCAGGTTGTGGACAAGGAGCGCACGTGCCCTCACCTTATCGAGCTTCCAGAGGTCCAGTGCTGTGATGCACATTTGAAAGGCCTCCAGCCAATGGGGCCATGGCACCAGTGGCTCGCCCAGGAGCTCAAGGAAGGGATGGAGTGGTGTAACGCATGCCACCATACGTTAATCCTCAGTCACCAAATGTTATGTTCACACACCTGGTGATGAACGAGGTCGACAGAGATGTAGCGTTGAACACAGCTTTATTAAAGATGGTGTTGAACAGTACAGGGCAAGCACCTAGCGGAGTCATCCAGCACAAGAGGAAGTCCTCATGGTGGCTGCTCCCTAATATAGGGCAGTGTGATGACGCAACAGGAAAACGGTGTCATCACACCACACTTCAATATAAAATTCCCACACAACAGCTCTTATCTTCTCACAGTGTGTTAGCAAGAATCTTCCAAAACTACTGGATAGACTTTGATGCAATTCTCACCAGAACTGGCTCGTGGCCTAGACACGAACTCATTACATTTTGGAGGTGATCCATGAGAGACGGAAGGAGCCTTGGTGGAGGTATGTGCTCTCTGAGTGCTTTTCTAGTTTATATATTTATTTTTGCAGCACATAGTTTTTTAAGTCACTGCAAACTGACTCACAAAGTAAAGGAAATTCAAAACCTTTTTTTTTTTTTTAGTTTTGATTTGGTATATGTTAATATGACTTTTTTTTTTAATTTACACTTTTCTGACCTAAAACATAATTCACTAAACTGATTTATGCAATCCAGCAAATTGTTTATAGGAACTCCAATTAGGTTCGTTTGTGAATTAGCACTGTTTAATGTTTCAGAAACCACCATAAAGACTCGAATTCCAGGCTGCCTTAAAAATCCTTGAGAAAAAATTGACAACCAGTTTTACTATTTGCTTTCTGTGAGGCAGTTGTTAGAAGATTTTTGTCTATAGTGTTAATGAAACATATGCCTGACATCATCATGGAAATACGGAAGATAGGTTTAACAGAGAAATTCGAAAAAGAAGATCACGTCATTTCTTTTCTAACATCCAACACTCTAAATGAGTAAAGCATAAACAATTAATTTCTAATGTGTCTGTAATAATATAATTACAAGTGTGGCTGTTTACGTGTGATGCGTCCCAGTCCAAACGTTGATCTAAATTTATAGTAGTGGTGGTGGTGGTGGTGGGGGGGGGGCTCGCCTGGAAATAATTTCTCCTTGCTGATAGGGCGCTCAGCTGCACCAGCCTCACTTGCGCATGGATTGGCCTTTGCTGCTCTCTTCTTTTGTCCTCTGGTCTCCCATTGGCTTCTGGGCAATCATAGTTCCCTGCCATCATTTGCCCATGCAGCTTCCAATAAATATTGGATGTGGTCTCTGGCTCTGGTGGTGCTGATCATTTGAATCGGCGAGGTGCATGGAGGGAGGATAACCGTGGATACGCGCACCAGATGATGGAATTTATCCCAAAGAGCGCCGCTGCCGCTGCACCACAGCTGGCTCCCTCCGAAATCAGATAAGAGGCACGAGATCAGCGCGGACGAGATGTTTTGCGCCAAGCTGAAAGAGCTGAAAATATCCGGAGAGTGCCCATTCTCCTCCGGCAGCGCCAAAAATAACGAGCTGGGAGACTTTGAGGAGCGCTCAGCTGACGCCGCTGATTTATTACCAGTTTCTAAGGAGGTGCATGGGAACATAGGTGAGGAGCAGCCTCGACAGAAGACAAGCAGAGGCAAAGTCAATCTGCATACACTCGGAGATAGCATCCGAAGATTGGCATGTCCTGATGTGAGTTTTTTTGTTGTTGTTTTTTTTAAGCATTTATTATTCACCTCATGCATCTACTGCAATACTCCATGTATGCAAAACTGTTTCATGTTTTTGGAAGGAGGTTGATGCGTTTTAGGCTGATCACCAGACCTGCTTTGTTTAAATGCTGAATCTCTGTAATTGAAGCCACTGACCTTTAACTTGCCGAACACTTTTGTGATTCAGTTTGAAAGGCTGCACACTGCACTCCAGCGAATGGTGGCACTGCCAGACAGCAGCGGGGACTCTGGAAGGTAACCTGTGTTTTTCAGTTGAACAACACTCCTCTGCTACTGCTGCTGCTTTAAGTTACAAGTGCATCATGACGCTCCCAGCATGCATTCCACTATATATACAGCATATACTGTATATGTGTGTGTGTGCTGTTGCAGCTTCTTGTGCACCTGTATGTAGTGAACTGCTCCTGGTTCTCACTACACATGCGGGAGGGCACCCCCCCCCCCTTCCCGCCACCACTTGGGCCCCCCCAGCGGCCACCCATGGTCCCCACCACTGGACAGTCTAACATAATTTTATAGCTTGTTTGTCTGTGTCATGTTTTACATGTAGTAGATGTTTAAGAATAATTGACGTGTGCTGTATATTATCAACAAACATTAACAAAACTAGTGCGTGCCCGTAGAGCGCAGGCATTCCTGTCTGAAACAGGTATGCCAGTCAGGCTTTACAG
The DNA here is from genome assembly GCA_020510985.1 of Pholidichthys leucotaenia. Lineage (NCBI taxonomy): Eukaryota > Metazoa > Chordata > Actinopteri > Cichliformes > Pholidichthyidae > Pholidichthys > Pholidichthys leucotaenia. The sequence goes on along the minus strand of CM035848.1, from coordinate 187,498,591 downwards.
GCCCAAATGTAGGCTGTGTTTGAAAGTGGAATACAAAGAGCTGTAGCCTATATGTAGGCAATCACATGTTAGACTCTGGCAAATATAAAAAGGAGTAAATGGCACTTAGATTTATTTGATTGTGTGAATATTAATGACAGAATACCTAAACATTGAAAATGAATGGGACATCCAATATTAGTGACTGTTTCAGATCCCTTGTTTATTTGTTTGTCAGATCAGTTATTTGTGTGATCTTTTATCACTTACACTACCGTTCAAAAGTTTGGGGTCACCCAGACAATTATTTTGTGTTTTCCATGAAAAGTCACACTTATTTACCACCATGAGTTGTAAAATGAATAGAAAATATAGTCAAGACATTGACAAGGTTAGAAATAATGATTTGTATTTGAAATAATAATTTTTTCCTTCAAACTTTGCTTTCGTCAAAGAATCCTCCATTTGCAGCAATTACAGCATTGCAGACCTAACATGATTACACAAGGGTTTTCTAATCATCCATTAGCCTTCTGATGCAATGAGCAAACACATTGTACCATTAGAACACTGGAGTGATAGTTGCTGGAAATGGGCCTCTATACACCTATGTAGATATTGCACCAAAAACCAGACATTTGCAGCTAGAATAGTCATTTACCACATTAGCAATGTATAGAGTGTATTTCTGAATAGTTTAAAGTTATCTTCATTGAAAAAAGTGCTTTTCTTTCAAAAATAAGGAAATTTCTAAGTGACCCCAAACTTTTGAACAGTAGTGTATATTCATAATAGGGAGTTGTTCAGTCATCATTATAATTATTTAATTTAAATCACTGTTCAGTGATGGAGTTCAGTGTAATATTGAATTTCTTCTGTGTATCGTCAATAAACTCATGCACTACTATAACAGGACATGTTTACAAATATTTGAGACCCATTGTAGTGTATGATTTTATATTTTAGCAATATTTTGTTATTAAAAGGTTTTTTAAAACTTTAATGCTAAGATTGTGGCGGTGCTTATATCCTCGCACTGGGGCAATACTGATACAAATAATGATCTGATCCTTGAGGGCGTGACTGACAAAGACTGAGCGCCGTCGCTCTATTGTAAGCATTTGTTTTTTTATTGATGCAAGAAGATTATTTATTATTATTATTATTCCACCTAAACAATTGCATTTTTGACCCTCTAAACGTTAGCCAAAACGCCTTTTTTTTTCCACACACACCTCAGACCCAGTGAAAATGTTTGTAAACTGGAAAAGATATGTGTCCCCAGCTGAAAATTTATCCAGCGTATGGTTGATACGTCTTGGAGCAAAGGTTGTAGGGTCTTCCCCCCATGTTTTTCTTCTTTTTACCTTTGGTGAAAAAAAAAAAGGTGGATCCAATCAGCTGATCGCTACAACTGCAGAGCTCAGCTGTTTTCCATGATAAATCAGCCTTAGGGAAAAAGGTCACGCCATGCATTATCTTTTTTTTTTTCACTTTATTGAAAATAACTTGCAAATAACAATGTGAACACTATGGCTCTATTGTAAGCAGTTTGTTTTTTATTGATCAAATTTGTCGCGTTTCGCTTCCTTGTTTTGCACACAGAGCTTACCCGTGGTGCCAGCGATTCAGCTGCCCCCCCCCTTTCCCCAGCAGCACCTTGTGTTCCCCATGCCGAATTATCCATTAGACCTATGCAATCACATCAACTTTATGGTATAATTTTTTAAGCATTAAAGCTTTAGTATTATCTTTTTTTATTCAAATTTGTCGCGTTTCGCGTCCTTATTTTGCACATGGAGCGCTGTGGTGGAGTCAGTCTGAAACCAAATCCTGTCCACACTTCTAGAAGCCTCTGCATGAGACACAATGGTGTCTAAATTTTTATTGATAAAAATTACATATTTTGACTGAGCGACTCCATATTCAGGGATGCACACCCTCGTAACCTCAGGAAACCACGTTTAAAATCTGAGGCCAGTCTGACAAACGGTTTGAGAGATATGCATGGAACAGACAGACAAACACACAGACAGGGATTTTGTGAATTTATAAATAGATACAGCAAAGTAGGACAGATCACACTGTCAAGGTGCGTTCAGACCAAATGCAAACAGGTGTGCAGCGTGATTACATTTTAAATTGATTTTGATGTGCCACCCCAAGATTTTCAGTGGCCCCCATGTGCCCCCCCCCATGAAAAATTTCTGCAGGCGCCCCAGTACAACTGATATAACAACAATGACGTGTGATTTAGACGCTCAGGCAGCTGTGGATAATTGGATAATCCCTCACAAATGAAGGCCACTAAGGCGTCTGTAGAAAATGCACAAAGTCAGTGAGGTATTCTGCACAATAAGGACACATCCGAACCAGACAAAAATGATCAATTAATTATAACGCTTTCGCAGTTTTTCAACTGTCAACAGAAATGACAAGCATTATGGGGAATTGAAGAATATTTCCTGGTCTTTGGGTCTTAGTAGGAAAACATTTCAGTATAAACTATGACTGATCAATTTGATGTACATGAGATCATGTTGACAATTTCAGCTCAAGTCTGATACTTGAAAGTATGACCCACTAATCACTGGTTCATCTTTTTAACTTTGAATTTATTTATTTTTTTCACTTTTCAGTCCAGCGATTTCCTGCCAGAGTTGCAGTGATGAGCCAGAACATTTAGTGGAGATAATGAATATTTACTCAGCCAAAACAGGTAAAGACTATTCTCAAATCTGCACTTCGATTGTGACTGTGCTTTTAAATCCCTTCCATGCATCTGACAGGCATCCCCATGGAAGCACTGAAAGCTGCGCTTGGCGAGGAGATCTTCAACATGTGTTATGAGGAGGACAAACACATTTTGCGGGTGGTGGGGGGAGCGCTCCACGATTTCCTCAACAGCTTCAATGTCTTGTTGAAACAGAGCAGCATGCAGCCCAATCCAGACAGAGAGGATTGTGTAAACGAGCCGTCGGTGCTGTGCTTAGACAAGGATCCGGGCCTGCTAACTGTCTACTTCTTCAACCCCTCCCCGACCACGGAGCTCTTTTTTCCTGGAGTCATCAAAGCTGCGGCCCGTCTGCTGTACAACACCACTGTGGATGTGCTGAAGGACTCCCAGCTCGCCAAAGACAGCATCCTGCAGTCTAGCCCACAGCCCAGTCTTCTTTACACGGTAGTTGTTAAGAACGCTACAGACCTGAGCCCCAGTCCGCTGCGGGCTACCTCAGCTGGGACCCTTCCTACCTCTCTGTTCTCCACCATCTTCCCCTTCCATTTGATCCTGGACCAGGAATTGGGTGTGGTGCAAGTCGGACATGGGCTCAAGAAGAGGCTGATCAGGAAAGATGGACTGCGGAGGTCTGCTACCTTCCAAGATCACTTCTCTATTGTCTCCCCCCAGATAAAGTGCACCTTTCAAGGTATTCTGTCCATGCTAAATGCACAGTTCATCATTCGGATCAAGCATGGAGCTCCTGCCACAGATCACACAGGGAAGGTACGTTCATGCATCTGTGAGGTAATCTGAAAGGTGATGTCATTGACTAAGGTTTCCCTATCATTTTAATGTGCCCTATTATGCACTTTATCTAAATGTTGACACATTACCAGAAGTGTTAAGGAAATGTCTTTGACATGCTTTGGTCGAAACAATGCAGGGTTTATTTATTGCAGCACAATTTTCCACAAAGTTGGAGGATCTTTTTTTTTTTATAGTGTTTTTCTTTAAATGCCACTGCACCACAGTTCACTCCACCCTCACTGTCATCATTTCTCTGAAATCTCTGTGGTGATGGCAGCACCATGTTTGAAACTAATTAGTCATGTAATTCAGACTAACATAAAATTCGCTGAGTGTGAGAATGTAAAAGTCTAAATAAAGCATTATCGGAGACGGCTGATGGGTTTGAGTGATCAATAGGATATAACCGGTCCCTGGTATAATTAATGCCGAAACACCCTGAATGAGTAAATGGTTAACTCTGCTAACTGAATATAGAAACTAGGTTAAAACAGACATTGAGCTGCAGCTAGGCTAAAGGCTAGTGACCTTGTCTCTCATGCTGTGCTCATAATGTTCACTCACTCCCTGCTCGCTGTATAGTGAATTCAGATATAGTGGACTATACAGTAAACTCAATATAACAATAAAATTAACAGCTTTTGGTCACTGCTGGGCTTGTTTTCACAGCGCGGTTAATGACATCATCATGGTGAGACAGTAAAACATAACAGACTAACAGTGGTTAAAAAATGACTACCTGCATATAATTTGTATATGTATTAAATCAAATCATTTTTGCTGAAATAATAAATATGAATACCTTAAGGTAGTTTATGTTGTGATGTGAAGCTCTCCTCTCACTGCTCCATTGGCTGCACATTGCATTATGGGATATATTGTCTAGTGTAGTGATCATCCGTTGTACACTACTTTTCAAAAGGCACTGTGGAATATTTTGAGTGTACTACATAGTGAGTGAAATTTTCAGTTATTTCGAACAGTACTACAAAATGGCTGATTCACTATATAGTACACTATAGAGAGCCTAAGTCACGCCCCTTCTACTTCCGCATACGGGACCTTAAATTTAAAAAAATTCTCCATTGAAGTGAACGGCAAGAGCGAAATTATCTTTTGATCCCAATCAAATTGTGCCATGAGTTACACATAAGATGTTTGTCAATTTAAAAGATAGCTTTTCACCTAATTGAAGTTGCAACTGTCGTATAATAACAGAGTGATATTTAGTTTTTGTTTAAACGACTAGCGGATAACAACTCCCATCATCCCACATCACTAAACTGTAATCGTGCTTAGTGATGTGGGATGATGGGAGTTGTTGTCCACTAGTAACTCCTGGCAAAATTTGATCGGGATCAAAAGGTAATTTCGCTCTTGCCATTCATTTCAATGGAAAAATTTTTTGATTTAAGGTCCTATATGTGGAAGTAGAGGGGGCGTGACTTAAGCTCTCTATATGGGGAATGGGTGAACATTTCGAACACGGCATCAGTCTGCCAGGGGCACCGCTTCGGTCAGAAAACTGGGCCACTGCTGCTCACCCCAGCTAACGCTTCCTTTCTGGTGCTGCAAAAAAAAAAGCACAGCACCTAAATAAGCCAGAATGGCATAAGATATATAACTGACCGTGGATTAATAAACCAGCTGGTCTGGTCTCGTAGCCACAATTTGAAGCAAAGAGCCATAAAATCCCTGGATGTGCTGATTTGTAGCACAAAGCTGACATGCTAACAGTCCAGGTACCTCTTTCATCCTGGCTAAAAAGATAAAAAATTAGACCAGAATCATGTTTGGTCTATATAAATTGTGAATTAATGAATAAGCCAGGACCATGGATTCCTACTGGGATGACTAGAATCTACAAGTCAGTAGTTAGGTTAGCTGCACTGTAGATGCTTGAATTCTGAGGCTCAGATGGAAACTTCTTACCTTCTTCTCTTCTGGAAACATGCCAGAATAGCCAGGAAGTGGGTCTGTATCAGGTCTGTGGAGTTATTATAACTCCATGGAAAAGAACAGCAACAAATCCAAACCAGGCATTTCCGGTACAGAAATCCTATATAACACACTAGAATAAAGGGAAACCCCCCAAAAAACACAATGGGGAACTTTAATATTAAGAAAGATGACATAAAACAGGCTGTTTATAAGCAATCTAGCTCATTAGCGGTGCACTTGGGTGCATTTAGCCTGAGGTAGAGATCAACATTATACCCCCAGCAGAGATCAGAAGCAAATGTCAAACCATTTTATCCGTCAAACAGCCATGCTCGTGCTATTTCTGTACGGGTGCACAGCAACCATTCACCCGGACAAAGGGAAAAAAATAAGTAAGTGAATGAGACATAAAACGACTAATGTCATTCAGTCATGGTCCTTCCACTTAACACTTACGTTCCAGTGGCAGATAGTGTTTGTAAATGGATGATGTTCAATTAAAAAAGGTAGGAATGAGTGTGTGGGTGAGCAATCGGTCTTTTCCATCTGGGGTCGATGAAGTGTTCCTTACAGTCCAGCATGCAGAAATGTGACTCAAATGCCAGTGGAAATGACAAACTTAACTTTAATTATGGTACAGTTTAAGAGTTGGCTTGATGACTTTTGTATGGTGCAATTATGAGTTCTACAAATACAATAAAGTAGCTGCAACAAACGGAGGAAGTAAAAAAAAAAAAAAAAACATTCCACAGAAATCATTTCAAAATAATCAAAAATACAAATAGAATGTGGACAGAAGTTATATAACCTCATGTGTGTGTGTGTGTGTGTGTGTGTGTGTGTGTGTTGGACATGTGCATTGAAAAGGTTAGAGAAGGTCAAATTAAGTTCACCTGGAAGGGTTATAGTGCATTTTAGGTACATCCTGAAATTTCACCCGAAAGCCGAATATCCCTAACTTTCTGTGAGTAGTGTATATACGGGGGAGGGCTGAAAAGTTCATAGGCTGTCACTGTTTGCACCTCCTCTAACGCATTGAACTTGCACTACGGGTATTACGGTATTACTGTACATAGGACTGCTGTGTTTTTTTTTTTTAATCTTTATTAGCACTATGAGTAGCATTATTGTACATTGACTGTTGTTGTTTTTATCCGTATTCCTTCTTCTTGCATATTACGCACACTACTAAGAGAGAGAGAAACAGCATTTCGATTGTCCTGTATGTCCTGTACATATAGAGTATTGAAAATAAAATCTTTGAATCTTGAATCTTTGAAAAGTTCATAGTAGTCAAATATGGCCAAATGTGGTTTAGTTTTCAACCGCGGGGATCCAAGCGCTGCAACACCGATGGAAGCAATGTGTGGACCAAAGGGGAGACTATATTGAAAAATAAACCACACTTGGTCAAATTTGAATACTATGAGCTTTTCAGCCAATGAACTTTTCAGCCCCTTCTTGTATTTAGAGGGTAAACAACAACTTCTTGCTCTAAAAAATAATCATGTTTAACCACAGAGGTAGGAGTTGATGTGGGGGGGTGAGGCGGGGGCACAGAGATTAGCTACTCAACGCAGGTACAACAGGGATCAGGGGCAGTTCTCCTGGTAATGTGATCGATGAGAGCGGGGACAGGTGTGTTTTTAGAGAAAATTATACACCATTTAACTCTGAACCAAAGTAACCAAGCTATGTTTTCTTGAAATCTCTGCAACAGCGTGGAATGCACAGTAGAACAGAATTGTGTTTATCTTTGTTTTTATGTGTATAAAATATAAAATTGTAAGTCAGATTGGCTGCTGCCAAGAAGGTATGTCTTTGGCCTTTTGGAGGTAACTGTAGTACTGTGTACTGTGGTTGTACTGTGTGTACTGTGTGTAGTACTGTGGTTGGTGGATGTGCAGCAGAAAGTCTAAGCTCTCTCTCCGCGGATGCGGCGGGCCAGCTGGATGTCTTTGGGCATGATGGTGACCCTCTTGGCATGGATGGCGCACAGGTTGGTGTCCTCGAAGAGACCCACCAGGTAGGCCTCGCTGGCCTCCTGCAGAGCCATGACGGCGGAGCTCTGGAAGCGCAGGTCGGTCTTGAAGTCCTGAGCGATCTCCCTGACCAGGCGCTGGAAGGGCAGCTTACGGATGAGCAGCTCCGTGGATTTCTGGTAGCGACGGATCTCTCTCAGAGCCACGGTACCGGGCCTGTAACGGTGAGGCTTCTTCACTCCGCCGGTGGCCGGAGCGCTTTTCCGAGCAGCCTTGGTGGCCAGCTGCTTCCTGGGGGCTTTTCCTCCAGTAGATTTACGGGCAGTCTGGACTACCTCACGAACCGGCCTCAGTTTGTGAGAACCCGGGACTGTGTGTCCGACACGATCATCAGTAGCACGGGGGCCCCCCAGGGAACGGTGCTGGCTCCCTTCCTGTTCACTCTTTATACTGCGGACTTCTCACACAACACAACACACTGCCATCTACAGAAGTTCTCTGATGACTCTGCGATCGTTGGCCTCATCTCCAATGGAGATGAAGCTGAGTACAGAGGGCTTATCCAGGACTTCGTGGACTGGTGCCATCGGAACTGCCTCCAGATCAACGCGAGGAAAACTAAGGAGCTGGTGGTGGACTGCCGCAGGCATGGGCAGCCCCTCACAGTACCAGTAAATATACAGGGAACAGACATCGAGATGGTGACATCCTATAAGTACCTGGGTATTCATCTGAACAATAAACTAGACTGGTCACACAATACTGATGCACTCTACAAGAAGGGACAGCGCAGGCTGTTCCTGCTGAGGAGACTCAGGTCTTTTGGTGTACAAGGGGCGCTGCTGAAGTCATTCTATGACACGGTGGTGGCATCAGCCATCACTTTTGGAGTGGTCTGCTGGGGCAGTGGCATTACTGCAGCCGATAGGAAGAGACTGAACAAACTGATTAAGAAAGCTAGCTCTGTCCTGGGGCAGCGCCTTGATCCGATGGAGGAGATAGGAGAGAGAAGGACGGTGGCTAAACTGTCATCTCTGCTGGAGTCCGAGTTCCACCCTATGCAGGACATACTGAATGCACTGAGGAGCTCATTTAGCAGCAGACTACATCATCCCAGGTGCACAACCGAGAGGTTTCGTAGGTCCTTCCTACCAACGGCTGTCAGACTGTACAACCTAAGCAGGGCTGCTTGCAGAGATAGCAAAAAGACGTAACAAACTAATAGTTTTTTGAATGCAAAAGATGCAATAGACTTACACAATGGTCCCCTCCGGCATACAACTAGGAACATACCGGTCGCTATGGAGGGTGAGAATATGTATGGGCACATAATCATACCATGTAGGATAACTAAGTAGACGGTTATGCTGTTTCATTCCATCTAGCAACAATGCTCTGCACTGTGTGTGTTTATATATTTACATATTTATTCCATCTAGCTACAATGCTCAGCACTGGGTGTGTTTATATATTTATATATCTACATATTATTCCATCTAGCTACATTGCTCCGCACTGTGTGTGTTTATATACTTGCATATTTATTCCACCTAGCTGCAATGCTCCGTACTGTGGGTGTTTATATATTTACATATTTATTCCATCTAGCTACAATGCTCTGCACTGTGTGTTCATATATTCATATATTTATTCCATCCAGCTACAATGCTCTGCACTGTGTGTCTGTGTGTGTGTGTGTGTGTGTGTATATATATATATTTTATAGTAATACGTACATATGTATATTAGCTGCTCTTGCTTGCTTGTTTTTTTTCTTGCCTTCTGATTGTTGCTCTGAGTGTTGCTATCCCTGTGCTGTTGCAATCCTGGAATTTCCCCGTTGTGGGACTAATAAAGGCTTATCTTATCTTATCTTATCTTACTGGAGTAAAGACCATTTCACAGTGCTGCAATATAAATGCAGTGCAGCTGTGTGGAATAGCCGTCTCTATTTTTTTTTCTGAACATCAACTATTCACACAGGTGGGGTGTGAAATTTCCATCTTTCAGAGTTCCATTTTGTTCCCCTTCAGCCATTTCAGGCAATATTTTCACCTGACAGTGGAGCAGTTTGGGGATGCTAGCCCAAGTTCATTTATGAATGAAATTTCATTACATTTCAGTGTAACACATTTCTGTGTGTAACACAGTGTTACAGTGTAACATTATAATCTTTCTTTCTTATCTCCGGCTTTCTGATTCAGACTCTGTATCACATATCTTGTAACTATTAGTTTGTTTAAACCAGTATAATCTAAATGGCTCAATTATTTTCTAAGGTAACTGTTTTTTTAGTCCTAGAAGGAACCTGTGGAACACTGTCCTGCAATAAAGAAGACATGGGATCTTTTTTCTTTGGGGTAAATTAAAAGGAAATGAACTGGTTTATTTGACATGGATAGCATCTGACATAAGCTGACTTGCATGCTTGACGTGAACTGCATGGGTATAGTATAAATATCACGCAGATAAGTTGATGAAGTTCTTCTCATGACATCATCCTGCTTTGTTAAGCCTAGTGATTTTGATTTAATTCTGTGTACTACTAGCTGAGCAGCTTTTGCAGATCTAAGAAACCTAATGTAAAGATTTACTACATTCAGCAAATGTTTCAGAGATGTATGCACACCTGTGCACAATGTGAATATTTTAAAAACAGTCCAAGTCAATGGTAAAGATTAAGCTGGTGTCAGAGGAAGCATTACATGTGAATGCAGGCCCAATATATGATGGTTGAGGAGTCTTGCTAGTAACTAAATTAGCTCCATCATCTATGGTGTTTATATGTGAAAAAATAGCTGTCAGAGCTTAACAAAAATGCCCACTTTGGAAAAGATTACCAAAGGTGATAACAGATCAAAAGTTCTTTGAAACTATAATGCCATAAGTGATGGATTAAGTCATCTGGCAGAGTTTTCATCCGTAGAACAGGAAAGCAACTGCAGTGTCTGACTTCAGCCACCTAGCTCTAATAAGAATATTGTCATGTGACATGGTGACATTTTGCAGCACCATCTTAATTATGCCTTGGTGAAAACGGAGGCATATGGAAATCACTCAATGCGTCTGTGTGTGGATGGTTGTGTGTGTGTGTATCCGTCTGTCCGCCTGTCTGTTTCAGCTCGCCCAGTCAAAATTAAGTACAACTAAAGGCTTGTATCATTGTGTCGCCTTATTTTCTTGACTTTTAATTTACCAGAATTCCGAAATAAGGCTTTGTTTTCAAAATAAAAACAAATTTAACTTACCTTTACTGTCAAGGGAGCCAGGAAAAAAGGTATTGTAATAACTATGCCGGGCCACTAGAGGCAGCAGTGTGACTTTTTTACAGCACAACAAAGCACTATTTTTTTTTTTTTTTTTTTTACAGAACGTGGAGCTGAACAGTTATAAAATAGCGGTTACTGAAAAAAAAACCCACATATTCAGTAACTACTGTACACCATTTATTCATCACATTGATTGTTTCCACACTGGTTTGGCTGTTTAGTTTTGCAGAGAAAGGATGAGGTAAAACTCATTAAAAACCCGCTAAAAACTATAAGTCCCAACATTCCTCGCTCGGAAATGGGCGCAGTGAACTGTGCATGCGCCCGGAAACTCCTGCCAGAGGGAAGTACTGAGCAATCCGCCAATAATGGGTGAACAGATGTCCGTCTTTTTGCCCATCTGTTTTCTTCCTCTGCCACTAAACAGCAAAAGTTCCTGTTCGTCTTGATTGTCATTGTATTCATGTACCTCCATCGCTTCCGCCATTTTAAGTGTCTACCACCATGCTCTTCTTTTGTGTTTGGACTGCAGCTGTTCAAATTAGTTTGTTGGCTCTTGGCTACCGCTGACAGCACGGGCATGTGAACTGCAGATTATTTTCACTGCGCATGTGTGTACTCCAAAACTACTGGATGGATTTGGATGAAATTTTTACCAGAGGTGGTCCTTGGGCTACAGAGGAACCCATAACATTTTGGTGATGATCCAAAAGCGCATACCTCCACCAAGGCTCTGGCACCGAGGCATCAGCACCTTGGTGCTTTCATTCAGACAGAGATTTGAAACAAACACTACTTCAATTTTTTTATACCACAGTGTATTGCATTAAGTCAATCTGTATAAATTTTTGCAAATCTGCATAAAGTTAAACAAGCCTATTGTTGATTCCCTATTTTCTGTGATAAATTCCAATCAATCATTGTCTTTTATGCAGCTGCTTGTATAACATCTAACAGCTCAAGATAGCAAAACTGAAGACCAGGGTGCAAAAGTATTTAAGTCACAAAATAACACTTTCTGAGATATTAAATTTCAAAGTTTTGAAAGCAAACTGTGTTTTGTGCAAAAATAATCCTTTACGTCAGAATACCAAATAATCTAAAGCTATATTCCACAGTGTACGTCAACAATACTCCCTACTCTCTGCTCCATTCTCAGGGAATAACAGTTAAGGTAACTGCCCTTCACAAAATTTCTCCATTTGAAACACCCTGCAATGTTACTTCCCTCCTCCGTGTGTCACCATGGTAACCATGGACATGTACTGATACTACTGTCAACATTTTATGCTTTTTAAATAAAATATCAATAAAAATATATTTTTATTACTATCAGTTAATATAAACAATAATCAATGTTAGTTTAGCTTGTTAATAATGTTACCATTTGTTTTACTCATATTTGAGGTGCAATGACTTGTGGATAATCTTGTTAACTTCTGGTGAAGTGATGTATGGTTGTTCACTTCTTTTCTACTCAGTTCTCAATTCACGGAATTAAAGGCTTTATTATCATGTGCGCAGTTAAGAAATGCATCATTTCCTGAGCAATGAAATTCTTACTCTGCTCTTCGAACGAATGCCAAGGTAATAGATACACATCAATACTATTAAGGTAATAGTACACCTAATACTAATGAATACTAATAACACACACTAATAACACCCATTAGGCAATTAGGACACCTTAAACACACCTTAATACTGAGTACTAATGAGTACTAATAACACACATTAGGCAATTAGGACAGTTAAAGCAGTTAAACTAGAGGAAACAAGAAGAATGAAAATTGAAAATTCACTGGATGATGATAATAGACAGTGGTATATTAATATCAGAGATGATATGAACCTGAGATGGCATAAGCCTATGTACAATGTGCAAATGAGCAATGTACAAATTAGCACCCAGTGTGAGAATTTCTCTGTAATGATAATACCCAGTAGACTGTACAATGATAACTTAGCAGCAACGATGATATGGACATGAGACGAGGTGAGACTATGTACACTGTGCAAGTGAGCAATGTGCAAATTTAGCAACCAGTGTGTGAATTCCTATTTGCAAAGCTGTGTCCGGAGTTTGTTATTTATTCAGGAGTCTGATGGCAGTGGGAAAGAAGGAGTTTTTTTAGTCTGGATGTCCTACATTTCACACTTCTATACCTCCGGCCTGAGGGTAGAAGTGTGAACATTCTGTGCTGGGGGTGGGTGGGGTCCTGGAGGATGGAGACAGCTCTCCTTTGGACTCTGCAGTGATAGATTCTCTGCAGAGAGGGGAGTCCTGATGATCTTCTCCACTGTCTTCACCACTCTGCAGGCGTTTGTGGTCCAAAGCAGTAGTGCTGCCGTACCATGCAGTGATGCAGTTGGTCAAGATGCTCTCGATGATGCAGCTGTAGAAATTGTTGAGGATCTTGGGGGAAAAGGCCAAACTTCTTCAGCCTCCTCAGAAAGTACAGCCGCTGTTGAGCTCTCTTAACCAGCTCTGTGGTGTTAAGTGCCCACGTAAGGTCCTCACTGATGTGGATGCCCAGGTATTTAAAGCTGCTCACCCTCTCCACCTCAAGCTTCTGGATGAACAGCGGCCGATGGGGTCTCCTCCCCCCTTCCTCATGTCCACTATCATCTCCTTCATCTTATCCGTGTTGAGGGTGAGGTTGTTGTCCTTGCACCATGACACCCGGCTGGCCACGTCCCTCCTGTAGGATGCTTCATCACCACCAGTGATGTATCCTATCACTGCTGTGTCATCCGCAAACTTTAGGATGATATTGTCCTTGTGGGAGGCAACACAGTCATGGGTGAAGAGGCTGTAGAGGATGGGGCTGAGAACACAACCTTGTGGGACACCTGTGTTCGTGATGATGCTGGCTGAGGTCCTGTTGCCCATCCTGACAGACTGGGGCCTGCCAGTCAGAAAATCCAGTAGCCAGTCACAGAGGGTGGGGTGCAGGCCAAGTGAAGACAGTTTGTCGGTGAGTTTGTGGGGGATGACCGTGTTGAAGGCGGAAATGTAGTCGACAAAGAGCATCCTAATGTAGGAGTCTTTATTTTCCAGGTGGGAGAGAGAATAATGAAGTGCTGCAACAATGGCATCTGAGGTGGACCTGTTGGGCCGGTAAGCGTACTGTAGGGGGTTCAGGGTATCCGGTATGCTGTCTTGAATGAGGGGCAGCATCACTCTCTCGAAGCACTTCATGATGATTGGAGTGAGTGCTACTGGCCTGTAATCATTCAGACAGGTCGGCGGGCTCTTTTTGGGGAGGAGGACGATGGTAGTGGTTTTGAAGCAGGAGGGGACTATGCTCTGATTGAGGAAGAGGTTGAAGATGGATGTGAGAACGTCAGTCAGCACATGCTCTGAGAGCCCGTCCAGGGATGTTTTCTGGTCCTGCTGCCTTGTGGGGGTTGATATTCCTCAGTGCTCTGTTTACCTGGCCTGATGAGACGTTTAGTGGAGGTGCGTGTGTGTGTGTTTCCTCTCTGTATTGTAACTGGAGGTCTCAAAGCGGGTGTAAAAGATTTTGACATCATCTGGCCAGGCTATCTGTGGAGCTAGTGAATCAGAATCAGAATCAGAATCAGGTTTATTGCCATTGTTCATGTAGTACACAAACTAGGAATTTGTCTCGGTACAATGCTGCAACATTAAACATGATAGGATAAGAGAAATAAACTATACATGTAATAAAGTGTAGGATAAGATTAAGTGATACTGGTCAACAGTTAAAATATATATTAGCCAGCAGCAGATACTGTGGAGAACTATATAGTGCAGTCGGTAATGCAGGAAGAAAACAGTGATGATTGACATGAGTCTGGTTGAGCTGCTGTACATGGTGCACGAGAGTCAATAAGTCACTTAATGTTCAGTAGTCTAATGGCAGAGGGGAAGAAGCTGTTCATGTGACGGGAGGTTTTAGTCTGGATGGACCGAAGTCTTCTACCAGAGGGGAGGGGGGCAAACAGTACGTGACCAGGGTGTGAGGGATCGGCTATGATCCGGCCAGCACGCCTCCGGGTCCTGGAGATGTACAGATCCTGGAGAGATGGGAGCTTGCAGCCGATCACCTTCTCAGCAGTGCGCACGACGCGCTGCAGCCTTAGTCTGTCCCTGGCAGTGGCTCCTGCGTACCACACGGTTATGGAGGTGGTGAGGATGGACTCGATGATGGCTGTGTAGAACTGCACTAACATCTTGGTGGGTAGCTTGAGCTTCCTCAGCTGCCGCAGGAAGAACATCCTCTGCTGGGCTTTTTTGATGAGTGAGCTGATGGTCAGCTCCCATTTGAGGTCCCTGGTGATGGTAGTGCCTAGGAAGCGGAAGGAATCAGCAGTGGTGATGGGAGAGCCTGAGAGGGTGAGGGGGGGCAGAGGAGTAGTGACTTTCCTGAAGTCTACAATCATCTCCACTGTCTTCAGAGCGTTCAGCTGCAGGTTGTTATTGCTGCACCAGGACGCCAGCTGGGCCACCTCTCTCCTGTAGGCGGACTCGTCGCCGTTGGAGATGAGCCCGATGAGGGTGGTGTCGTCCGCAAACTTGATCAACTTGACAGACTGGTGGCTGGAGGTGCAGGAGTTGGTGTAAAGGGAGAAGAGTAGGGGGGAAAGTACACAGCCCTGGGGTGATCCGGTGCTGATGCTAGTATAGTCTGAGACAGTCTTTCCCAGCCGCACATGCTGCCTCCGGTCCGTCAGGAAGTCGATGATCCACCTGCAGAGGGAGTCAGGCACGTTGAGCAGGGACAGCTTGTCCCGGAGCAGAGCGGGGCGGATGGTGTTGAATGCGGAGCTGAAGTCCACAAACAGAATCCTGGTGTAGGTTCCCGGGGAGTCCAGGTGCTGCAGGATGGAGTGGAGGGCCAGGTTGACTGCATCGTCTACAGACCTGTTGGCTCGGTAGGCAAACTGCAGCGGGTCCAGGAGAGGGGTGGTGATGGACTTGAGGTGGGACAGGACCAGGCGCTCAAAGGACTTCATGACTACAGAGGTGAGCGCTACAGGTCTGTAGTCATTAAGTCCAGTGATCCGTGGCTTCTTGGGGACAGGGATGATGGTGGAGGATTTGAGGCAGGACGGCACGTGGCATAACTTAAGGGAGGTGTTAAAAATGTCTGTGAAGACAGGAGCCAGCTGTTTCGCACAGAGTCTCAGGGTGGAGGGAGACACGCCGTCTGGGCCGGGGGCCTTGCGCGGGTTCAGTCTGGAGAACTGTTTGAGCACATCCTGCTCACTGATGATAAGGGGAGGGGGGGAGGAGGGGGGGGTGCCTTAAATGAAGTAGGGAATGTGGAGGCTGTGGAGCTGGAGGGAGGGGGGGAGTTGGACACAGATGACGAGGTGTCAAAACGGGCATAGTGTTGGGACAGTCTTTGACAAAGGGCTTTGTCATCCTGACCTTTAGGAGCCTTAGGTCGATAGTTGGTGATTTGCCTCAGTCCTCTCCACACGGAAGCCGAATCATTAGCAGTGAACTGCTGCTGGAGTCTCTCTGAGTATAGAGATTTAGCCCTCTTCAGCTCTCTGTTAAACCGGTATTTAACCTCCCTGTAGCAGTCCCTGTCTCCACTTTTCAGCGCTGCTTCCTTCTCCTTCCTGATCTGTCTGAGCTTAGCTGTGAACCAGGGTTTGTCATTAGAGTAACTCACCCTGGTGCGTGATGGAAGAATGTTCTCTTCACAAAAGTGGATATATGAGTTCACAGTGTCCGTGTACTCATCCAGATCATGCGTGGCTCCTTTAAGCATGCCCTAGTGGTGCTGCTGTTGGCCCTCTTTTAGTCTGTGATGTGTTGCAGGCCTTGCCACATGCGCCCCGGGTCAGGAGTGGAGTAGAGGCTGTCCAGCTTTTCTCTGTACTGCCTCTTGGCTGTTGTTATAGCCTTCCTCAGTCCATGCTTTGCAGCTTTGTACTCAACTGACATAATGCACGGCTCAGGAGACACGCACGCAGGCTCAGGGTAGATTCAATAGCTTTATTAACAAACAAGTGTGTATGTGTGCGTGAATGTGAGATGGCAATGTATTGGTGGTGGCGTCTGCGTCAGGCACGGGGACAGGAAACCGTACAGCCGGACAACCCTATGGGAGAAGCAGAGGGAGAGGGGTAACGGGCACCACACCAACACAGGAGATGAGATAATGGCTACTAGCTTACTTGGTTCGGCCGGGTGACTGGCGTTGCAAGGACGTAGCCCGGTAGACAGCAACCCGGAGCACCTGAAGCAGCAGCGAGAAGGAGATGGCTGGGGAGCGTAGTCCGCCGCCGGGAAATCCACCTGTGCACAGGGGAGGATAACTGGAAGAAGAAGGTAAGGATGCTTACTTGCAATCTTGCTTGGTGAAGGGGATTCCTTGCAGCAAGAGTAGCCGAAGAGAACAGACGGCTTCAGGCCGAAGCCCAGGGCGAGGCGGCTTAAATCCCTTGCCGCTGACGAGGCGCAGGTGTGCGTGCAGCTGGCGCCGCTGATGAGCGGCGAGATGTGACATCAACCTCATTGCCTGATTTAAATGCCAGAGAGTGAGCACGCAGCATCTGACATACCTGACTGATGATCCAGGGCTTCTGGTTGGGGAACTTCCTGACTTGTATGGTGGGTATGATGGTATCAACACATGTGCTGATGTCATCATCATCATCACCATAGCAGTCTGTCGGGGGCGACAATGACTGTTTCATTTAAGTCTGATCAGATTCCTCCACGCAGCTCTGTCCTTCGCCTTCTGCTGCCAGGAACTCCTGGACTTGTTAACCTGGGTGATGTCTGAGCTGGTATGAGTTGCTTTCTGACTGACCATTTAATGAAACTGCTTGCAAAATATTTGAGTACCGCTAGCTTTTTCTTGACTAACGGCACATTCTTGGCAGATAGAGGTGTTATCAGCGGATGTACCCAGTCACATACTCAGCGTAGTCCTGTATGTTTATAGAAGAGTCTTCCCGGGTGGCTGTAGCTTTAAACACATCCCAGTCTGTACAGGCAAAACAGTCTTGCAGGGTGCTCTGAGCCTCTGGAGTCCAGCGTTTAATTTGTCTAATAACAGGTTTTGTTTGTTTCAGCTTTTGTCTGTAGGCTGGGTACATAAACAGGGAGATGTGATCTGACTGTCTGAAGTGGGGGCGGGGTGCCACTCTGTATGCAGCGCGTATGTTTGTGTAAATATGATCCAGTGTGTTCTTATTGCGGGTGGGAATGTCCACATGCTGGTAATATTTGGAAAGTACAGTCCATAAATTGCACTGGTTAAAGTCACCAGCAACAATAAAAACAGCATCAGAATGGGACGTCTCTAATGCGCTGATGATGTCATGGAGTTTGCGAAGCACTGCTGTGTAGTTGCCTCGCGGGGGAATGTAAACAGCGGCCAAAAACACAGTGGTAAATTCTCTCTGTAGATAATAGGGACGGCATTTCAGCAGTAAAAACTCCACATCAGGTGAACAGTGCTTACTCAGCATGCTCACGCGGGCTCAGTGCTTCGGGGCCTTCCTGGGGGTGGTGCTGATCACTGCGTAGACGCAGAATGCATTGTAGTTCAGGTGGTATGAAGCCAGTAAATTCTGTATGACTGCTTGTCTTGGCAATGTCCAGTAGTGTCCATCGGTCATATGTTAGCAGTGCATGACCTTTATGCACTGTACAAAGAGCAGCAAACATGCAAAAAAGGAGAAAAAGTCAGCATTCGAGAACGGAACGAGCAAACACATCCGCCTCAGGGGGCGCCATGATGCCCTGGCCAATTCCCTTTGAACTGAATCTCATTTGCTCCCAATGGTTTGGAATCTTATGAAATATGGCTGAATACCATATCCACTTCGGATAGTTTATTCAGTCCACTTCAGAGGGCACTATTGGGTGATCGGAACACACTTTATATTCTCAACAACAAAGACAGCTGGGGCCATCAAACTTGGTACAGTGCATAGGTTGACCTTGGGATCCTGAACTGTGACTATGGGTTTTGGATTGTATGGTCAAAGGTTGAGGTCAAAATGCCATATAAACTATATCTCAAGAGGGGTCAGAAGGTCAAAGTTTTAAATCTATAGGTGTGTAAAAAAAATCTGTCAATAAGGAACAATTTTGGCATGGGCCTGTATCTTGGTTGATTGCATTTCATGATCAAACAGTGATTTTTGCTGTATTTCCTTGCCTATCAAGGATTTTTGTTTTTTGCAGAAATGCCCCCTTTACTATTACCCACTGAAGTCCAAATGACTCAGTTAAATCAGAATTCTCTTAAATGAAAGAAACCTGACTTTGTTGTTGGACATCTTACAAGTCCCTCAAACTTTGAGCGTCTGTATCAAATTAAATCATATCAGACCAAAAATATAAAATATTAAAAACGTTATGCCATGTTTATAGTTTGTCATGTGACTCACACTAGCAGCTAATTTTTATTTTTTTAATATTCTGTTTTGAGTCAGGCTGGATTCACCCTATGATGACACACAGCGATTTTGCCACATGAAACAAGATTTCTTTGTGATAATTCAAGCTTTGACTTTAGGCTCGCCCAGAGGTTGCATTAACTAAAAATTGTTCCTTATTGTCAGATTTATTTACACACTGACAGAAAAAATATGAAAGCTGTCTATCATTTTGACAGATTACACTGAAGGTGATTTAATTAAAATCAATTAAAATGACAGGTAGTAATAGATTATGACAGAATTTCTACAACCCTGTCTGTCAAAATGACACAAAAAAGTCTCACACAACCTCTGCCATTAATAACCACCTCATCAGAGACTGCCTTTTTATGAACTTGTATGGTTAATATCTTTAAAATATATAGTATCTTCATGGGAACATAAATAAACCTTTTGGCTTTACTGACTGTTGTGGCTTACAAGCAGCTGAATACAGCTGCTGTTTATTTTATAAATACCAAGTTTGTTTTCATTTTTCTCTAATGTTTACATCTCTTAAGATGTCTTGAAGGATTTTTGTCTATAAACTGTATGAGTGTGAATTTGTCAAATATGTTCTTGTAATCTATGTATTCCCCTTAAAAAATATGAGAGTAATGATGCTATGATAAAATCTAACTACAAAATCCTTTTCTTTTGATTTTTTTCCCTCCAGCACATGGACCTTAAGGGCCAGATGATTTATGTTTCAGAGTCAAATGCCATATTGTTCTTGGGCTCACCATGTGTGGACAAGCTTGAGGAGCTGACAGGTCGTGGCCTCTACCTGTCAGACATCCCTATCCACAACGCGCTGCGTGATGTGGTCCTGGTTGGTGAACAGGCCAAAGCTCAGGACGGTTTGAAGAAGCGTCTGGGCAAGGCCAAGGCCGCCCTGGAGCATGCTCACCAAGCACTGGAGGAGGAGAAGAAGAAGACTGTGGACCTCCTCTTCTCCATCTTCCCAGGCACCGTAGCCCAGCAGCTGTGGCAGGGCGAAACTGTCCAAGCCAAGAAGTTTGACCAAGTCACGATGCTTTTCTCTGACATTGTGGGCTTCACGGCTGTTTGCTCGCTCTGTACACCAATGCAGGTGATCACCATGCTTAATGAGCTGTACACCAAGTTTGACCACCAGTGTGGAGAGCTTGATGTTTATAAGGTAGGTTAAAAGTAAAAAACAAGGGTGTGCTGATTGTGAAATTTTGGGCAAAAACCGATACCTGTGTTGAAAATAAGTTGGCCAGTGGCTGATACTGATTGTTTCTTTTTTTGTTATTATTGCCATCTCTTCTATCTTCATTAGCAGGGAGACAAAGAAATATGCATTATTAAAAAATAAAATAAGTGAACAGAAATACTTTAGAATGGTTCACTTCAGGATATTTTATGAATTTGCACCTGTTAGTCTACCTTTTTTTTGTTTTATAGGATATGCCACACAACTGGGGTGGATCAGAAAAATATTGGCCACAGCCCATATCTTATTTGCCAGTAGCTACAGTCAATAAGCTGAATATCTGCCGATACCAATGTTAAAATACTATATCTTTGCATGTGTTGAAGATGTTCTTAAAAGGCGGAATGAATCAATAAATTAATTTTCTTTAGGAGCCAAAACATTTGAAGAAATTTTTAAACAATTTAAAATCTGGCAATTAAAAGGTAAAGGTAAAGCCAGCTTTATTGTCATTCAATCCATACAGCCAATCATGTACAGTAGAACGAAATTACGTTTCTCTTATCGACAATGTTAATTGCATCTAGAATCAGAGGGGTTGCTGCCATGCAAGGCGCCGCCACAAATTTCCCTCCTCCGTTCCATTATTGCTGAGCACCAAGCTGGACGGCAGGAAGTTCCGCTTTTTTTATATGGTCTTCGGCATGACCCGGCCGGGATTAATTTAATATTCTCATATTCTCATAATGTTTTCCCTTAAAACATAAAAGAAAAAATACACAAACTCTAGTCCAACCCTCTAAAACCTTAAAGAAATCAAATTATTTCACAGAATGAACATTTTGAACAAAATACCATTTCACATCCAAAGGACAATAACTCATCCACCTACCACAGTGTCTGCCAGAGGCTGCTAATCTACAGGGAGGCTGGACAATGTAATCAAGCCGTCGCTGAAGCATAACAGAGAGAGAGGCAAGCTTGACAAATATCTCGTAAAAAACGCAAGGAAGTCAGAAGTTCCTTGAGGACCCTGTTTTCACTCAACATGTATGCAGCTAAAAATAGTTTTACTTTGTCTCACTCACAGAGCTGCTGAGTGCTCTCCTGACCAGATTTACACAAAGAAAGGAAGACAGAAGAAGAGAAAACGCAGGACTTTTTTTTAATATGACCAAAGATCAAGCACAATTATGGTTTAAGTTTTATTGCACCTCATTTTTTGGACCTTCTGTCAAGATGAAGTGAAATAGCTGAAGAGATTTTGATGAATACGGTACCCACTTCACACTTGTCCTTCTGTTTAAAGTTCATTGTCTTCATGTCAAATTGTATTTTTGATACTGAATGGCTTAAAAAAAAAGAGTCCAACTTGTGATAAGATTACAGTAGCAGAACACCAGTGAGGTCTTGGAGCTTATTACCTCCACCAAGGAGGTTATGTTTTCATCGGCGTTGGTTTGTTTGTTTGTTTGTTTGTTTGTTAGCAAGATAACTCAAAAAGTTATGGACGGATTTTCATGAAATTTTCAGAGATTGTCAGAAATGAGGTATCCTACAGATGATTAGATTTTGGTGGTGATCCGGATCACCGTCCAGAAGAAAACCGCCATTACGGAAAATGCGATTTTCGTGAATAACTACTGAACCACTAATCCTATCATTGTGAATCCAATTGCTAGTCATATGTTTTCATGGCCAAGGAATCTGAAATCGTACACACAAACACTGTATGGGGGGAACTGTGGCGCTTGGCGGAGGTCTGCGCTTTCCGAGTGCTTTTCTAGTTTATATCGGTCATTTACAGTATTACTTGTAAATTTGCAGTTTTGATGTCAGTTTTTGACTTTATTCTGCTAACTTTGTGACTATTTTATCACAAATCTGTGTTTTCTTTCCCACAAATTTGCATCCTTTTGCAAATTTGTGACTTTATGATGAAATCGCATGATGCTTTTATTAGAAATTTACAACTTGTAAATTTGTATCCTTTTACTCAGAAGTTTTATCTTTTTTATTAGAATTTTTTGTGAGACTTCATCATAAATTTACATCTTTTTATTCTTACTTTTTTCTTGTCTTGTGGTAAATTTGTGACTTTCTATTAAACTGATAACTATAAAAAATTACCAAATACAATGGGCTTCTTATTCTGTTTTCTTTTTGTGGACACTGCCAAAGTGTCCGGTAAGAATGACTGGTATTAGGCCACAGCCATATTTTACCGCCAGGTTGGTGCTGATTTCAAACCCTGAGCTATGATAACACAAAAACTCTCAAGATGAAAAAACATACCTTATTATGCTGTTGTGGTTGGTAACTAGTCATAAGAAAAGGTGCAAATTACACCTGAACATCTTTATTCTGTCTAAGCTGCCTGAGTAAAAGCACCTGAAATGTTCTGCCATTGTATTCAGGTGGAGACCATTGGTGATGCCTATTGTGTGGCGGGTGGTCTACATAAAGAGAGCGAGACTCACGCTGTCCAAATCGCTCTCATGGCTTTAAAGATGATGGAGCTTTCAGACGAAGTCATGACGCCAACTGGTGAGCCCATACAGGTGAGGATCAGACAGTAATTTCTGCAATATACCTTAGTCTGATTGGTCTGATATTGCAATAATGCTGGAGAGACTCTATTTGTGTGTTTATTGTTAAATGTCCCAGACTGAAAAGCTAATGTCACTAATGTAGAGTCACTAACACAGCAATACTGCCAGTGTTATATCAAATTAACATAGAAAAGTGTCCACTCTTATGTAAGAGTCAGTTAATTACTGATTCACATCATCATTTTAACATTGGTCTTATTCCAGTTGTCTGAAAATAAAGTCTCATGATTCCAAGTCCCAGCGATAACATTAACAGCTACTGTTGTTGACAATTTAAAATTTTATGATGCAGATTATATTTACATTTTCAGGTGAATGATAAAACAATGAGTCATTTTAATTAACTTTATATTTTTATTGCTCACAAGTGTTACATATATTAATACCAGTTTAATTAAAATGGCCAGAGTAAACACATGAAAACTGCAGGTAGCAGTTTGCACTGCGGTTACAAACCCTAATGCTTAGTAAATAATGCATGACTCATGATGATTTAATGCATTCATTAAGGGTGGGTCTGTCACAAATCCCTATTACTCACAAGAACACAGTATCACCACATATGACAATAAATCCTCAGTCAACAAATGTTCACCTACAGTAGTTCATACATAAACTGACAGATGCATAAACTGATGATAATATAAATTAGTTCTGTGCATATGATTGCATATGATGCCAGAATATACTTACAGTATATTTTGCAATTTGCTTTGCATCTGAAGACCTGTGTGATTAAAAAACAAACTAATGCAGTCTGAAATAGTTTTAAAATCAATCTAAATTGTTTGCAAATGAACTACAACTGCATTTGCCAGTTATGTTGCATGTCTAGCCATCTGTATATTTTTCTCCTTTTTATATGTTATTTTCCCATAGCTATGGCAGGGATATGAATGCATATAAGAAGGAAGGAAAAGCAGCATACAAGAGGGTTAAACATGCAGCGCAAGTCTCTAAGAATGAATACAATGTGATGAGCAAGAGTCCAGTCCAAATTTTGTGATGCTTCCCCCCCCAGATGCGTATTGGTCTCCACAGTGGTTCAGTACTGGCTGGTGTTGTTGGAGTAAAGATGCCACGCTATTGCCTTTTTGGGAACAACGTCACACTGGCCAACAAATTTGAATCATGTAGCCAACCTAGAAAAATCAACATCAGCCCTACGACCCACAGGTAATGTAATCATTGTCCTGCCATAATTGTACCAAATACTACATCATCACTAACCTCTCTAAAAAGACTGAAAGGTTAACCAGGTTTAGTTTGCTATAGTCTTTTATTGGGTTATATCGATTTTGGTCAGGTCATGTCAGGTCAGGCATTGGTTTGCTTGCTACTGGATAACCATGAAAACCGGTACTACCTGTCTCATGGGTCGGGCCGTCGGCGACTCAACCGGCATCCCCACCCTTCCGAGGGTGTGGAGAGTGAAACTGGGCATCCTGGCAGAACTAAAAACAATATCTGTCATAGGTCTGTGGTGAACCACTCCCAGTTACACGGGGTGAGACCCGACATCCTGTCAGATAAGCAGTTAGTCGCAAGGTCTGTGGTGGACTTTTGCCAGTTGGTGCATCGTGACATGCACTGCACAAAGAGCAGAGATAAACAAACCTATCATCTGGTCAGTCACTGCAACAGATACTGGAGCCAGCTTGTCTTGGCCTGTCCTTGCCACTGATAATACCTCTATCTGCCAAGAATGTGCGCTAGTCCAGCAAAAGCTAGCGGTACTCAAATACTTTGCAAACAGTTTCATGAAATGGTCAGTCAGAAAGCAACTCATACTGGCTCGGACATCACCCGGGTTAACAAGGTCAGGAGTTCCTGGCAGCGGAAGGCAAAGGACAGCTGCGTGGAGGAATCTGATCAGACCTAAATGAAACAGTCATTGTCGCCCCCGGCAGACTGCTATGATGATGATGAGATTTTGGTGCATATAAAAAATGCAAAATTTTAAATTTAAGGCTAAAAATAAGTAATTCGCTCTCAGAGAGTACATTTAAATGGAAAAGTTTCAGTTTGAAATGTATACTTCAACTGTATTAGGTCGATGGTTACCCATGGACTAGTCTGCAAAACAAGAATGATCACTTTCCTTACAGTTATGATTCGGATGTGGTAGAACTCATGGGTTTTTGATACCCACAGGTCTCAAAAAATACATTAAGTAACCAAAGTCACATTTTTAATACGCAAGTTGTTCAACAAGATTACACTGGGGTAGTGGGAGATAAATGTTTATCACAAATAGCCTGAAAATAGGTGTAATGGAGAGTGTAAAAATATTTTTGATTATTTAAAAATGACAGAAACAACATTCTGACCTCGTGGCCAGTAGGTGTTGCACTTACACTTGCCCCAACTGGTTGGCAGAGACATGTGACATCAACCCAATTATGCTGCTTCTTCTTCTTCTTTTTTTTTTTTTTTTTTTTTTTTTGTAACTTAGATTTTTATTCATTTTTCATCATATATAATGCATTCAGATCACATTCTACATTTAAAAAACAAAGGGGTTAGGGTAGGGAAAAATAAAAAAAAATAAACAAAATAAAAATAAAAAATAAAAGGGGGGGGGACAAATGTTGGAGCATCAAGTTTTTAGTTTCCATCTCTTAATTCTTCTGGTTTTTTCAGTGTCTTTGGTTATTCTTTCAATTTCTGCCTCGTTGTTGCACTTTGTAGTGTGTCCATTTCCGCCATTTTTTCTCCCATATTCCTTCTTGCATTCTTCGTCGATATGTTAGTTTTTCCATCATACGTATGTCCTCAACAATGTCAGTCCATTGTTCTTGGTCAGGAAGAACTTCTGATCGCCATTTTTTTGTGATAGTTTTTTTACATGCAATCAACAAGATTTTAACTAGATATCTGTCCTCAGCCTGTATAACACTGTCTTTTTTAAGATCACATAAGTACATCAGGTTACAGTTCATTGGTATATTCTATCCTAATATCCTCTGTATTGTCACATGCATAGATTTCCAAAATGATGATATTTTGTAGCATTTCCAAAACATATGTGAGTGGTCTGCATTTTGAGCCCCACATCCCCTCCAGCATAAAGATTGGGTATTTGAATATTTTCCTTGAATCTGTGGTGTAATGAAAAAGCGAATCAGGTTTTTCCATCCAAATTCCCTCCATGCCCTTGAATTTGTTGATGTGTGTTGTGTTTTCCATATTTCCTGCCAGCTTTCTTCTGTTATGTTTAAATTGAGCTCTTTCTCCCATTTCTCCTTTATATAGTTACTTGTATGATTGTTTGTCATAAGTTTCTGATATAGTTTTGAAATAATTCTTATTTTATTTCCTGCATATGAGCTTAAAATAAGTTGTATAATCTCGTTCACATCTGTTTGGAGGTTATGCCTAATCTTCTTCATATAGTAATCTCTCATCTGCAGATATCTGAAAAATTCCAATCTTTCTAATTTAAATTTTCTCCTGATATTTACAAAGCTCCCGAGATCTTTTTTTCCGATATTGCCCCATGCTGTGATTCCCTTGTTCACCAGATTTTTGTATCCCCTATCTTGTTTTGCCGGTTCAAACTGACTGTCAAATGCTACCCATTTCAATAGTTTTATGTCTTCCCTTATATTATATTTTTGTACTATTTTATACCACAGTTCTAAAGTAAATTTAGTGATTGGGTCTATTTGTTTGATTTGCTTATATGCATCTTTATCCCCTATTATGCTTTGTACTGGGAGTCCCTCAATTTCCTTTTCCATTTCTTTCCATTTTGCCTCATATCCCTCGTCGCACCAACATATGATATATCTTATTTGTGCTGAGTAGTAATATTCCTTTAGACTCGGTAGGCCCATGCCTCCTTTCTCTTTTGGTAATTGGAGGGTTTTATATTTCACTCTTGGTTTTTTACCTCCCCAAACAAATCTCGATATCATCCTGTCCCACTTTGAGAATTGGGCATCTGGAATCTCTGTTGGTATAGCCTGGAAGAGGTAAAGTAATCTAGGTTGTATGCTGATTTTGACTGTCTCAATTTTTGAATTCAGATCCATATTTAAGATTGACCATCTATCAATATCTTTTTTTATTTCTTGTTCCAACCTATCATAGTTTGCTTTATATATTTTGCTTAGGTCTTTAGGTATGTTCACTCCAAGGTATTTTATTTCTTTTTGCTTCCAGTTTAGTTTGATCTTATCAGTTATCTGGTTTAGAGGGTTATAGTGGAATGTCAGTATTTGTGTTTTTGTTATGTTTATCTTGTATCCTGATAATTTTCCAAAATTTTCTATCAAGTTCATCATTTCCATTATTGATTTATCTGGTTGTTCAAGGTAAACTATAATATCGTCTGCAAATAGCCCAATCTTGTGTTCCGCCCCCTTTATTGTTACACCTTTTAATTTCTTATTTTGTCCTATGGCTTGAGCCAATGGTTCTATGAACAGAGCAAACAAGGTGGGCGATAAGCAGCATCCCTGCCTAGTTGATCTTTGTATATTTACTTTGTCTGTTAAGCTACCGTTTATCTTGATTCTTGCCACAGGTTCTTGATATAGCGTCCTTATGCATTGTACTGATTTTTCGTTAAATCCAAAGCGCTCCAGTACACTATATAGGAATTTCCAGTTAACCCTGTCAAATGCTTTTTCTGCGTCTAAACTCATTATTACTGCGCTTTTCTTTTCTTTATGTATTTGGTTAATTATATGTATTGTTCTCCTGATATTGTCATGTGTTTGGCGTCCCTCTATGAATCCAGTTTGATCATCTTCTATCAATTCCGTCAAGAATGTCTTTATTCGTTTACATATAATTGTTGTGTATATTTTATAATCTACATTTAATAAAGAGATTGGTCTATAGTTTCCACATTGTTCTTTATCTTTCTCTGGTTTTAAAATAACTGAAATGATTGCTTCGTTCCATGTTGGAGGTATTTTGTTGTTGTTCAGCGTCCAATTAAATGACTTTAGGAGTTGTGGCGTGAGTTCTTCTATAAACAGTTTATAAAACTCAGATGGGTATCCATCACTACCTGGTGATTTACCATTTTTAAGTGACTTAATCACATCTCTGATCTCTTGTGTTGTTATTTCTGCTGTTAGTTTTTCATTTTGTTGATTTCCTATTGATGGCAAGTCCAATGTGTCTAGAAATTTTTTGATATCTTTAGTATTTGTTTCTTCAGGTTGCGAGTATAGTTCTTGGTAGAAATTATGGAAAATTTCTTCGATGTTTTCTGGGTTAACTGTGGTTTTATTTGTGGTGGGGTCTTTAATCTTGTATACATTATTCATTGTTTGTTGTTTTCTTAACCGTTTTGCCAGCAGTTTTGTGGCTTTTGGCCCTGTTTCATAATATTTTTGCTTTAGATATCTATTTTTCCTTTCAATTTCATCCATTTGTGTTTCTTTTATCTTTGTTTTTTCTTCTTTAATTTCTTGATATATTTTTGGATCATTTGTGCTTTGATGTTTACGTTCTAATTCCCTCAGTCTCTCACATCTTTGTTCATACGCTTCCAGTTTAGTCTTATTTGCTTTTCCTGTTTCAACAATTAATTTACCCCTTAACACGGCTTTTAGTGCGTCCCATAGTATTGTTGGGTCCACTTCTTCATTGTCATTCTCTTGGATATATTCGTTTATGTTTATTTTTATTCTTTCTTTCATTTTCTCATCATTTAACAGTCCTACGTTAAGTTTCCATGTTGTTTGTCGTTTTCTATTGTTTAAATATATTTCCATGTATATAGGATTATGATCTGATATTTCTGCCCCTCCAATCCAACAATTTCTCACCCTGTGTCTGTCACCTTCATTCATAAGGAAGTAATCTATTCTAGAGTGTACTTTATGGGCTGCTGAATAATGTGTATAGTCTTTTTCGAGTGGGTGCAGGTCCCTCCATATGTCTACCATACCCATTTCTGCCAGTGAGGTTCTTATGAACTTTGTTACATGTTTTTTTGTCTTCTTAACACTTGTTGTGTCAACTTCATGATCCATGACAGCATTTAAGTCTCCTCCACAAATTAGGACTCCTTCACTGTGTGTTGCTATGAGATCAAACAGATGTTGAAAAAAACCCTTGTCACTTTCTGGTGGGGCATAGATGTTCACTAATGTGATCTGCATACCATCTATTCTTCCCTTTATTATTACATACCTGCCTTCTTTATCCTGGATTTCCTGTTCACTTTCAAATTGTATTTTGTTTGAGATTAGTATCATAACCCCCCTTTTTGCTCCTCCCTTAAATGAACTGTAGTAGGAGTTCTTATAGCCAAATCTCTTTAGTTTCACATGTTCTGCCTTGCTCAAATGTGTCTCTTGCATAAATATAATTTCAGCTTTTTCCTTCTTGAATTTTCTTATTATTCTTCCCCTTTTAACAGGTGAGTTCAGACCATTCACGTTTAGTGTCATTATCTTAAGATTTTTACCCATATTCATGTTTTTCCTTTTTTTAACTTGTGCTCCTAGCCCCTTTAACAACAAAAATAACACATATTTATATAAAAACACATTAAAAAAACTCGACCTCCGTACTTTGGGCCTTTCTTCTGCCCACTGGTCCCTGTTGGTGGGTGGGGGGTTTGTCTTCACAGAGTGAAGGGCCCTCCCTAGACTTCTAATTACTATCAAAGTAATAGTCATAAGTCTAGAAATGTCCAACAAATATCACTTAAACCTCTCCTAGCCGTCTGTTTCTCTTTTACCTTGTCTTCTTGGCCTTCATTTCTTCTGTGCCTTTCTTAATCTTTGTTATGATCTAGGCTTTCAGTTGAAAGCCTTGTAGCTTGTCCTGGGCCCGCTGCTCTACGTCTCTCCCCCTTCTTCCGCCGTTCACTCGTCTCCACTCCGTCTGTCGTGGTGCGTTCAGGGCCGCCGCTGCTCCAGCCGTCTCCTTCGGCACGCTCACCTCAAGGCCCCGCTCCATCATATCCCGCGCTGCCTCTTCGGCCGTGTTGTAGGTTCTTGTGCCTTCCTCCCAATGAATCCTCATTTTCGTTAGCGGCGTTTGGAATCTAATTTTTTTCTCTTTCAGCGTTTTTTTAATATTGGCATATTTCTTCCGCTGCTGCACGATTTCTGTCGGGTAGTCATGGTCAAAAAATACCTGTTTGTCGCCGATTCGTATCTTTTTTTTCCATGCTTGCGTCAGGATTCTTTCCTTTATGTCATATTTCACAAAGTTTACCACAACTGACCTGGGTGGAGAGTTTGTTTTCGGGTTCTGTGCCGGTGTTCTGTGCGCCCGTTGAATCTGCAGATCCGTTTCTCCGGGTATTTCCAGTTCTTTTTTTAAGAACTGATCCATGAATTTTGTCATCGAGTTGCCTTCAATGCCCTCCGGAATTCCAAAGATGCGCATATTGCTTCGTCGGGATCTGCTCTCCAAGTCGTTTATTTTCTCCTGCATCCTCTGCGTTTGCGTCGTCAGGGTCTGTAGTTGTTCGTTTGCCTCGCTTTTCCAATCTTCTAGTTCCGAAATTCGGGTCTGCGCTTCTGTCATACACGCCCGCTGGGAGCGCAGCTCCTCCATGTTTTCCGTTAATTTACGCTCCATTTCTCTTCGGAGGTCCATGATTTCCTCCTTAATTTCTTTTTTCAGTTCCTCCTTAAGAGCCGCTAAATCCTGTTGTAGCTGTCGCTTGAATTCTCTCAACTCTTCACCCAAACTGGCGATGCCAGCGTTCATGTTGTCGAGTCTGGTGTCCTCCATTTTCTCTGCTGTGGACATCTCGTTTTTTTGGGCTTTGCGTACAGCGGTTTTTCCTGCGTTGTTGGAGAGGAATTCTTCAATTTTACCCTGTTTTTGTCCTTGTGCCCGGTTCCTTCGTGTTTTCATCCCTTAGTTTATTGATTCGTTTATGTCGAGTTGGCCATTTACCGATGATTTTTAATCCGGCTAGGGAGAGCTCTTTGTTTAAGTGTTATGTCTCTCCGCCATCTTCCCGGAAGTCCTTCTTCTTCTTCTTTTAGATTTGATTGGTGGTTGGCAACCAGCTTACAGGTGCATTACTGCCACTTACTTCACTCTATATCATTACTCTTTCTGGTCAGGAGCTGTAGTCCTTCTATCTTCATTGCTGTGTCCAATCGAACCTCAACTCTATCTTCAGGCATCACTCTTCTTCGTCTCGTCATACTTCACTCTATATCATCACTCTACACAGTTATGCTACTGGCTGTGACAGATATATATATAAACATTAGGGGCCCTATTATGATGATCTATTCAACAATCTATTGTCTATAGGGCAGAGCACACTTATGAGTGTGTCCAAGTCCATTTTGTTATCATGGCAGCGGGAAAACGGTCTCTGTGCTGGGTGAAAGTGCAAAGAGGCTGGTGTAATTATTCAGAGGAATGTTTTGAGTTATCCAATCCAAATCCTGTCCATCCCTTTAAAGGGGTCATTGACTGCACTTTTTCCACATTTTAACAGCTCACACATGTCTTAATGAAGTGTTTGTGACATATTTTGTTCACATTGTCTTTAATTTTTTTCATTATTGAAGCAAATTTGTTTTGTATTTTTCCTGGCTTTCTTGAAATGCTCTGATTTAAAGCCAGTCACTTTAAGAAACATCCTTCACCTATTCAACTCCGCCCTCCCTCTTACATCGGTTAACCATTAGCTGACTAGCCTTCTTTTAGCTTGGCTGAGCAGCGCTGGTTAACTGATCCACAGTCGATGGTGTATCTTGCGTCACTCTGGCCCATCTCCCAATAATTTTACCATGATTCCACAACAAATCGCTAGCACCACACGCCGGGTGGCACCCCAATAAGATTAGATAAGATAAGATAAGCCTTTACTAGTCCCACAATGGGGAAATTCCAGGATTGCAACAGCACAGGGATAGCAACTCTCAGAGCAATAATCAGAAGGCAAGAGAAAAAAAAAACAAAACAAGAGCAGCAAGTATACATATGTACATATAAATATAAATATGTATATATATATAGACACACAGTGCGGAGCATTGTAGCTGGATGGAATAAATATATGAGTATATAAACACACAGTGCGGAGCATTGTAGCTAGATGGAATAAATATGTAGATATATAAACACACAGTGTGGAGCATTGTAGCTAGATGGAATAAATATGTAAATATATAAACGCACCCAGTGCGGAGCATTGTAGCTAGATGGAATAAATATGTAGATATATAAACACACAGTGTGGAGCATTGTAGCTAGATGGAATAAATATGTAGATATATAAACACACAGTGTGGAGCATTGTAGCTAGATGGAATAAATATGTAGATATATAAACACACCCAGTGCGGAGCATTGTAGCTAGATGGAATAAATATGTAGATATATAAACACACAGTGTGGAGCATTGTAGCTAGATGGAATAAATATGTAAATATATAAACACACACAGTGCGGAGCATTGTTGCTAGATGGGATGAAACAGCACAACCATCGATCGCTACAACCGACCTGGCCCGGGATCCAAGGCTGCTGGCTGAGTTGATGTGAAGCTTGCCGAGCCAAGCCGCCGAGCCACGGGATCTGAAAGGGCAGTATCTCGCTCTACAGGACTCTGCTTTGCTCCCACGGCCAACTGGGGGATGCCCCGTCACAAGGCAGCTCTCCTACACTGCCTGTGAGAGAGGAGCGGAGTCACGTGGAGCCGTGGAGGACAGTGGGAGAGCTGGCCGTGACAGCCAGCAGCCTCCATTCAGTAGCCTTGGGTCGGTCGATTGCCGTGACCAGCCCACCAATGCTGGCGATTTGCTGTGGAATCACAGTGAAATTATTGGGAGATGGCCTGGAGTGACGCAAGATATTTTGTCGACTGTGGACTGGTGAACCATGTGGTAACAGGGATGGGTATTAGGGTGACTAAATTTGAAGAAAATAACAATATAAGTCGCACTTAATGCGAGCCTTCTGGTACCAGTGTTAACTGGGGGCTAATAGCTCAGGGGCTAATAGGCTACCTTTAGCACCCCTTCCATCTACATGACAGACAGCTAGGCAGGCCAATAATTGAGCAGTGGGCGGTGTTGTGTTGTTAATGGGACATATTATTGTGTGACACAGGTGACGGCTCAGCCTTTCCGGTTCTGCTGCCACCTGGGGTATAAGAGGACTGCGCGGCAGAGGGGCGGTCTCTTCGACCACCTCTCAGTCTAGCAGGAGCGTCTGTATTAATACTGTGAGTCTATAATAAAGTCCTGTGTAGTTCACCACTCGCCTCATCATTATTCCACGTTTTACAGACATAACATTTGGTGATGAGGATAAAGTATGGATGCTGGCGTGTCTTTTATGAGGCCATTTTTGGAGTCTCCGGGAGAGCCTCCGGTGCCTTGGGCGAGATGGTTTGCTGTCTTTCAGAATTACTTGGTGGCACTAAACCTTGGGGAATTGAAGAAGGTACGAGTGTGGGCGATTCTAGTCCACAATTTAGGTATGGAAGGACAGTATATCCTTACTAATCTTGGGAGCTAGTGATAGCTTCGAGGACGTGGTTGAGCTAATGGCGCAACATTTTCACGTGCCTGCAAATGTCATCATCAGGAGGATCCAGTTTCGGCAGCACCACCAGCGGATCACAAGTCAGTGTAGCACTATGTTGTGGACCTGCGGCAGCTGGCTGGAGACTGACAATTTGGTGATTTGGAGGAAGAAATAGTCCGCAACCAGCTGGCAGAGCACACGCTGTGCTCGTCAGCACGGTCGAGACTACTAACCCACTCTGGTGAATTGACTCTAGCCACGGCTGTGAAAATAGCTCAACAGTGTGAAGCAATGGACAAGTTATCACACGACCTCAGTGAAAGGGCTACGCTGCACCGCTATGACTCACAATCGACAGCGCAGGCTGTGGATCCAGACAGTGAAGACAGCGAGCAAGGGGAATGTGCTGCAGCTGTGAAGATGAGGTCCGCCCCGGGATCACCCAAATGTTCAGGTTGCGGGTTGACTAAGCACCGATATAAGGCTAGAGAGGGTCTGGCAAGAGGTAGACGTTTTGGCAAGTGTGGACACCTGCATCATTTTGCCAGGGCCTGTAATAGGTTCGAGCGAGGGGAACGGTGACACAAAGCGGATACCCCACTCCAACTCCTACGGTGATTCACACCGTGTCCCTGAGCACAGATGGCCATATATACTGTATGGTGAAGTTGGACGGCGAGGAGGCGCCGTTACTGGTGGACACGGGCGCGGTGAGGTCTGTGCTGAACTGGCCTACTATGAGGAGTTTTTTTTCCCATATCACCGAGTGAGAGGTCTTTCAACGCCATTTTGTGGATATGGTGGAAATAGACTGTCCATTGTGGGTTCGCTGGAATTGACGGCTAGATACAAGGCAGCAGAGGTAGCCAATCTGCAGTTTGTAGTGACCACCAGTGGAGTGAATGTGATGGGCTGCAATCTTTTCTACAGACTTGGCTTCACGATCACCAGCGGTAGTGGAGAGGAGTGGTCGGGCTGTGGCTTGTGAGACCAACCACTTCCGCAGGTGGTGAACGATGTGGTATGGGACAAACCTTGGCCTAGTATTCTGGAAGATGAGCCGAACCAACCCCACCCAGGGCCATTGCGGGAGGGTCCCAGTGTCAGTGCCCCAGTATCCCTAGCTGAGGGAACTGGGCGACGCAGTGGGACGCCCATGACCGCGGGTGGTGCTGAGTGGATGGCCCATTCTGCTTCTGGAGTTCAGCTGGGAGATACC
Source organism: Pholidichthys leucotaenia (assembly GCA_020510985.1). Taxonomy (NCBI): domain Eukaryota; kingdom Metazoa; phylum Chordata; class Actinopteri; order Cichliformes; family Pholidichthyidae; genus Pholidichthys; species Pholidichthys leucotaenia. Next base: position 187,463,980 of record CM035848.1, on the reverse strand, counting down.
AAGAAGCAGGGGGTCACAATGGCTTCGCCAGTGTCTGAAATGAAAGCAAACGGGGCAGGACTGGCTGGCATGGTGAAACGACGTGCCACTCAGGAACACTGGAAGCCAAGTCGGGCTCCTCTGGGGGTCACTGATGTGGTCCGGCCCAGAGAGGAGGCCCGGTCCAGAGGGGTTCGCAGGAAGCGAAAACGACAGGAGGACCAGGGGCGGCTGCAGGTGGTGGCTGTGCAGGAGGACGGCTACCTGCAGCTGCCTCATGGTACATGGAGACATCCCAACGAGCTGCAGCGCGCCACTGAGGAGAAGGAGGTGTCTCATTGTCGACGTGGGTCATCTCCGGGCGCGAAAAGAAGACGATGCTCTGGTCAGAGATCCGCCTGACGGGTCTCCTGGGGGGAAGGAGGGGGGTTCTCCACGGTGACTGACTGATAATGGGGGGCAATGTTCTTGATGTGTGTTGCTGATATATATAAATTGTCCAGGTTAAGAAATTATGCATGGTGTTAATATGAGTGATGTTTGGTGTTATAGTGATAAGAAATAATCTGTATATATGTTCAGAAGAAAAGGGATTGTTTTGAATTACTTATTTTAAGAGCACGGCAATTTTGTGTTTGAGAGACTACGTTTGACAAAGACGGCAAAATAATCCATCTAGCCTTGTGGGGGTGGGATGGTAGTCCCCCTGTCTCCCCCTAGCCTTAGTTGTTTTGTGTGTATGAGGTAGGCCCTAATAATTTTCTGTTCACTTTAGCGTGTGATTTGGGTTCCAAATTGGGGGGGGGGGGGTGTCATAATGGTGTGTGTGTTTGCCCATTTTTTTTAAAGGGGGGGAGTGTTGTGTTGTTAATGGGACATATTATTGTGTGACACGGGTGACGGCTCGGCCTTTGTGGTTCCGCCGCCACCCGGGGTATAAGAGGGCTGCGCGGCAGAGGGGCGATCTCTTCGACTACCTCTCAGCCTAGCGGGAGCATCTGTATTAATACTGTGAATCTATAATAAAGTCCTGTGTAGTTCGCCACTCTCCTCATCATTATCCCACATTTTACGGACATAACAGGCGGGTCTCAAAGACGGCAGTGGGTTGGCTTTGTCAAATCATTGCATATACGATTTACCTGGAAGAGTCAAAAACGTATTGAGGGAAATGGGTAGAAAGTAATGTGGTGTATCCAGTGGACAGAGGAAGGAAGACAAAAGAAAACTTGGTGGTGGAATGAGGAGGTACAGGAAAGTATCCAAATGAAGAGGTTAGCAAAGAAAAGGTGGGATAGTCAGAGAGATGCAGAAAGTAGACAGGAGTATTTGGAATCTAGGTGCATGGCAAAGAGAAAGGTGGCAAAGGCAAAGAAAAAGGCATATAGTGAGTTGTATGAGAAGCTAAACACTAAGGAAGGAGAAAATGAGTTGTATCGATTGGCTAGATAGAGAGATCGAGCTGGAAAGGATGTACAGCAGGTTAGGTTGATTAAGGACAAAAGTGGTAATGTGCTTACAAATGACGAGAGTGTGTTGAGAAGGTGGAAGGAGTACTCTGAAGAGCTGATGAATAAAGAAAATGAGAGCGAGAGGAGGATGGATGGATGAAGGAAAGATAGTGAACAAGGAAGTCCCAAAGATTAGCAAGACGGAAGTGAGGGCAGCTTTGAAGGTGATGAAGAATGGAAAGCCGGTTGGCCCAGATGACATACCTGTGGAGGTATGGAGATGTTTAGGAGAGATGGCAGTGGGCTTTTTAACCAGATTGTTTAACACAATCTTGGAGAGTGAGAGGATGCCCGAAGAGTGGAAAAGAAGTGTTTTGTCATGTATGCGCCTCGCCGAGGTGCAGAGGAAAGAGATGAGCCCAAGCGCTGAATGAAGTTGTGTGTTTATTTATAACAAAGGCAAACAGTTCAAATAGTGTCCAACATAAAATGTCAAAGACAGATGATCCTGCAGTGCCGCGGAGCAGGACCCGGCTCTGGAAAAACAACGCTGCACTGCAGGAAACAATTCAGCTCAAAAACATAGATAAAAAAACATAGATAAACAAGGTGGGAGTCCACGTCACACTTCAGGGCTGGACTGGCCTCTGAAGGGAAATACAACAAAACGTGAACTTGGTTAGGAAGAGAGGAGACTTACATAGTGTGTCTTGGAGCAAGGCTGAGCTCCAGGGGATAACAGTACCAAACGAAGTCTAGGAGAAGAGGAAAACACCAGATGAAGACTAACAGAACGACAGGTAGAGAATGTAACCACTGAGTTAAATACAAGGTGAACTGATGACATGAATGGATACAGGTGTGAGAGCTAGGCTGCAGGTGAGCTGATTGTGAGCTGCTCACAGCTGAGGCTGGTAAGCTGTGAACAGCAAGTGGGAGTGTCTGGAGGGAGAGAGGGGCAAAACAGTGGGTAATGAACCACACCAGGCATGAGAGTAGAAGATGAGCAGAAATACAAAACATACGGTAACAATGAACTGTGTCTGAGCTCCAAGATGACATTGGAGCTCAGACATATAACATGTTTTGGTACTAATTTTCAAGAACAAAGGTGATGCTCAGAGCTATAGTAACTACAGAGGCATAAAGTTGATCAGCCACACTATGAAGATATGGGAAAGAGTTGTTGAAGCCAGGTTAAGAGGAGAGGTGACAATCAGTGAGCAGCAGTACAGTTTCATGCTAAGAAAGAGTACTACAGGTGCAATGTTTGCTCTAACAGTATTAATGGAGAAGTATAGAGAAGGTCAGAAGGAGTTGCACTGTCTTTGTGGATGTGGAGAAAGGATGTGATCGGGTGCCAAGAGAGGAAGTGTGGTACTGTATGAGAAAGTCAGGAGTGGCAGAGATGTCAGGGTGGTGCAGGACATGTATGAGGACAGCGAGATGGTGATGAGGTATGCTGTAGGAGTGATAGATGGTTTCAAGGTGGGGGTGAGGTTACATCAGGGATCGGCTCTGAGCCCCCTCTTGTTTGCCACTGTGATGGACAGGCTGACAGACGAGGTCAAGCAGGGGTCTCCGTGGACCATGATGTTTGCAGATGACATTGTGATCTGTAGTGAGAGTAGGGAGCAAGTGGAAGAGAACCTAGAGAGGTGGGGGTATGCTCTGAAGAGAAGAGGAATGAAAGGCCATAGAAGCAAGACAGAATACATGAATGTGAATGAGAGGGAGGCAGATGTAACGGGGAAGATGGAAGGAGTAGCGGTAGTGAAAGTAGATGAGTTTAAAACCCTGGGGTCAACCATCCAAAGCAATGGGAAATGCACAAGAGAGGTGAAGAAGAGAGTGCAGGCAGGGTGGAGTGGGTGGAGACGAGTGTCAGGAGTGATTTGTGACAGAAGGGTAGCAGCAAGAGGGAAAGGGAAGATTTACAAGACGGTTGTGAGACCTGCTATGATGTATGGTTTGGAGACGGTGCCGCTGACAAAAAGACACGCGATGACGCTGGAGGTGGCAGAGTTGAAGATGCTAATGTTTTCATTGGGAGTGACTAGGAGGGACAAGATTAGAAATGAGTATATCAGAGGGACAGCGCACATTGAGCGGTTTGGAGACAAAGTAAGAGAGGCAAGGCTGAGATGGTTTGGACATGTGCAGAGGAGGGATTGTGAATATACTGGACAACTGCTATTGAAGATGGAGCTGCCAGGCTGGAGGAAAAGAGGAAGGCCACAGAGAAGATTAATGGATGTAGTGCAGGAGGACATGGAGAGGGTTGGTGTTACAGAGATCCGCTGTGGCGACCCCGAAAGGGAGCAGCTGAAAGAAGAAGAAGAAGAGAAGTCAAAAACATTTCTTGGAGAGAAAAACAATATCAAAACTGTATTTTTTAAGAGAATTGACTGTTTTGATATATTTTGGATAATTCCTCACCCCCCGTCCTATCAAACAGCTAGGTAAGCAGAACAGAAATTTGCTTCCCTCATTGTGCCAAACAGATTTACTTTGCCAAAAGGAGCTTCATACAGCACATATCTATGTACTGTATATTATTTATAGACTCCTCTTGTAATAACTTTTAATACTTTATTTAAATTGTTTTACCCATGATGGACCCGACAGGGGGAAAATGGGGAAGGTCGGGGTTGGGAGGGGGAAAAAAAGAGAGAGGAACAAACAGAAAAAACAAACAAACTGACACAATTGAAACAAACAGAAGGCAAACTCTTCTTCTTAAAAGGTCTCATCACGAGTCTGGTATCTGCACCTGTAAAGAACAGAGAGACATATGTATGTGTGCATGTGTGTGCCTGCACATGTATGAATGCGCACGCAAAGTGAGTGTATGCATGTCAGGGGTTTGCCAGGAAACACACGGGGGGGGGGGGGGGTCACAGCAACCCCGCCCCCCCCCCCGGAAACCCCGAGCAGGCAAGACAGTGCCACCAAACCCCACAAAGCACAAATTTCCTGAAGCCAGCAAGCCCCAGGACAGCCAGGCAACCGCCCCAGGAGGGACAGCCGAGGGAAGTGAAAGGGCAGGTGCGGTGCACCCCAGCCCCCAAACTGGCCTGCCTCCACCCCCCCCAGGGGAGCCAACGCCAGCCTCCGGGCCTCAGGCACTGGAAGGCCAATGTCCCTTCTCCCCCTGCTCCTCTGGCACAGGCCCCCTGGACGACCCCGTCCCCACAGTGGGCCCATGCCCACCCCATGCTCTGGGAGCCCCCGGACGCCAGCCCCCACAGTCCAAGGGAACCCACGTGGCCAGGAGGTACCAGAAGGCGCCATCCTCTCAGTCCATCACCCCCACCAGCACATACACTCACTCACACACTTACACCCTCATGCTCTCACACACACACTCACTCACACTCACCCTCTCCTTCACACAATCTTACACTTGCACTCCCACACTGAGACTCATTCACTCTCACCCACTCCCATACTTGTTCAGTCTCGCTCCCATTATCACTCGCCCTCACAGTCGCTCACACTCACACATGCTTCCTTCCACTCACGCTCACTCATATATACACTCTCATTCATGCTCTGTCTCACTCACATTTACTCATGCTCTCTCTTACACACTCACACTTATTTTACCCTTAACACAGGGTGGCCGCGACACAGATGCAGTGGGCACGGATGTGCACCAATATCCGGAAGCGGCCGGGGAGGCTGCTGGCGCGGACAAGCAACCACACCCCTGCCAACCCGCCCCAGAGCAGCTACGGCCATAGAAGCAGCCCACCGCCACCAATGCCCACCCGGAGTGAACGATCAATGGACACACCACAAGCGTCCAGAGATGCCACCCGACATGCAAAACACCGCACAAATCTGACCCACCACCACCATCACCATCACTACTCATCACTCCCTCACTCTCACTTACTCACTTGCTCTCTCACTCTCTCTCTCACTCACTTCCTTGTTCGCACCTATTCACTCGTGGTAATGCCCTGGGATGACGACAACATGACAGGCCCCAGGCCTCCAGCAGAAGGAGGGCAACAGGGGTGAAGGAAGACCCTCACCCCCCAACCCCCACGCATGAATCGTGATGGGTGAGTGTTAGTTGTGTGGTGACACTGGGTGCAGGTGTGTGAACTACCAAAGTGCAGTTAAAATTGGGGGGATATTGTGATAGGGCATCGCTACCTATTGCTATTGGCAGCAGAGCTCCCATCCCCCAAACCCTCAGTGTCTATAGTGCAATTAAAATTGAGGTGAGGGTAGCCCCACAGCGCAGTGGTAGACAGAGGGATCCTCTTCACCGACACTGTACGGCACAACCCCACCCCAAAACCCTAAGTGTATCCAATAAGATATATGATCCACCCAGAATTGGGGAGAGGTAAGACTGCGAGGGGGTAAGACTGCGAGGGGCGTGGCCCCAGAGAGAGCCCGTCCCCCCCCAGAAGCCGGCTTCCAAACTGGCTCTGGAAGCCACTCACTGCCCCCAGATTCCATCCCAGGGCGAGGGGTGCCAGGCCGTGCAACCCAGGACCCGCCAATATCGTACCCCAGCGAGTGCCAGTACCACAGGCACGATGGGGCAGCCACACTCACACTTACTCTCACACATTGTACACACCCTGTATGCATATACACAAACATATATAATAATAATATGGTGATCCACATGTCAAGCGACATCCCAAAGCACCCCCCACGAGCCCACCCACCATCCACCCCAGACAGACACCCCCGGCGGTAGGCTACCCCTGCAGCCACAGCCACCTCGGGACAACCCGATGGTGGTAACCAAACCGCTAACCTCCCGGCCGCTAGATGGCCTGCCCCTCCCCCCAAGCCCCCATCGTCCAACAAGGTCTTTCCCTCACATACACACCCTCCACACACGCCCACCCTCACGTGTATACACACATACATACCATCACATATGTCCACCTACACCCACACACCCTCACATATTTACACACAACACACATATCCACACGTTCACACACATGCACACATATACACACGAACCCACACACACCCACACTCACGCACACCTGCACATATGCTTGTATACATATACTCACACACGCGCGCATGCCGCACGCACACATACATACACCCACACACGCAGGCCCTGGAGGATAGAGGGTGACCCCCCACAACCCCACCCCCACCCTGGGACGTAGGCACCAGCCCTTGGAGTGCCGCCAGGGCCCCAGGAAGTGGCCAGCCCGCACCACCAGTGCGCACCAGACACCAGCCCCGGGAGGGGGGGGGGGCAGCACCAGGTGCCAAGGCCAGACCCAGACCCAACCCCACCCGGGGCTGTCTTTGTCAAATCATGGCGTATACGATTTAGCCGGAAGAGTCAAAAACATTTCTGGCATTACTAGGAGAGAAAAACGAGATAAAGGCTGTGTGTTTTGTAAGAGAATTGATTGTTTTGATATATTTTGGATAATTATGTGACCAACAGACAAATTTCAGACAGTTAAAACCTGCAAACAAACCATTTTTCAGTCAATGGCCCCTTTAATGCACAGAGGCGCACAATCGAAGGTGAACTGTGATCATGGTAGCTTGTTTAAGATGGGTTTTGCCCTGGCCAAAGGCTGTGCGCATGAGTGAAAATGCACGTGATGGTAATGCTACTCGGCATTAGACCAGGCATTAATCACAGCTGATGCCCAGTTACGTATTTTATGGAGGATGACTGGAAAGAAGTAATGGCAACAACTGGGCTGAACAGTTGAATTAAATTTAATAAGTCTAGCGTAGAGCACATGGGTGCAACACGCAGACATGAATGGGATTCATGTCTGCGTGTTGTCCTAATCCTTCACCTGAACAACGAGAGCAAGTTTTTAGCCAAAGTCAAATTCCTTGTATGTGTTGTGCATACTTGGCCAATAAAGCTGATTCTGATTCTGATTCTGATTCTGATTAAAACTTTAGGAAAAGAGGATGAGCTGCTGAAAAAATTTGTAAATCTACACCATTTTTTCCCCTCTGTGCAGCAGATTTTAAAATATGAGCACAAACCTGTTAATGAGCATAGTATGGGAACTTTAAAGGGCCTATAGTGTGCAAAATGTTGTTTTGTGGAGTTTTCTTATGAAATGCATCCATGTGTCACATATATACTCCTAAAATATTAAAATGCTCTCTATATTGAAATACACACTGCTAATGCTTGACAGAAACAATTGGAATGGACTTCAAGGGTTTTGTGGTGTCACAAGACAACAAGACCGGCCTTCAGTTCTCTGTCTCTTTACTTGTGATGAGCTTACAGAGAAGACCTTTACCTAATCAGATTAGAGGCTCATTAATATTAATGAGCATGCTGAAAACCAACTGTTTCAGACAGAGTTTCATACTGTATATATCACTGGAAAATATGCAGTATGGGCACTTTGTTTTCATAGTACAATTTGTTTTCACAAGTTGTTGCAGATTTTAGAAAAATACACTAATGCGTTCTTGACAGAAAAGGCAACTTTAGGAAGAACACTGCACTTTCTCTTGTGTCAAATAATTCGCTACATTGTGTGTTGATTCATGTTTTATTTGTGTGCTCTCTGTCCCAGATTGCTAGAGGGTCGTCCAGAGTTTGTCTTTATTCCCAGGAGCAGACTGGAGCTTCCTGCCAACTTCCCAGAAGACATCCCTGGAGTTTGTTACTTTTTGGAGGCGTCGTTCAAAAGTTCAAACTCGACTACAAAATGAATTCAAGACTTCCAGAAAATCCAAAAACGTTAGCTATGGAGGAACATAAACCTTGTACTGTATTTGTTGGTTGGTTTGTTTTAGTATTATATTGTCTACCAGTCAAACTCTCGCAGTCAAAGCCTAATTATGGAGATGTCAGTTTGCTGTCAGACATGAGTGTTTTCTCTGTACAATGGTCCATTTGTACAGTTGTAGTACTCACTTCCATTTTTCTTCCAGAAAGAGTCATCTCTGCAAACTGATATAGTGTAGCTTTCTTAATAGCGCATGTAGGAGACATACCTGTCAAGGAAAGACTTTGTGACTGTTTTTTTTGAAGTGTACTAATGTGGCAAATTGCCATGACTAGATAATATAAAAATAAGAAATTCTTTCAGGGAAGAACTTTAGGACAAATAATTTTAAAACATGATAAGAAACAATTATTCATTAGTTTTAAGATTCCTTCTCTAATCAAATAAAGCAATGCAGAGCAGATTTGGGTGCCTTATGGAAACAAGGGTGAAGCATTTGTAGCTATTTTTACTCATTGGTTGTTTTTTAAATACAGCCAGTAGTTTCTTCCAAATGCAGATAAATGTCCAGAAGCATTGTTTTTGAGGTGTGTGGTGTGCTTATGTAAATCATCCATATATCCCACTTTTTTCCTAAAATAAATCATGTATGCATATTTTTGATCATTTTTCACTGTGCCACATTTGTACTATATTTATTACGTGAGCTTCACAGCTTTTACAGAAGGAATAAAACGCAGCAACAATACAGTGAATGTTTAGCTATCACTTACGATGATGTGCTTTAATTATTATTGTGGGTTGATGTAATCAAAGTGCAATAAATATTGGTTATAATAAAATTCTGTGACAGTTTTACATTTTTTTCTGTCAGAAAAGGCTATTTAAAAAGGTAGCTGACACGATATACATCAGGGGACTACTGTATATTTAACTAGATTTACTCATCTACCACTCTCTTAAAGTAATTCAGGTCATAAACTACGAATATCTGATAACTGAACGCTAGCAAGTTTTTATCCCCCGCCAGACGAAGCTCAAAGGGCTCTTCGACCCCTTTGGGCAAAGGCTGAAGGGGGATTATGCTATGGGTCAGTCCATCCGTCTGTCTTTCCGTCCATCTGTCCCACCTTTGTGAGATCAACTCCTCCTACAGTTTTGCCCCAATTGTTTAGAAACTTGGCACCATGGTTTGATATACACTGATAATGCATATATTGCAATTTGGTTCTGATCAGATGATTTTTGCAGGAACTGTAGCCCCTGACCGATGACCTCTTATTTCACCTCACTTCATAGACAGTAACTGTCTTGTGAAATCAACTCCTCCTACAGTTTTGTTCTGATTGTTTTGAAATTTGGTACCATGGGTTGATATAGTCTGATGATGTGTATATTAGAATTTCACTCTCATCGAATGACCTTGAGATCAGAGGTCAGATTTTCCCTAAATCTTCTAAATACAATAACTACTGAAAAAATGATGTAGGCTTTTCAAATCGATACAGTAGTTGTATCTAATACACATCCTGGATGATTTACACCCTGACCTAACTATAGGGTTGGGGTCAAGGGGTCAAAGGTCAAAGTTACATTGCAGTTGCACTATGCTAAATGTTACATTTACTATTACTATAAAACTGGGGCCACCAAACCTTACATACAGGTTCACCTTGGGATCCTGACCTCTGACTATGGGTTTGGGGTCAAAAGGTCAAAGGTCAATGTTATCATTCCCTATGCCTTATTACTGAACGAGTAACTTTAAGGTCACCGAACCTGGTACACAGGTTTACCCTGTGACCCTGAAGTGTAACTATGGTTTTGGGATCACAAGGTCAAAAGTCAACTTCGTAATGGCTTATAAGCTATATCTCAATAACAAAGAAAGCTCGGCTCATCAAACTTGCTACACAGGTTCACCGTGAGATCCTGACCTCTAACTATGGGTTTGGGGTCAAAAGGTCAAAGGTCAGTGTTAACATTCCTTATGCCTTATTACTGTACAATGAGTAAAGCTAGTTCCACCAAACCTGGTACACAAGTTCACCTTGAGATCCTGACCTCTGACTATGGGTTTGGGGTCAAAAGGTCAAAGGTCAAGGTTAACATTCCTTATGCGGTCCAATTAAAGAAATTAATAAAAATATAAATACAAACATTGCCTGTGGTTAACCAGGGGGCTACAAAATGCTTGTAAAAAGAAAAGTGATCTCTATAAAAATTTTATTAAAGTGAGAACTAAAGAATCTGAAAAAAGATATAAAACATATAAAAATAAATTAACTGAAATAATACAAACTAGTAAAAAATTATACTATAGGAAAATGTTAAATGAAATGTATAATACTAGAAAAGCACTCATAGAGCGCATACCTCCGCCAAGGCTCCTTCCGTTTGTCATGGATCACCTCCAAAATGTAATGGGTTTGTGTGTAGGCCTATAGCCACTTGTGGTGAAAATTGCATCAAAGTCTGTCCATCAGTTTTGGAGTATTGTTGGTAACACACTGTGAGAAGATAAGAGCCTTGGCTGAGGTATGCATTCTTAGATCATCACCAAAATATAATGGGTTCCTCTGTAGTCCAAGAACCACCTCTGGTGAAAATTTATCCAAATCCATCCTGTAGTTTTTGTGTAATCCTGCTGCACAAATACAAACAAAGCCCTTGGTGGAGGTATGCACTCTCAGATCATACCCAAAATCTAATCATCTGTTCCCCGTGCCATTACACACCTTTCCTGAAAATTTCATCAAAATGCGTTCATCAGTTTTGGAGTGTGGTTGCTAACACACTGTGAGAAGATAAGAGCCTTGGCTGAGGTATGTATTCCCAGAGCATCACCAAAATGTAATGGGTTCCTCTCTAGCCCAAGAACTACCTCTGGTGAAAATTTCATCCAAATCCATGCAGTAGTTTTTGTGTAATCCTGCTGCACAAATACAAACAAAGCCTTCGGTGGAGGTATGCACTCTCAGATCATCCCCAAAATCTAATCATCTGTTCCCCGTGCCATTACACACCTTTCCTGAAAATTTTGTCAAAATCCGTTCATAACTTTTTGAGTTATGTTGGTAACAGACAGACAGACAGACAGACAAACCCCGGCAAAAACATTACCTTCTTGGCGGAGGTAATAAAAGGAGTCTGAGACCATTAAATAAATTAAGAAAAAATTGAACTAAGAAAACAATATGTCCAGAGTATTTTACTGATAATTGTGGTGATAATTATGACAAGAACATGGCAGTAAATAGAATGAATAAATTTTTTGTAAATGTTGGACCAGAGTTGGCAGCAAAAATTCCAAACCAAGGAAGAGACACCGTGAGTGAAACATGGATTGGAAAAAACCCTCGGTCAATCTTTCTCTCAGCGGTGGATGAACTAGAGGTAAAATCTGTTGTTGAAAAGTATAAAAATTCCATCCAACCGATGATCCTGAAGGACAAGCTGCTGTGCGCAGGGGTGGACCAGCACTTGTAATCATGGATCCTGGACTAACTCACTAACCGGCCTCAGTTTGTGAGAACCCGGGATTGTGTGTCCGACACGATCATCGGCAGCACGGGGGCCCCCCAGGGAACGGTTTTGGCTCCCTTCCTGTTCACCCTTTATACTGCGGACTTCTCACACAACACAACACACTGCCATCTACAGAAGTTCTCTGACGACTCTGTGATCGTCGGCCTCATCTCCAACGGAGATGAAGCTGAGTACAGAGGACTTATCCAGGACTTCGTGGACTGGTGCCATCGGAACTGCCTCCAAATCAACGCGAGGAAAACTAAGGAGCTGGTGGTGGACTGCCGCAGGCAAGGACAACCCCTCACAGCACCAGTAAACATCCAGGGAACAGACATTGAGATGGTGACATCCTACAAGTACCTGGGTGTTCATCTGAACAATAAACTAGACTGGTCACACAATACTGACGCACTCTACAAGAAGGGACAGCGCAGGCTGTTCCTATTGAGGAGGCTCAGGTCTTTTGGTGTACAAGGGGTGCTCTTGAAGAGATTCTACGACACGGTGGTGGCATCAGCCATCACTTTTGGAGTGGTCTGCTGGGACAACGGCATTACAGCAGCCGATAGGAAGAGACTGAACAAATTGATCAAGAAAGCTAGCTCTGTCCTGGGGCAGCGCCTTGGCCCAGTGGCGGAGATAGGAGAGAGAAGGATGGTGGCTAAACTGTCATCTCTGCTGGAGTCCGAGTCCCACCCTATGCAGGACATACTGGATGCACTGAGGAGCTCATTTAGCAGTAGACTACATTATCCTAGATGCGCAACCAAGAGGTTTCGCAGGTCCTTCCTACCTACGGCTGTCAGACTGTATAACCTAAGCAGGGCTGCTCGCAGAGATAGCAAAAAAAAACAAAAACGTGACAACCTAATAATATTGAATGCAAAAGACGCAACAGACTTACACAAATGGTCCCCTCCAGTATACAACTAGGACAATATTAGTCACTATGGAGGGTGACAATATGTATGGGTACATATTCATACCATGAAGGGTAACTAAATAGACGGTTATGCTGTTTAGTCCATCTAGCTACAATGCTCCGCACTGTGTATATATATTTATATATTTATGTGTACATATGTATATTCACTGCTCTTATCTTCTTATCTTCTAAATTATTGCTCTGAGTGTTGCTATCCCTGTGCTGTTGCAATTCTGGAATTTCCCCATTGTGGGACTAATAAAGGCTTATCTTATTTTATCTTATCTTAAATAAATTATCTACTGATTGTGATGGTATTGGTATGGCACTAGTAAAAAGAACTGTTGATGGCATATTAAAACCATTTACATATATTTGTAATCTGTCATTTCAAACTGGCTCATTCCCGCAGAAAATGAAAATAGCAAAAGTGATACCATTATTCAAGCAAGGAAATAAACACCACTACACAAACTACAGACCAGTATCACTTCTCCCACAATTTTCAAAGATTCTGGAAAAACGTTTCAACAACAGATTAGAAAACTTTTTAAATAAACATGATCTACTTAATCAGAATCAATATGGATTTTGAGCAAAGAGTACAACATCATTAGCAATAATGGAAGCAACAGAGGAAATAATTAATGCATTAGATCAAGGAAAATATGCAGTTGGTATATTTATAGATTTTAGAAAAGCATTTGATACAATAAATCATTCAATACTTCTTGATCAACTGCAATTGTATGGTATTAGGGGAATGGCTCTGAATTGGGTTACAAGTTATTTATCTGAGAGACAACAGTTTGTGAAGATGGGCAGAATATCTGTCTGGGTGTATGGGAATTGCCTGTGGGGTCCCCCAGGGGTCAGTATTGGGCCCCAAATTATTTAACATATATACTGATACTAATATATTTTATTCTGGAAATAATTATAAGGAACTAATACATACTCTAAATAAGGAGTCGAATAAGCTTAAAAAATGGATGGGTAGTAATAAATTATCACTAAATATAGATAAGACTAAGGTAATGATATTTGGTAATTGTAAAAATAAAGAAGATATACATATTCATATAGATAATGTAATTACTGAAAATGTTACGGAGATCAAATTTTTGGGTGTAACACTAGATGATAAAATTAGTTGGAAACCACACATCAGATACATACAAAACAAAGTGGCAAAAAATTTTGCAATTAAAAATAAAATTAAGCAAGTCCTAGATTACAAATCGCTTCATATCTTGTATTGCTCATTAGTACTTCCATACTTGACCTATTGTATAGAGGTCTGGGGTAACAATTATAAAAGTACACTAAATTCATTGCTAATATTACAAAAAAGTGCAGTCCGTGTTATACATAAAGTCGGGTATCTTGAACATACTAATTTATTGTTTTTACATTCAAAATTATTGAAATTACAGGATCTGGTTGATTTTTATACAGCACACTTAATGTTTAAAGTCAGTAAAAACTTTTTGCCACACAATATACAAAATCTTTTTAGTCAGAGAGAAGGGAAATACAATTTATGGGGGAATACAAAATTTTAAAATGCACCTAGTAAGATCTACTAGGAAAAGTTTTTGCGTGTCTGTGTGTGGGGTAAAATTGTGGAATAGGTTGGGGGAGAAACACTGGCAATGACCAAACATCCATATATTTAAATCAACATATAAAGAAATGATTTTTGAACAATATAAAAATAAAGGACAGTAATATTACAATATGTCTTTAATGAAGAAAGGTTGTTATTGTTGAATATATATATGCTGAGTACTATTATTATTGATATCATTATTACTAGAATATTACAACGGTATTATAGTATTGTGATCGCTGTTTAGGATGGAATTATTTAAAGTATTATATATGCCAGGTATTATTATTATTATTATTATTATTATTATTGTTATTGTAACTACTATATGGCTACCTATTATTATATGGTTACTTATTGCGCCTAGGTATTGTTAGCCATGTGGGGATATATGGTGGTATATATGGTGATTATGATGATGATGATAATATTGTCTATAATTATATTAAACATACCTGAAGTATTTACTTATTATTATTATTACCATTATTATTAGATGTTGGTGTCATATTTGCCCCTACAGGGCAGAGAGACAAACCCAAGCACTGAATAGTATTGTGACATTTATTAAAGAAAAGAACAGAAGTCCAAAAATAACTGCAGAAAACACAAAATGCAAAAAACAGCTTACAGGGAAATGTGTCATGAGCGGCGAGAGCACGCCCCCTCCTTCCCGTTCATCTCTCCTCAGGTCATCAGCGCACCTGAGTGAGAGGACACACCTGCACCCTCTCATCAGCCAGCGTTCATAAGGAGGCATCCTTTAGTGATTCAGTGCTGGCTCGGCTGGGTATACTGCTGATCAGACAGCAAGTATTCGATTCACACTTGTTAAGAAGTTATTAACCTGTGTGCTTTTTCCCCTCCTATGGTTGCTGCCATTGTGTGGGTGTGACTGCGCATGCTCTCCTGCCACACCTCCACTCACCTTCAGCTAACCTCCACCCAGTCAAGCACCACCAGCTCATCCCTCACCCTGATGGTTTGTCTCTTCCCCGATGGGGCCCTGCCGGTTCTCCCTTGGAGCTCTTGTCAGTGGCAATCTGGCTAGCCCATTTTCACTTACTCCATTCCTCCTCACTCAGCTCTCGTCTTCTTTCCACAGGCTCCTTCCTCTGATGAGTGACTGTTTCTGTAGCTGTGCGAGGATCTTGCTGTTTAATAAAAGAACCTCAAACATGTACAGTTGTTTGATTGTCCCTTTGTTGCTGCATCGTGCATGTGGGCTGATTATTTATTTCAGTCATGACGGAACGAGCCAGTCATGACCTCGGCTCAGCAGGTGCAACAGCGGGACAATCAGCTCTGGACTGCTTTGAAGTGACAGAGCAACAGATAACTGTGATGGCCCAGCAGCTGCAAACGAGGATGCGGCAATAGGATACCATCACAGCATTTAGCCGGTGCGGCTCCCCCGGCTCCTCCCGTTGTTCTACCTCCGGTGCGCCGTACCACCTCTGTTCCCACACCTGCTCCGTACGCGGGGGAGGTGTAAGGAGTTTCTCCACCAGGTACGGATGTATTTGGAGCAGGTCGGGGGGGAGTACCCGGGGGATGTTGCGAAAATTCAATTCTTATCCCTACTGCTGCGGGAACGGCTCTGGCCATGGCAGCAGCCCGGAAGGGCGAAATTACACGTTTGAGCAATTTGTGGTTGCTTTTTCCCACGCATTCGACCACACCGAGAGTCAAGGGAACATTATGAGCCGCCTTATGACTCTGCCAGGGCGCTTGGTCCGTGGCCGAGTACTCGGTGGAGTTTCGGGTGGAAGCGACGGACTTGGGGTGGAATGAGGTTGCATTATGCAACACGTTCCTCCATGGGTTAAACCCCCACCTCAGCGTCGACTTGGCGGTTTAAGCTGTTCCCGACACTCTCGATGGTCTTATTGATCGGGCCGTGGGGTTGGATAGCCGCTACCGTGAAAGCACAAAGGAGCGACAGGCCTCCTCTTGCCCGCCCACCGAGCAGGTGCCCGCTGCGGGGACTGACACTGTGGGGGGCCGGTCCACCTCCCGAGCCAATGGACCTCAGTCAGTTCCAACTAACAGATGATAAGCGCCGGCGAAGGAGGAGGACTGGTGCGTGCATGTACTGTGCTTCGGAAGCACAGTAGGGACAAGTGCCCCGACTGTGCTTCGGAAGCACAATTGGGACGAGTGCCCCCAACGGCCAAAAGACGCAGCCTGTCAGTAACTGTGGGGGGTCTGGCGGGCGGGACCAAATTAACTCTCCCCCGGCAATTTCTCTATTTTGGCCCTCGTGCAATTGCCGGGGGTGGAGAGGAGGGTCATGGCGTTAGTGGATTCAGGGGCAGAGGGCAATTTCGTGTCGGCCAGGTTTTTTCGGGACATGGGTATTCCCACACTTAAATTGCCCCAACACCAGTGAATAACCACCATATCTGGCCATGAGGTTGCGGTAGTCACCGAACGCACAGTGCCAATCGCCATCCTCCTTTCTGGGAATCATCAGGAGGAACTCACGTTCCAAGGTCTCCCAATTTCATCTTCCCCGATGATTCTAGGGTATTCTTGGCTCCAGAAGCACAATCCCATTATTTACTGGGGTCAAAATTCCATCTCCTCCCGGAGCTCTTATGACTGTGCTGTGGACCTCATCCCGGGGGCGAAACTGCCGTCCAGCTGGCTCTACAGCATTTCTGGTTCGGAGAGGGAGGCAATGGAGAAGTATATTAAGAAGTCGCTGAACGCTAGCCTTATTTGGCCATCTTTGGCCAAATAACGTAGGAAAGAAAGATGGCTCGCTGCGCCTGTGTATTGACTACCGGGAGCTCAACCCTATTACAGTGAAGGACAAATATCTCTTGCCCTTGATGAACTCCGTGTTTGAACCCCTTCAGCGCTCACGGGTATTCACCAAATTAGACTTGCGCAATGCGTACCATCTGATCCACATTCGTGAGGGGCACGAGTGAAAGACAGCATTTAAGACCCATCAGGGGCAGTTTGAGTATTTGGTGATGCCGTTTGGGCACACCCCGCTGTCTTCTAATGGTTAATTAATGACATCCTCTGCGATATGCTTTACCAATTTGTGTTCATCTATTTGGATGACATTTTGATTTTCTCCTGCTCGCCAGAGGAACATGAGGTCCATGTACAGTACGAGCAGTCCTTCAACGGCTCTTGGAGAACTAGCTCTACGTTAAGGCCAAGAAGTGTGAGTTCTCCACCAATTCCACCACCTTCTTGGACTTCATAGTGGCTGAAGGGAGACTGATTGCCGACCTGGCCAAGATGAGGGCAGTGCTTGATTGTCCAACTCCTCACTCTCGTAGGGAGCGTCAACGCTTCCTCGGGTTTGCGAACTTTTATCGCCAGTTCATTCGGAAGTATAGTGGGGTAGCACTGCCCTTGACACAGCTGACCTTCGTTAAGGTCCCCCTTCGGTGGACCGAGGCAGCTGAACAGGCCTTTTCCATATTAAAAGGCTTGTTCGCTAATACACCTATCTTGGCTCAGGTCAACACGCAGCTCCAATTCGTCCTCGAGGTGGATGCATCTGATTCGGGGGTGGGCGCTGTCCTCTCGCAGCATGCATCCTCTGGCCAGAAGCTCCACCTGTGCACGTATTTCTCTTGTCAGCTTACGCCAGCCGAGAGGAATTACGACGTAGGGGACAGAGAGCTGCTTGCCATTAAGTTGGCGCTGGAGGAATGGAGGCATTGGCTAGAGGGGGCTATTCACCCCATTGTCGTGTGGACCAACCACAAAAACCTAGAGTATTTGCGGTCGGCCTGCTGACTCAACGCCAGGCAGGCTCGTTGGGCCCTGTTTTTTCAACGGTTCAACTTCACCATCACTTACTGGTCTGGCTCTCGGAACACCAAACCGGACGAGCTATAGCGCCAGTTTGATTCTGCGCAAATAGCGTCCCCTTCCCACCCACAACCCATTCTTCCCTCTTCATGCATCCTTGGTGCCCTTACGTGTGATATCGAGCAGAGAGTCCGTCAGGCCCAGACTCAGAAGCCTGCACCAGCAGGGTGCCCCCGGAACCGCCTGTACTTCCCCGCTGCCCTCCGCAGTGACGTCATCCAGTGGGGTCACACCAGCCACTTCGCCTGTCACCCTGGGATCACCCGGGCCACAGACCTTGTTTGGTGGGTGTTCTGGTGGCCCACGCTGCGGCGGGATGTGCAGGAGTATGTGCGGGCCTGCCAGACCTGCGTCTGGGGCAAGTCGGACTCCTCCCCCCCCGGCTGGACTTCTCCATCCTTTGCCCATCCCTGGTCGCCCATGGTTGCATATCGCGCTGGTCTTTGTGACTGGACTTCCCCTCTCCCGTGGAAAGATGGTCATTCTCACTATCGTGAGCAGCTTCTCCAAGGCTGTGCATCTGGTGGCCCTCCCTAAACCCCCCTCAGCCTCGTAGATAGCCACCCTCCTCACCAATCACGTGATCTGCCTCCATGGGATTCCTGTGGACATCGTGTCTGACTGGGGCCCGCAGTTCACGTGGCAGATCTGGAGGGCCTTCTGCCGGACCCTGGGCACGACAGTAAGCCTGTCCTCTGGGAATCACCCCCAGAGCAACGGGCAGGCAGAGAGCACCAACCAGTCCTTGGAGGCCACCCTGCGATGTGTAGCGGCCAAACATCCATCGTCCTGGAGCACACACCTGACCTGGGTGGAGTACTCGATGAACACTGCCATCTCCACGGCAACTGGGCTCACCCCGTTCGAAGCGTCCCTGGGATACTTGCCTCCACTGCTACCGATGGCCGAGAGGGTGGTCACAGTTCCATCCGTGGGGGCTCATGCTCGCTGCTGCCGGTGCCTCTGGAGGTCCACGCGCGCCACCCTTGACCGCTCTGTCGAGCGCAACCATGCTATGGCTGACAGATAACAGGTGCCAGCCCCTAAGTATACTGTGGGGCAGCAGGTCTGGTTGGCGGCCAGTCAGGTCCCTTTGAAGACGAAATCCAGGAAACTGTCTCCTCGCTTCCTAGGGCCCTTCGCGATCTCCAGAGTCATCAACGACACCTCAGTCTAGCTCAAGCTTCCACCGACCCTATGGGTGAACCCGACTTTTGATGTATCCCACATAAAGCCCCTCTCGGTCAGTCCCCTCTGCCCCCCAAGCCGCCTCCTTCTCCCCGGATAATCGACAACCACCCTGCCCACACGGTACACCGGATTCTGGATGTTTGCCGTCGAGGCCGGGGCCTCCAATATCTGGTTGATTGGGAGGGCTATGGCCCGGAGGAACGTTCCTGGGTTCCCACATCTCGGATCCTGGACAAAGAGATGCTCCGGTCCTACCACCGTGCCCATCCCAACAAGCCGTGTGGACCACCAGGAGGTGCTCCTAGAAGGGGTGGCCCTGTCATGAGTGGCGAGAGCACACCCCCTCCTTCCTGTTCATCTCTCCCCAGGTCATCAGCGCACCTGAGTGAGAGGACACACCTGCACCCTCTCATCACCCAGTGTTCATAAGGAGACATCTTTCAGTGATTCAACGCTGGCTCGGCTGGGTATACTGCCGATCAGACAGCAAATATTCAAGTCACACTTGTTAAAAAGTTATTAACCTGTGTGCTTTTTCCCCTCCTAAGGTTGCTGCCATTGTGCGGGTGTGTCGCCGGGACTGCGCCTGCTCTCGTGCCACATCTCCACTCACCTTCAGCTAACCTCCACCTGGTCAGGCACCACCAGCTCATTCCTCACCCTGTTGGTTCATCTCTTCCCCACTAGAGCTCTGCCGGTTCTCCCTCGGAGCTCTCATAAGTGGAAACTTGGCTAGCCCATTTTCACTTACTCCACTTTCACTATACTGCTCTCGTCTTCTCTCCACAGCCTCCTTCATATGGCAAGTGACTTTCTGTAGCTGTGTGAGGATTTTGCTATTTAATAAAAGAATCTCAAACGTGTACTGATGTTTGATCACCCCTTTGTTGCTGCATCGCACACGTGGGCTGATTATTTATTTCAGTCATGACAGAAATGCACTCCTGAGCCACCAAGCTCAGGAGGAGACGAGGATTATCAGGTCATAGGAGAATTGTCCAGAGGAGGAATCAAAAGTTGAACTTTCAATGTGGCCGCGATGAAAATGTGAACAGACCGAGCTTAAGTAGTGAATGGTATGACAGCATGAGTGATAACAGGTGTGGGTGCACCTGAGCAGGAGAAAAAACAATAACTAGTTATTGGGACCAGCTGGTAGTGCTGAGGGTAAGGGAGGAGCGGCTGACAGCTTGACAGGCAGTTCCAACACAAACCTGGAAATGTCACCTGACAGCTGTCAGCCCACAGAATAAATATAAACAAAATCCAATACAGACTAGAAAATAATTACAAATGAGGCAGGACATAGCCAACACAAACTGAAACATAAACAAACAAATAGAATGCCGTGACAACTCAAAGAAGGAACCAAAAATACAACGAATATATCAAAATACAACAAAAGAGCCACGAGACTGAGTCCGGCAAAAACATCGGACTCAGCTCATCACAGAGCCCCCCCCCCCCCCAAGGGGTGGAGCCCAAACACCCTAGAGTAACATCAACAGAAAAGAAAAGGAGCCCCCCCCCCTTCCCAGAGAAGGTACAACAATAACCCACCCAGGCTGGGGGGAAACAGGCTAGGAGGGAATGAAACAAAAAGCCCGCTCAAGACCCACACCAGAAAAACACAGAGTTAGACCCCCCCCCAAGCCCAGTGGACGGCAAGGTGAAACAAGTCAGGTGGCCTGCCGAAGTCCCAGGCCAGCTGGACAGCCAGATGGAATGAGTCGGATGGCCTGCCGGAGAATAAGGACGACCTGACCTGGCGGCTCAGTCTTTCAGGTGGCCGGCCCAAGTTCTTAAGCCACCTGAACAGTAGAGGCGGCTCCCGCACTGGGAGACCCAATGATGGAGGGGTGAGCCAAGGAAGGGGCACCACGACACCGTCTGGTAGATAGGGAAGGGGAACCCTGACAGTGTCAGGCTGAGGAGGAAGGAGGACCCCGACGACGTCAGGCTGAAGAGGAAAGGGGACCCCGATGGCGTCAGGTGGAGAAGGAAGGGGGATCCCAATGCCCTCGGTGGTCTCGGATGAGGGCAAAGTTTCACCAGTGGTGGCTCCGGGCTGGAGCTTAGCTGCATCCGCGGTGGCTCCAGGTTGGAGCACTGCAGGACCTGCGGTGGCTCCAGGCTGGAGCACTGCAACACCCTCGGTGGCTTCGGGCTGGAGCACTGCAGCACCCTCGGTGGCTCCAAGCTGGAGCACTGCAACACCCCCGGTGGACCCTGGGCTGAGGCGTAGCGCTCATGGTGGACCCAAGCCAGAATGCAGCACCCACGTCGGCTCCAAGCTGGGGCACAGTACCAATGATGGTCCCCGAGTGGGATGCAGCACCCACGGAGACCTGGATTGTGGCGGAGGAACCCAGATGACGGCCTCCAGCAGGGGACAAGCTGCACCCACGGAGGTCCCGGGCTGGGACAGGACACCCGCGATGACCTCGACGGGAGAAGCTGGACCTTGGGTGACCTCCAGTGGCAAACCTGGATCTACGGAGATATCTGGTGGTGTTGGATCTTCTCTGGCGACCCTGGGAGAGAGCTCAGACACAGCACAAAGAGAAGGGGGGTCAGGGTCACTGGCAGCGGCAGAGCCCAGCGAGGCGAGCTCAGGTGTAGCGGGAGGCTGCATCTGGCTCTCCTCACCAAGAACCAGGCAAGATTGCTCAAGGATAGAGAGGAGAAAAACAAAAGAACACTTTGAATGTTGTATTTGTATGTTTGTTTTGAATGTAGCTACTCAACCTAGCTGGTCGAGGTGGATGGCCGTCCTCTATGAGCTATGGTTCCGCCCGAGGTTTCTTCCCGTTAAAGGGAAGTTTGTCCTCGCCTGTGTCGCCGCAGTGCTTGCTCTTAGGGGTCTCTGCTGGGCTCTATAAACTGAGAGCGTGGCCTAAACCCACTCTTTTCTGTAAAGTGTCTTGAGACGACCTGTGTTGTGATTTGGCGCTATATCAATAAAATTGAATTGAATTGAACTGAAAAGAGAACACTTGCCTGAGCTCGAGCTCCACCGCCGTCCAGGACTCCGACGATCCAGGTGGCGATGACTCTTCAGGCTCGGCCCTCAGGAGGTCCAGCTCAGGCTCCCACTCTGCTGCGGGGGCCTCCGCAGCAGGCATGCTGGTCGTTGCAGTCCTTTCAGCCAAAACAGCATGACCCACACAGGAGGCTCATCCAGCGTGGCGGCTGGGGTCCGGCTCACCATTGGCGCTGGACTCCATGTGGCGAGCTTGTGTTCAGCGTCCTCCCTCGATCCAAGATGTGACTGCGGAACTGGGATGGTGTCCTCCAGCACTGCGGGCTCCCCCATCATCCGACGGTTGAGTTCCGGCGCCGGCGGACACTCAGGGGCAAGAGGAGGAGACACGGAGAGGGCAGGTGAGAATTCATTTATTGCAGCAGGTGGAGAGAACTCAGGGGACTGCATGTCCAGAGTCTATCTACCGGGAATCAGGCAAGGTAAATTATCACTCAGTGATGAAGAATTAAATAATACTTGCCTGCCATCCCAGTATCTGATGTCTCCTGCTGCATCGTCGCCCCTCTCCATGGCTACGGTGGACTTAGGCCCCTCTGTGGATCGTGGAGGAGCTGTCTTCATAGAGGCGGTGGTGGACGGAGCTGGGAAGGATGCAGCCAAGCCCTCAGCAACGGGAGAACACACCAAGAAGACGAGAGAAGCAGCAGCAGGGAAGGAGGAGGTAACTGACGTGACAGTCGGCGACAGAGAACAAGGAAATAAGTCTGCTGTGGGATTTGTCTGACTCGATGTGAGGAGAGTTGCTGACTGAGAGGTGGAAGCGTTTCTCCGACTGTCCAGAGCAGGGCGACGCTGCCGCCGTGAAGCTGGCAATGTACGTGCTGGATCTAGAGGGGAGTCGGGCGAAGCGTGATGGGAGATAGGCATCAGCTGAGGAGAGCGCCTCCACCTCGGCTCTGTGGGGAGCGTTAAACCAGGAAATGACCGCTGGAGTGCGCAGACCATGGACAGCAGATCTGTGTACTGTGGGAAACTCCATAGGCTGAGATGCGCCTACAGGATTTCCACCGCTCCATTCAAACACTCCCAAGTCTTTTTGGGTCCTCGGGCTTTGAGAGCTTCATCCACGAAATCCCAGATGAACATCGCCGCCCATTCCTCTTCCACGCTGGGAGACCCCGCTGTCATTCCTCCTTTATTTGTGTGAGGCCGGCGGGCTGGGGACATAATGCGCTCCAACAAGCAGGTGCATAAAAGGCAAAAAGGAAAAAATGTACAAATACTACAGCTGTTTTTTGTTTTTTTTTACTGGTGGCTACATTCTGTCAAGTTTGCCCCTACGGGGCAGAGAGACAACCTCAAGCGCTGAATAGTATTGTGGCATTTATTAAAGAAAAGAACAGAAATCCAAAAATAACGGAAAACAAAATGCAAAAAACAACTTACAGGGAAATGCACTCCTGAGCCTCCAAGCTCAGGAGGAGACGAGGATTACAAGGTAACACGAGAATTGTCCAGAGGAGGAAACAAAAGTTGAACATTCAATGTAGCCGCGATGAAAATGTGAACAGACAGCTTGACAGGCAGTGCCAACACAAACCTGGAAATGTCATCTGACAGCTGTCAGCCCACAGAATAAATATAAACAAAACCCAATACAGACTAGAAAATAATTACAAATGAGGCAGGACATAGCCAACACAAACTGAAACATAAACAGACAAATAGAATGCAGTGACAACTCAAAGAAGGCACCAAAAATACAACAGATAAATATATCAAAATACAACAAAAGAGCCATGAGACTCAGCTTGTGACAGTTGATATTATTGTCACTATAAACTATCATTGTTGTATTATTTCTATTGCATAATTTAATTATAAGATGTGTTATATATTATGGTATTGTATAATGAATGTAATTATGGGATGGATAATGACTGGAATGATATTATAATTTATTGGGTATGGAGAAGGGGTGGGACGATATAAGCACTGGCTTCTTCCCACTCCTTTTGAACAAGGCATTTTTTTTTGTTTTGTTTATTTTTTTTTGTTTTGATTCCTTGTTTTTAAATTTTTTTTGGTCTTGATGTTCAAATAAACATCCCTTATGTCTTATTACTGTACAACACGTAAAGCTAGTACCACCAAACCTGGTATACAGGTTCATCTTGGGATCCTGACTTCTGACTATGGGTTTGGGGTCAAAAGCTTAAAGTTTAATGTTAACATTCCCTATGCTTAATTACTGTACAACGAGTAACTGTAAGGTCACCAAACCTGGTACACAGGTTTACCCTGTGACCCTGAAGTGTGACTATGGTTTTGGGATCACAAAGTCAAAGGTCAACATCGTAATGGCTTATAAACTATATCTTAACAACAAAGAAAGCTCGGCTCATCAAACTTGCCACACAGGTTCACTGTGGGATCCTGACCACTGACTATAGGTTTGGGGTCAACAGGTTAAAGGTCAGTGTTAACATTCCTTATGCCTTATTACTGTACGAGTAAAGCTAATTCCACCAAACCTGGTACACAGGTTCACCTTGGGATCCTGACCTCTGACTATGGGTTTGGGGTCAAAAGGTCAAAGGTCACAGTTAAAAAGGTAAAGCCAATTTTATTGTCATTCAGTCCACACAGCCAATCATGTACGAAATTACGTTTCTCTTATCTACAATGTTAATCACATCTAGAATCAGAGGAGTCGCTGCCATGCAAGGCGCCGCCACAAATTTCCCTCCTCCATTCCATTATTGCTGAGCACCAAGCTGGACGGCAGGAAGTTCCACATTTTTATATGGTCTTCGGCATGACCCGGTCGGGATTTGAACCCAAGCCTCTCGGGTGTGAGGTGGATGTTCTACCAACTAGACCACCACTCCGGTGCATTAGCATTCCATTTGCACTATTACTACAAAATGAATAAAGCTAGGGCCACCAATTCTGGTACACAGGCTCACCTTGGGATCCTGACCTCAGACAATGGGTTTGGGGTCAAAAGGTCAAAGATCAAGGTTAACATCCTCTATCCCTTATTACTGTTAGTGAATGCCATTTACTGTACAATGAGTAAAGTTACGATCACCAAACCTGGTACACAGGTTCACCCTGTGACCCTGAAGTGTGACTATGGTTTTGGGATTGTAAGGTCAAAGGTTAATATCAAAATGGCTTATAAACTATATCTCAACAAAGAAAGCAAGGGTCACTAAACCTGGTATTCAGGTTCACTCTGAGACCATGACCTCTGACTACAGGCTCTGGGTCAAAATATCAAAGGTCAAGGTTGACATTCCTTATGATCTCTTACTATAGAACATGCAAATTCAATTAATTCAATTCAGCTGTATTTATATAGCACCATTTCACAACAGCTCTCTATGCTCACCAAACTTGCTACACAGGTGTACCTCGGGATTCTGCCCGACAACTATGGGTTGTATACTTTGTTGTATATTCGTGGATGATGGGTTTATGATAATTTGGTTCTGGCACAGTAATTGTATTGGAAAGTTGAAGACTGCTCTCCGTCAGTAAGTATTGGGATTTTCAAAGACAATGGAGGTGGGGGATATTGCACTTGCTTCAGCATGCTCTTGATTCATTTCTTATGATCAATAAATTATTGGGAGGCATGCACAAACATTGAAATTCACAGCCATTGCTGATTTTGAATTGATAATTATGCCCACAGAAAAGTTATTACTATTATTATTACTACTACTACTACTACTACTACTACTACTACTTCTAATAATAATAATAATAATAATAATAACAATTTTTGATTGGTTTATTAGGCTTATTAACTAAGGGTATTGATATATATTGATATCTTTTTTAGAATAATTTTATGAAAAATTTATTTTATTGGCTCTAAGAAATGGTGTATAATTACTAAAACACACAAGAAATCATATATCATACCTTAGCACAAATGTTAGAATCCCTGTTCAAGTACTCTAATTATTAACAGAGACTGAAAAATAGAATAAGTGCACCCTGTTTTTCAAGGTACTATAGGGCACAAATTGAAACTAAAGTTAGTGACACCTTTAGCTTCGAAGTGAACTGTAGACCCATTTGGTCCTCATAAAAGAATGGAGTGAATTCATACATGAATCCTGTATGGGCAAGCAGATCACATACCCAGAGCCCTGGAACCAATGAGTGCCCTTGACATTAAAGTTTCTTCCTTTTTGTGTGCATACAGAATATTTTCTAAACATTGGAATAAAGTTTTTGATAGTCGTCCCGATTCTGAAATTGATTATATTTTTTTAAGAGATCAGATTATATCAAATAGAATACAAATATTATGCATGTTATAGTAAGGGAAGGCCTTAACCACAATCACCAAGATAAAAGACTGCATTTTGGTGTGGGTATAGCATAAACCTAAAGAAGAAAAGACGCAACTTTAGTAAGACAATCTTCTGTAGCATAATAAAGCATGCTGATAATATGTTGCTTGGTTTGGGGTTGCCCATGTGGACCATGTGCAGTAATGCCTGTAGTCAAAGGTCAAGCTGTTGTCGCTGCCATTTTGGATATTATGCTATAAGTGCTAACTACGCCGATTCATAATTGTTTACAACATTTTACATTAACATGTGTTGTGTTGCTGTGGTTGCTGTAGCAGTTCTAGCACCAAGGGAAATTTTATTTTATTGCTTTCCCAAGGATACTGAAATTAGAAAGCTATGTATCTCTGATTTCTAATGTGAGATATGTACCCACTGAGCCTTAGAGAATTTATAGTCAACATTTCATATCTGGTAAGTCATCCAGCCACAGGGGATACACAAGCCAGTGTACTCCTAGTGCCGGTCCCAAGCCTGGGTAAATGGGTAGGGCTGTGTCAGGAAAGACATCCAACGTAAAACCTTTGCCAAATCAAACATGTGAATCATGACAAATGAGACTTTCATACCGGACTGGCCGAGGGCCAGGTTAACAACGACCGCCACTGGTGTTGTTAACCAACAGGGTGCCAGTGGAGATTGAGCTACTGTTGGTCGAAGATCGAGAAGGAAGAGAGGGGGAAGGCGTGTTAGGAGGGAGAGAAGGAAAGGAAAGGTAGAAGTGTGAAGGTGAGAGTAGGGATGTTAAATGTAGGGACTATGACTGGTAAAGGCAGAGAGTTGGCTGATATGGTAGCGAAAAGAAAGGTAGATATACTGTGTGTTCAAGAAACCAAATGCAAGGGAAGCAAGGCTAGGAGCATTGAAGGTGGATTTAAACTGTTTTACCATGGTGTCGATAGGAAGAGAAATGGAGTAGGAGTAATCTTGAAGGAAGAGTATGTGACCAGTATTCAGGAGGTAAAGAGGGAATCAGACAGAATCGTGAGTTTGAAGCTAGAAGTCAAAGATGTGATGCTGGATGTTGTCAGCGTGTATGTCCCACAAGTTGGATGCCAGGTAGAAGAGAAAGAGGAATTCTGGACTAAGCTGGATGAAGTGGTAGAGAGTGCTACCAGGGAGGAGAAAGTGGTGATTGGAGCGGACTTTAATGGGCATGTACGTAGGTGAAAGGAACAGAGGTGATAAGGAGGTTCTGGGTAGGTATGGTTTTAAGGAGAGAAATGGGGAAGGACAGATGGTTGTGGATTTTGCAAAAATGATGGAAATGGCTGTGGTGAACACATACTTCAAGAAGAGAGAGGAACATAGGGTGACTTACAAGAGTGGAAGAAGGTGCACACAGGTGGACTACATCTTATACGGAAGGAGAAACCTGAAAGAGATAGGAGATTGCAAGGTGGTGGCAGGGGAGAATGTAGCTAGGCAGCATCGGATGGTAGTCTGTATGATGACTTTGGAAAGCAAGAAGAGCAAGAGAGTGAAGGCCGAGCCAAAGATTAAGTGAAGGAAGTTACAGAAGGAAGAAGATTGCACAGAGTTCAGGAAAAAGTTGATACAGGCGCTGGTTGGTAGGGAAGAATTATCAGATGACTGGGACAGTACAGCAAAAGTATCGAGGGAAACGGGTAGAAGGGTATGTGGTGTATCCAGTGGACAGAAAAAGGAAGACAAGGAGACTTGGTGGTGGAATGAAAAGGTACAGAAAAGTGTTCAAAGGAAGAGGTTGGCAAAGAAAAAGTGGGATAGTCAGAGAGATGAAGAAAGTAGACAGGAGAATTTGGAATCTAGGCGTGCGGCAAAGAGAGAGGTGGCAAAGGCAAAGGCATATAGTGAGTTGTATGAGAGGCCAAACACTAAGGAATCAATCAATCAATCAATCAATCAATCAATCAATCAATCAATCAATCAACTTAATTTTTAAAGAACTTCAAAAAGCAACACTCACTATACAAAGTGCTGTACAACAAGAAAGCACATGAAAACATAAAAGCAAGGAGCAGGACACTAACACAAAAACAATATAAAACCAACAAAACAATATAAAACTCAGCACAAGTAGAAACCACCGTCAAGAGAATCAATACAATAAAAGGTAAAAGAAGAAAATAAATAGATAAAAATCAGTTTCATTCAATAAAATTAATGTCTCACACTGGGTCAAAGGCCAGGGAGTAAAAGTGTGTTTTAAGACTAAGGTTTTAAAACTGGACAGTGAAGGTGCTTGTCTGATGTGCAGAGGTAAATCTTTCCATAACCTGGGTGCTGTGATCGAAAAGGCTCTGTCCCCTCTGAACTTCCGCTTCGCCTTTGGCACCCTTAGGAGCAGCTGTTCAGCTGACCTGAGGGACCGGGTGGAAGCATAGGGATGCAGAAGCTCAAAGAGATAAGGTGGAGCAAGACAGTTCAAGGATTTAAAAACAAATAAAAATTTTTTTAAATCAACTCTAAAATGCACAAGCAGCCAGTGGAGCGAAGTTAAAATTGGTGTGATGTGATCTCTTTTATGTGTACCTCATGAGCAGCAGCGCTTTGTACTAGCTGCAGACGTGAAACAGAAAACTGGCTAACACCGGCATTGAGTGCATTACAGTAATCCAACCGAGATGAAATAAAAGCATGGATTATTGTTTCCAGGTGAAAGGAAGGAGAAAAGGACTAGTATGGATTGGCCAGACCAGGGGTGGGCAATTATTTTTTCCATGGGGCCACATGAGAAACAGAAAATATTGTGGAGGGCCAGACCAAAAAGCTGAACTCAATTCTGCATAATATTAATTGTATTTTTTCATAAAAGCAGCACACGGCATTGTTTTGACAAGCTGGTAAGACTGGTAAGAGTATACAGTATGTTATGATTGAGGAATGAAAAAGTGAAGTTGCCTTACAAAAAATGTCATTTATTCAATCAATTTTCACAAAACAATGGTAAAAAAAAAATGTGAACATTTTTACCATTATGACTCATTATATTAGTAATCATTTTCAGTTGCATTCACCCCAAAACACATTTTGAGTTTCATATACTGTTGGAAAGAGGTTCTTGGCTTTCTAAAGACATCACAATATTGTCTTTGTACTCCAAATATTAAGCAAGATACATCATATTATAGTAATGATTGCCACTGAACTGTGATTTTGAGAAAAAGGCCTCCAAAGAAAGTGTCCCAGTTCACTGCTAGTTGGTGCATTTACATGCCTACATTTGTAGTCTAACCACCTCACTTGGTGTTTTTCAGTTCTTGTTCTTGTTCAGTGAGAGAAATCTAGTCTCTGCTGGGTTTTAACGAGTGCATCAAAGTCAGGTTGAATATCTGAGGTGGAGATGCGAAGCACAGCTGACAGATGATCATCAGTGAGAGAGGATCTATACCTGGATTTGGTAAACTTCATCACTGAGAATGTTTGTTCACATACAGTATGTAAGTAGAGCCAAAGAGAACCAACATCTTCTGAGCATGTCTCCTCATGTTTGGAAAGTTCTCTTCCTTGAGAGAAGAATAAAAATCCAGCAGTGATCCTGACTTAAAGTGCTCTGCCAGTATTGCATCAGACTGCAGGTCAGTTAGTTCCAGCTGAACATCACTGGGTGAATTATCCACACTGCAGGTAAAGGGAGAGGAAATCATGTGCATATCATCCTCGATTGTTCCGAGATCTTCAAATCGCCTTGAAAATTCACCATGCAGTGCTACTAACATGGATGAGTATCTGCGGAGGTGATCAGCTGATGGTGTGACTTCTTTCATGGTTTGCATGTGAGTGAGAGTGTTGTGCTCCAGCTGGCTTGAAAGAAACTGCAACTTTCTCATGAAAGCCTTCACCAGGCTGTGCATTTCATTAACAAAAAGGCCCTTGCCTTGCAGTTTGGTGTTCAGTTCATTCACCAGTGCAGTCACATCAACAGCAAATGCAAAATCTGCCATCCAGTCCTCATCTGAGAGCTCTGGGATACCTTTGCCTTTCTTTTCACAAAACTCTCGAATCTTTGCTTTCAGGTCCCAAAATCTTTTTAGCACTTTGCCCAGGCCTGTGTGGTAGCCGATGTCACTATGTTCAGTCTCATGCTCCACCAAAAGTGCAACAAACTGTCTGTGATTGAATGCTCGTGCCCTGATGAAGTTAACTATTTTAGTTACAACATTAATAACATGGTTAATTTTTAGCACTGACTTGCACAACACATGCTGATGTATAATACAATGCAAAAATACCAATTTCTGATCTGCGTCGATTTCAGTCACTTTACCTTGCATACGTTTCAAAAGTCCGACATTTTTCCCCGTCAGATTTGGACAACCATCCGTTGTGACACCGACCAGTCTGTCCCATTTCAGCCCCAGCGTGTCCATGCATGCATTTACCTCTGTGAACAGATCGTTTCCTGCCGTCGTCCCTTTCATTGACCGCATTGCTGCCAGCTCCTCCGTAATTATGAAGTCCATTATCCCACGGACAAATACGAGTAACTGGGCTATGTCACAGACATCACAACTCTCGTCCATAGCCAAGTAAATAAATACTTAGCAGTTCATGTTTTGTTGAAAACCCTGCATTTGGCATCTACCTTTCTTTTTTTAGCGTGTGCAGGCATTTCCAAGGGCTAAAGTCCTCTGCTTGTGACAAGGTAGATTCAATCATGCACAGTACTGATTTATGTATTGTGTCATTATGCACCTGAATAAAAAAAAACAACTTCAAAATAAAAGCAGCACAGCTTTAGTCCATGCATTAGGTAAAATTAGAAAATGTGTTTATTTTGAAATTTACAATTAACCTCATGAGGGCCAGTCTGAGTCAGCCAAAGGGCCTATGTAGCCTGGGGGCCCTACAATGCCCAGGTCTGGGCTAGACAGAGAGATTGTGTCATGATGCTGAGCACAGGTGGAGAGCCGTGCTCATGCTTTAAAGTTCATTTTGATTATTTTCTGTAATTTCCCCACTTCTGTTTAGTATTTAATATGTATGATGATATCTGAGTTGTCTTTTGTTTCTGTTTGTTCATTAGCATTCCGGTTTCTTAGTTTATTATTCCTAGTCCCGTCTAGTTTGTCATTATATCTATGACCATCTAGTTTGGTATCATTATATTGTCTGTTCTGACATGAGCCTACCCTCACCTTTTCCTTCAGTTCCCCTTTTGTAATGTTAGTCCTTCTGTAACTGCATCTCTTGTTTTTGTATGATCTCATCCTTGCCTTTATGGGTCATTTCTCCCTGTTTATGTTATCTGGTCTGTTTCTTATTTTTGTGATCACTTCATGTTGTAGCCAGCTGCTCTTTGTTATATTCTCCTGTACTTTTATTTTGACAGCGCCCCGTGTTTACTTCCCCTCCTAGCTCTAGTTCGTGAGCTGTCACAGCTGTCATTAGTTTTGCCTTGATTATCCTCGCTCATGTCACCCACACCTGTAATCATCTGCCATCATTTATTCATTGCCTCCCTGCCCTATTTAAGGTCCACTGCAACGCAGTCTGTTGCAGCATCCTTCTGAGTGCTCAGACAGGAGTCCCCCGTCTTTTTTTTTCCTCCCCGGCATGAGCTCCACGCCTCAGAATGGTTCTGTCCAGGACCTGTTCTCTCGTTTTCTCCAAATGTGAACCTCACATCTTCCCCAGTGTTTCCGCACGGCGTTATCTCCCGGTTATCCTGCCAGTTTAAATAAGTGTTGTCTTGTTATATTTTTGTGTTTTTATTATTAAACGGCAGCAACTCACAGTTCAGTGTTTGGGTCTTCCTTCTGCCCCTGCCGGACTGGTTTATGACAGGTCGAGCTGAAAAGAATGTACAGCAGGTTAGGTTGATTAAAGACATAAATGGTAATGTACTAACAAATGACGAGAGTGTGTTGAGAATTGGAAGGAGTACCTTGAGGACCTGATGAATAAAGAAAATGAGAGAGAGAAGAGGATGGATGAAGGAAAGATGGCAAACAAGAAAGTCCCAAGGATTACCAAGGCGGAAGTGAGGCCAACTTTGAAGAGGATGAAGAATGGAAAGGCGGATGGTCCAGATGGCATACCTGTGGAGGTATATGGAGATGTTTAGGAGAGATGGCAGTGAACTTTTTAACCAGATTGTTTAACATAATCTTGGAGAGGGAGAGGATTCCTGAGGAGTGGAGAAGTGTTTTGGTAACAATTTTCAAGAACAAGGGTGATGCTCAGAGCTGTAGTAACTACAGAGGCATAAAGTTGATCAGCCACACTATGAAGATATGGGAAAGAGTTGAAGCCAGGTAAAGAGGAGAGGTGACAATCAGTGAGGAGCAATACAGTTTCATGCCAAGAAAGAGTACTACAGATGCAATGTTTGCTCTAAGAGTGTTAATGGAGAAGTATACAGAAGGTCAGATGCTGCACTGCGTCTTTGTGGATCTAGAGAAAGCATATGACAGGATGCCAAGAGAGGAAGTGTGACACTGTATGAAAAAGTCAGGAGTGGCAGAGAAGTATACGAGGGTGGTGCAGGACATGTATGAAGACAGCGAGATGGTGGTGAGGTGTGCTGTAGGAGTGACAGATGGATTCAAAGTGGGGGTGGGATTACATCAGGGATCGGCTCTGAGCCCCTTCTTGTTTACCATGGTGATGGACAGGCTGACCGATGAGGTCAGGCAGGAGTCTCCGTGGACCATGATGTTTGCAGACAACATTGTGATCTGTAGTGAGAGTAGGGAGCAGGTGGAAGAGAACCTGCAGAGGTGGAGGTATGCTCTGGAGAGAAGAGGAATGAAAGTCCGTTGAAGCAAGACAGAATACATGAGCGTGAATGAGAGGGAGGCAGGTGCAATGGTGAAGATGGAAGGAGTAGAGGTAGTGAAGGTAGGTGAGTTTAAATACCTGGGGTCAACCATCCAAAGCAATGGAAAATGCACAAGAGAGGTGAAGAAGAGAGTACAAGCACGGTGGAGTGGGTGAAGACGAGTGTCAGGGGTGATTTGTGACAGAAGTGTAGCAGCAAGAGTGAAAGGGAAGATTTACAAGATGGTAGTGAGGCCTGCTACGATGCATGGTTTGGAGATGTGGCACTGACAAAAAGACAGGAGGTGGAGCTGGAGGTGGCAAAGTTGAAGATGCTACGATTCTCATTGAGAATGACTAGGAGGGACAGGATTAGAAATGAGTATATCAGAGGGACAGTGCAGGTTGAGCAGTTTAGAGAAAAAGTAAGAGAGACAAGACTGAGACGATTTGAAAATATGCAGAGGAGGGGCAGTGGATATATTAGACAAACAATGTTGAAGATGGAGCTTCCATGCAGGAGGAAAAAAAGAAGACCACAGAGAAGATTCATGGATGTAGTGAAGGAGGACATGGAGAGGGTTGGTGTTCCAGAGGAAGATGCAAGGGACAGGATGAGATAGAGGCAGATGATCCGCTGTAACGACCCCTGAAGGAAGCAGCCGAAAGAAGAAGAAGAAGAAGAAGAAGAAGAAGAAGAAGAAGATTTCATATCTGGCAAGTGCTCTTATTTAAGCTTTTATAGTTTAGATCAGGGGTGTCCAATCATGTGCCGTGGAGGGCCAAGTCCCTGCAGGTTTTCTCTTCTACCCAGTCTCTTTAGTAGGTGTTTTCACTGATCAGCAATCAGTGGGAAGAAGTTCAGTGAAATCTGCTGTTGAAAACACTGGTTGGAGGTAAAGCCTGCAGGCAGTGATGGCCAGATGAGGCTTTCTGGAGGACTTGAGGCCTTTTATCAAAATGGCTCATATAGACGAGGCCTCATGTGAAACTTCATTTTCTCTACTAGGCCTTCTAGTGGACAAAATGTATACAACATGCAGATTTTTGCAAGGGTGTTATTGGTTTGTGCATTTTTTCATTTCAATAAATGCACTTTTAAGAGATGTCAATGATCATAAGGGGAAAAAGAAATAATAAAACTGAGATGACTACAGTGAATGTGCTTGTGCTACTTATCTATTTTTATTAAGAAATAATAACTTTCAATAGTCTTATACTGTCTTTCTCAATACATTCATCTCTGTCCTTATTGTCATGCCGGGCATAATAACGCCTCGACATAATGATGTCATTGTTGTATCCAAACTTTCTGAAACACAACAGACGCTTCACCTTGAAAATAAAAATAAATTATAATAACCCCCCTGTGTCATGATTCCCCGTTCGCCATTACACGGCGCACGAGGGAAGG
Source organism: Pholidichthys leucotaenia (assembly GCA_020510985.1). NCBI lineage: Eukaryota > Metazoa > Chordata > Actinopteri > Cichliformes > Pholidichthyidae > Pholidichthys > Pholidichthys leucotaenia. Next base: position 187,429,212 of record CM035848.1, on the reverse strand, counting down.
AATGGAAAACCCAATCGTTGGAGTAGAACGTGCACTTTACTAACAGAAACAACACAAAATAACAAGTCCAGTTCGATCATGCTAATACAGTGGATGAAATGATGGCTTAAAGGCCACCAGACATATAGGCCACCCGGATGTTCCACAGCCTGTGGGGGGGATGCCTAGTGCTGCTTTACAGTGGGCACAAAGAGACAGGCAAGCATTACTCACGGCTAGAACGATCCGGGGCTGTCTGTGTCGTCTGGTGGACAAGGAGAAAGGCAGGGGCAGCCGCCAACAGCAAGGGATTTACCGTCTTCACATGTCAGGCTGAATAACACAAAGGTGGGGGATACACATACATGAAGGAACACGCTAACATGTATGAGGTTGAATGCTCCGACAATCTCTTCCCACTAACACAGCATTTTTGTAATCATAATACTAACGAGGGAAGCGATCACCGGTGTGAGGAAGCGTGGGCTGAACATAATTAATCCCTGGTGTGCATGAGTGAGTGTCAGAGCGTGTGAATAGGAATGAATGGAGTGTGTGTGTGTGTGTGTGTGTGTGTGTGTGTGTGTGTGTGTGTGAACACCCGTAATGGGAAACAACTGATGGCACTGATAAGAGTAGGAGGCGTGTCCAAGCTGTCAGGGAGCGAAGGACCCAAATAGCTCCCTGACCCGCCCGATGGAAAATAGGGCAAAAATAACCATAAGTCAGAACTGGGTTTGGAACAGCCAAACCCAGGTTCATGACACCCTGGGACTTGAACCACAGCTCTCCAGAATGTAAGATAGACATTTTATCTCTAGGCTACCACTTAGTGACAGCTGGATAAGGCTTTCTTGAAGACTTGAGCCTTTCCATCAAAATGGTTCATATCAACAAAGCCTTGTGAAACTTCATTTGCTCTACTAGGCCCTGTAGTCGACAAAAAGTATACAACATGCAGATTTTTACAAAGCCATTATTGGTTTAGTGTGTATTTTTACAATTTCAATAAATGTGCTGTCTTTTAAGAAATATCAATGATAATAAGGGAAAAAAGAAATAATAAAACTGAGGTGACTACAGTGAATGTGTCTGTGTTACTTGGTGTGCTTGTACTACGTATCCATTTTTATTAAGAAATAATACATTTTGAACAGTCTTATTACTGTCTTTCCCAGTATATTCAACTCTGGCCTTATTCTCATGCGGGGCACAATGGCAATAGTGCCTCAGCGTAATGATGCATAATAATGATCCAAGCTCTTTGAAACACAACAGACACTTCACCTTGGAAATAAAATAAAATTACAATAATGATGCAGCCGGGATTTGAACCCAGGCCTCCCACTTGTAGAGCAGATGCTTTACTACTAAGTCATTACCTCAGTTGGTAATGCTTGGCTTGGCTGCTTGGCTTAAGGACTTTGCATTCGCTAAATAAATAAATAAATTACCTCAGTTACAATCATCCATCCATCCATCCATCCATCCATCCATCTTCTTCTGCTTAATCCTTTTCGGGTCGTGGGGGGGCTGGAGCCTATCCCAGCATCTTTGGGCGAGAGGCAGGGTACACCCTGGACAGATCGCCAGTCCATCGCAGGGCCAACACAAAGAGACAGACAACCATTCACTCTCACAGTCATACCTAAGGACAATTTACAATCCCCAGGTTTTGATGCCAATTAACCTAACTTGCATGTTTTTGGGATATGGGAGGAAATAGGAGAAATCCCGGAGTAAACCCACGCAGACACGGGGAGAACATGCAAACTCCTCACAGATCACTGTTGGTCGGGGGCTGGGATCGAACCCAGGATCCCCCGGCCAAGGGTGAGTTGCTGTGTTGCCGCAGTGCTAACCACTCCACCACCACGCTGCCCCAGTTACAATCAATGTGCACTATTTGTGGAAAATATATCAATAGGAGAAATGCGCTCAAAATGAGAAGTCCATGTTTTTGGTGCTGCCTCCATCTGAAAATTGGCTGTGACAAATTCCTTACAAAGTCAAACATGACAACACAAAACGTGAGGGACGGGGATTTCCATGGTGTATCGCTGCTCACTTTATTTCATTTTGCGTGCAAAAACATGAATGGCTTCCTGACTCAATCACATGGTGCGACGTCAACACATACATCAGCAATACACCCCTCAAAACTTTTTTTTTTATTGAATGAACAAAACACACCATACAAACTCTCGATGAGGATAACTGTTACAAAAGAGTTAAAAAAAACAAAACAAAACACAACTTTCACAGAAAATATACAATCAATCAAACTTCACATTCTAATTGACAAGAAGAGAAGAAAAAAAGAAGGGGTATACTATATTAAGAGAGAGAGAGAAAGAGAGACAATTCTCCGATAATAAGACTTTTTTTTTTTTTTATAATAATAGGAGCTGTCCAATGCTTCTTGCAATTTTTTTCCCATCCTGCTTGAAGTCAGTTTTAGTGAGGAGAAAATAACATTTAAAGTCATTCATAAAAACTAGGAAGCAGGTCTTACTGTTCCTCCATGTACAGCAGTGGATATGATATCTACCCATAAGGATAATAATGTTTATTAAGCCACTAGAATAAGAATTTATATTTTCCATGTAATACATTATATGTTGGATTTCAAAACAAGGAATGTTGTTAATTTTAAGGGAGATCCAATTCATGGTCCTCAGCTGGAAAAAGGTGGATTGTCCTCTCTGGGTTGGGGACAGGCTCCTGCCCCAAGTGGAGGAGTTTAAGTATCTTGGGGTCTTATTCACGAGCGAGGGGAGAATGGAGTAAGAGATTGACAGACAGATCGAAGCAGCATCTGCAGTGATGCAGACGTTGTACCGGTCTGTTGTGGTGAAGAGGGAGCTTAGTTCTAAGGCAAAGCTGTTGATTTACCAGTCAATCTACGTCCCTACTCTAACCTATGGTCACAGACTTTGGGTAATGACCGAAAGAACGAGATCGAGGATACAAGCGGCTGAAATGAGCTTTCTCCGTAGGATTGCTGGACTCACCCTCAGAGATAGGGTGAGGAGCTCAGTCATCCGGGAGAGGCTCAGAGTAGAACCGCTGCTCCTCCACATTGAAAGGAGCCAGTTGAGGTGGTATGGGCATCTGATTAGGATGCCTCCTGGACGCCTCCCACTTGAGGTGTTTTGGGCACGTCCCACTGTACTGAGACCCCAGGGCAGACCCAGGACTCGGTGGAGAGACTATATCTCCCAGCTGGTCTGGGAACGCCTTGGTATCCTCTCTGAAGAGCTGGAGCAGGTGGCTGGGGAGAGGGAAGTCTGGGCTTCTCTGCTTGAACTGCTGCCTCCGCGACCCGGAAAAACAAATGTTCCAGAGTTTCATCTGAGCTGTTGCAGAAAACACAAGGTTCAGCTTCAAAACCAAATCGTTACTTAAGAAATTCCACAACAGGATATATCATGTTAATTACCTTAAAAGGAGTTTCTTTAATCTTAGAAGAGACTGGCCATTTAAGAAATTTGGAGTGTGCATTCTCAGTAAATATTATAGTATTCAGACCTGAGCCCTGAGCATGCAAGCCTCTATTAAAGTCATGGAACAACTTAGATTTAAAAGCTACACTGATAATTTTATTATTATATCTATAATCAATCAAATTATATTCACCAATCCTAATGTCTGGCAATGCCGGTTTAACCATGGAAAATTTTGGGATGTTTTGAATCAGCTGAATCAAGGGTATTGGAATTGCAGTACAAATCTTACTGTAAGCTTTTCTTGTACAATTCAAGTTGTATTTTCTTAAAAAAGCCCCAATTTTAAAAAAAATTCCATTTTCGTCCATTATGTCATCAATAAACATGATGTTTTTCTCATGCCATTCCTTTTTATAAATTTGTTTTCCATTGATAAGAACTACTCTATTATTCCATAAAGTCGAATTATGGGGTGAAAAGTTATGGGTAAAAATCATTTTCCAAAAGTTAAGAATCTGTTTATGAAAATTTGTCAATTTAATGGGAATTTTACAAACATCAAAATTACATTTTAAGAGAAACAAGACCACCTATATTATTAAACAAGGATTTGGGTATATGGAACCACATTGAGTTAGACTGTGACAAAAATGTTTTGATACATTTAATCCTGAATAATCCAGTTATCAATTCAAATTCTGATGCTCTAAGTTTACGACCGACATTCAACATGTTGCCGGCAAGCTCAACGTTGTGGCCGATTGCCTGTCATGTGTGTTAGTCTCCCCGGTCTACATGGGAATAAATTTTCCTGCCATGGCCGCGGAGCAAGCCGGGGACGCAGACATTTGCGAGCTCCAGTCTGCGTCTACTGGGTTAAAGCTGGAGAGCAGGGTGGTGCAAGAAGGGTTCTCTCCTTTGCTCTGCGACGTCTCCACCAGTCGCCCACGCCCGGTGGTTCCAAGCTCTTTGCACCACCGCATTTTTGAGTCAGTCCACTCCCTTTCACATCCCAGCGTGTGCGCTTTGGTTAAACTGGTGGGGGTGAAATTTGTCTGGCCGCGCTTGCGCAGGGACGTGAAAGAGTGGGCTGCAGTGTGCGTCGCGTGCCAGTGGGCCAAAGTGCACAAGCACACCAGAGCCCCCCTCGAGCCGTTCCAAATCCCGGCCAGAAGATCCTACCACATTCACGTGGATTTGGTGGGACCCCTCCCGCTGTTGCAAGGCTTCATGCACCTTTTGACAATCGTAGACTTCACCACGCGCTGGCCTGAAGTGGTCCCGCTGGCTTCCACCACGTCCGCGGAAGTGGCTCGCACTTTTTTCTTGGCTTGGGTTGCACAGTTCGGATCCCCATCGGACACCACTTTCGACAGGGGTCCGCAATTAGTTTCATAACTCTGGTTCACGATGGCTCAGAGCCTGGGGGTCAAAATTCACCACAGTACTGTGTACAACCCCCAGGCTAACGGGTTATGCGAGTGTTTTCATAGGTCGCTTCAGGCAGCGCTCAGAGCTTCGCTCACGGATGCAAATTGGGTCGACCGCCTGCCCTGGGTTCTTTTAGGGTTGCACTCCGTGCCTAAGGAGGATCTGGCAGCCTCCCAGGCAGAACTTATTTTTTCTCAGCCGCTGCGGATCCCGGGAGAGTTTTTACTGGAAAACCCTGCACCTGGGGCTGATCTGCCTGTGTAATTTTTGCACAGTATGGAGGCTGTTAACGTGCTGGGCCTGGTCCACCATTGTTTTCCCCGCACCTTGGTCCCGAAAAGCTTACAGAATGCCAGTTTTGTTTTTGTCAGACACGATGCGCACCAGACCCCGCTGCGTCTACCATATGATGGACCGTTCAGGGTGCTGGAAACTGGGGCACAGCATTTTGTGTTAGACTTGGGGGGGCATAGGGAGACCGTCTGCATCAACAGGCTGAAGCCCGCTTTTGTATTGGCAGACAAGCAGGTGGTGTTGGCCCAAGCTCCCCAGCACGGACGCCCACCGTTGGTGACTCCGCAAGTTGATGTTCCCTCGGTAGAGACCTGCGCTTGCGAAGCTATCATTCTCTCCCCCCCCACCCCTTTTTCCCTCCACAGACTGACATTCCCTCCTGCACACCTCGCCAGCAGAGTGTTTCGACCAGAGTGAGAACCCCCAGCTACAGCTGCTATGGGCGCTGGCTCAAGCCGAAAGGACGGGGAAGGGGGGGGGGGTTAGTGCCCTTTCTGGGTGTTCAGGGGGGCACTGTGTTTTGGCACTGTGTGGGGGATTCTCCACCCAGAGTTGGTAGCTGGGGGGAAGAGGGAACAATGGACTGAAAGAGGGAGAGAGGGTGTGAGAAGCGGGATTGGCGTTATATGATGTTAATGTGCCACGCATGTCTTTGTCCACTGAACACATTGTTGTTGGGCTCCCTTAGTCTCCTGGGGAGGAATTAAAGGTTTTAAAAAGAAGGTGCCCTGAGACCCAGTTAGAGCATTTCCTGTACTTGATGTTGGAATAAGAATAAAGTTCATGTGTTGTTCAGCTCACTGCCTCATCTGCTTTCTTCTTCCACACCATGACCAATATTTATCAGCAAAAGCTTGGAGTGATGCATTCTGTATTTTCCTACCTGTTTGATGCAGTTTAGTTGTTATCAAAGAGCTTCAGGACAAGCTGTGAAATCCCAAAGGCAAACTTTGATTGACAGGTCAAGTGGTTGCCAGGATACAGTGTGGAGACCTTTTTGTTAAGAGCACCTGTGAAGCACCCAGGAAAACATTAATGCACTCGGTGGACAAGCGGTTTAAACAAAATTGCCAGGCAACTCCTGCATGGTACCCAAAATGGTGAATAAACAAAGTCATGTGAATGGTGAAGTCACATGAATGTGGTCCATATATAAACATATTCATGGGCCTATGGTCATGATAATCCCTTTAAATGGAGCTGCAGTTCCCTTTGCGTCCAAAAGTCTCATTAAAACTGCAATTATTTCATATAGTGTTTTAAAGATAATAAATTGGTAAATAACAAAATTATATATTTTTACCTCTGTCAAAGACACAATGCGATTATTGTGGTTTGTTTGACTTTTAGAAAAGTTTATGTGAGAACAACTACACGGTGTGAAAGACAATTCTTCACCGATTTTTGCTAATAAAATGGAAAAAATTAATCAACTTGAAAATACATGGGTGCAGACAACTTGCAATACTAATCACATTTTAATCAATGGACAAACAGCCTTGGCGGATGTATGCACTCTCTGAATCAAGCCCTCAAGTTAAGCATTTTACCATAAAGCTTTTCATGTAAAGATAAATATCTCAAATAACGCCAAAAAAAAAATTGATCCTTATCTAAAACTTTAGGAGGGAAGAACACAATTACCTAGCCTATCAAATTTCATATCTTCCACACAAACTATTTTTTTAAAGACAGAAGGAAGATATTTTTTTTCTATAAATGTGTTATAAAAACATAAACTCCATACCGTAAAATGAGCCATTGAAAGTACCGTACCTCCAGTAGCTCAGCATCACTACAGCAGCTTCGTTGTCATTGGTTAGCCGGTGCCTACGTAAGACACTCCTGGTTCTCCTATTGGTCAGAGTGTTGGTCAGTAACGAGCTGATAGGAAAGTGGGGATGGACACGGAGACTCAACAGCATCTGTACCAGGCGATGAAGGTTTTGCGGATTTAACGGATTTCGCTTAAAAAATAAGGAAAAAAGAGAAAAGCGGCTGTCATCATGGTACGTGTGTAGCACTGAGACTTCTGTTTTTGCTTCATATGAATGCTGACTAAACGGTTTGTTAGGCGAAGCTGTGTATTTTGCGTTTGACATTTCCTGTCAGTAGACCAGCGATTATACAATATTATCCACAACTATCTTCAGATATATTTGTTACTAACGGGTGGATAACGACAACGTATGCATGTGAATGTTTTTTTTTAAAATCATAATATATAAAGATAAACACACACATACACACACAATATATACATTTGTGTCGATCCTATAAATCTTGATGCTGTTTGTTTTTCCATAATTTGCAGTATGGTTTTGTGAATCACGCCTTGGAGCTCCTCGTTTTAAGGAATTATGGTCCGGAAGTGTGGGAAGACATAAAGTGAGTTTCTGGATGTGATTACTATTCAGCCATGTTGGGGTTACACCGCTTCACTACAAAGGCACACAAACGCAGGCCTCCTGTAGTGCTGAAAGCAGGGATGCACCCTTTTCCAGTAATGATTAACACTGGAGGTAGACTGGCTCGAAATTTTACTGAAGTAAAAATATTATTTTATGATTTTATTAAGTGAACCAAAAATTACATTTGCAAGAGTGAAAAAGCTCCCCTCCCACCAACTAATGAGTAACTTTGATCAGGTTTGTTCTTTGGGGAAAATAAAATGCAAATTGGCCAAATGTACCCTCTAATGTAACCTGGATCACGTGATATAAACAGAGGTGGGTGGAGTTGCCAGAAATTGTACTCGAGTAAAAGTAGCGTTACCTTTTGATCTGAACTAGTTAGTGAAGGTAAGTAGGAGTAAGATAATATCTTCTAAAAATCTGAAAAACTTTGACCAGATTTATTCTTGTGAATAATGACAAACTGTGTTTATCTGAGGAAAATATATACAATACACGCTCTAATATAATCAAAATTATAAAGGAACTTAGACAGTAGTCATAAATTGAATATTTGTGAACAAGGATAAAAGAACTCTGATTTGAGTGAAATAAAATTATTAATTTACAGAATGACTTATAGAAGCAGCCATTAATTGCACATTTCTAACCAGTTGTCGTTTTTTTTTTTCCTGTGTAAGCATTTTCAGGAACGGTCCTGTTAACCATACAGGTTTAATTCTATAGGACAAAACCACATTTCAGTGTCAGTTTTAACATTTGGAGAAAACAGGGAAAAAGTATCTGAACATTTTGGTATGCTGTATACAGACAATATATTGCTTGTATGTGAAATTTCTGTTGATCTGCTGATCAGTCAAATCAAAAAAGAACTCAAATATACAACTAAATATACCCAAGCATATACTGTAGTTTTTTTTTCTTCACAAATTTACTCAAGTAAGAGTAAACAAATAACCCAGCCGCAGGGGGTGCACAATGTTATGTCGGAGGTAGGAGCCAAGGACGAGGCCAGGTGTTGAGCTAAACACAGGTTTATTTATAGGCACCCCACAATACACCAGCGTACCCACCAGGCAGAGAGGTGGCCAGGAGACTGCCCTGCCCCTCCCGCTCGCTGCTGTCTTATACCCTGGGTGGTGGCGGAACCGGAAAAGTGGCGCCACCACCTATGTCTCACGAATGAAGGTCCCAAACTACAACACAACACTCTTCCCCCCCCCCCCACAAAAGGCGTAAGACCACACACACAATCCAAACCCACCCTGATTTGGAAACCGAAACACACCCTAAGGACAGTAACATAACAAAAGTGGCCTAACACAGTCATACTAAAAAAAACTACACTAGGGAGAGATGGGTAGACTGCCTTTTCACCCCTCACGGTGAAGTGGATTATTTTGCCGTTTATATACCACAATAAACCATACAACACAAAAAAAAAAACCAAAAACGCTGTGCCTTAATCTAAACATCACATGAAATAAATCTCCCGAACATAGCCAACCAATAAATTTGAGTGCCACAGCCACTGTGTGCCACAGCTTATTTGAATGGCTCCATGACCCATCTGATAGCTGAAGATAGGCATCCTCCCGTATTGCCACCACCTACAGCCACCCCTGGTGTTCTTCCATCCGACGCTTGGCCCGAATCCTACGTGACCGTGCCTCCTCCTGGGCCTGGACTACATCCGCTGCCCCCAGAGGAGCCCTACTCGGCTTACAGTGTTTCTGTTTGGTACATTGTTCTACTGTGCCAGCCGGTCCTGCCCTGACCGCTTTCATTTCCGCTGCCACCCTCACTGTTGTGACTCCATGTTCTCCGGTCCCTTCCAGCCGACATCCAGGAACAAATGGAGCCAGCCACTTGGCGCCACCCGCCATCACAGGTGTCCTGCCGTGCTGCCCAGTTCCCTCATCTAGGGCTACTTGGGTTCTGGCACAGAAACCCTCCTGCGATAGTCCTGGGTGCGGTTGGTCCCGCTCACTCTCCAGGGTGCCAGGAAGTTCTCGTCCCACATAACTCCATCCACCGTTCTTGGGATCGGTCGGTCCCACAAACCGCAACCTGACCACTCCTCTCCAGCACCACTCCTGATGGCGAAGCCCAGGCCATAAAACAAATCACATCCCATAATATTCTTTCCATGGGCAGTCACGGTGAACTTCAGGTCACATACTTCCGCTGACTTGTACCGAGCCGTCAGCCTCACCGTTCCCACCGTGGCCAATCTCCCTCCACCATAACCACAGAGGGGTGCCAGATCACCTCCAATCCTGTAATGTGGGGAAAATGTTTCTCATGGTTGCCCAGTTTAACACGGAGCCCACTGCTTACGTGTCGATCAGCAATGGCACTGTTAATCCATTTCCATTATACAGTAGGAGCGTCCGTTGGTACTCGGGGACGCAGCGTGAATAACCGTGGGAGCAGGAGAATCTTCCTTGTGTTTTGGACTCCCTCGCTCGAACTTGTGGCATGCCCTGGCGAAATGATGCAAGAGTCTGCACTTCCCGCAGCGTTTCCCTCTCACTGGACATTCCCTGGCCTTATAGCGGTGCTTCGTGGACTCACAACCCAAACACATGGGCATTCCTGGGGCAGACCTCACCTTTACAGCATTAGCATAGCTTCCATCACCCTCCACGCTGTTGTTGCTGTCCGGGTCCACTGCCTGCACCGTTGGTTGTGGAACAGACTGTTGGTGTAACACACTCTCACTAAGCTCCCGTGATAGCTTGCCCGCTGCCTCCAACTGCTGAGCTAAATCGATGGCCATGGATAACGTCAGTTCACCCGAGAACGTAAGCAGCTTCGACCTTGTAGCAGGGCAAATCGTATGTTCTGCCAGCTGGTCGTGAACCATCTCCTCCTCCAGTGATCCAAACTGACAGTCCCTGGCCAGTTGACACAGGTCTGCCACAAACCGCTGTACTGACTCTCCGATTCACTGGCAGCGCTGTCGAAACTGAATCCTGCAAACGATGACGTTTTCCGGGGCGCGAAAATGTCACGCCATTAGCTCCACTACTTCCTCAAAGCTATCACATTTGCCCAAAGTACTTAAAATACACTGTCTTTCCATACCCAAATTCTGAACTAACAGTGCACGTGCCCTCAACTTCTCCAGCCTCCCAAGGTCCAGCGCCACCAAGTATGTCTGAAACGTGGCCAAGGGATGGACGGCTCACTGGGAAGCTCCAGAAATGGCTGGATGGATGTTACACATGCGTCCATACCTTTTATCCTCTTCGCCAAATGTTATGTCGGTGGTAGGCGCCAAGGATGAGGCCAGGTGTTGAGCTAAACACAGGTTTATTTACAGACACCACAATACACCAGCATACCCGCCAGGCAGAGAGGTGGCCAAGAGATCGCACCTCCCACGTCTCACAAATAAAGGTCCCAAACTACAACACAACACACAAGCCAGTGTACTCCTAGTGCCAGTCCCAAGCCTGGGTAAATGCGGAGAGTTGTGCCAGGAAGGGCATCCGACGTAAAACCTTTGCCAAATTAAACATGCGGATCACGATGAATGAGACTTTCATACCGCATTGGTTGAGGCCTGGGTTAACAACGACCACCACCGCTGCTGTTAACTGACAGGGTGCTGGTGGAAATTGGGCTACTGTTGGTTGAAGATTGAGCAGGAGGATAGGGGGAAGGCGTGTTAGGAGGGAGAGAGAGAAAAGGAAAGGTTGAAGTGTGGAGGTGAGAGTAGGGACGTTAAATGTAGGGACTATGACTGGTAAAGGCAGAGAGTTGGTTGATATGACAGAGAGAAGAAAGGTAGATATACTGTGTGTTCAAGAAACCAGATGGAAGGGAAGCAAGGCTAGGAGCATTGGAGGTAGATTTAAACTGTTCTACCATGGTGTAGATAGGAAGAGAAATGAAGTATGAGTAATCTTGAAGGAAGAGTATGTGAAGGAGGTAAAGAGGGAGTCAGACAGAATCATGAGTTTGAAGCTACAAGTCAAAGGTGTGATGTTGAACGTTGTCAGTGCGTATGCCCCACAAGTTGGATGTCAGGTAGAAGAGAAAGAGGAATTCTGGAGTAAGTTGGATGAAGTGTGAGAGAGTGTTTCCAGGGGGGAGAGAGAGTGGTGATTGGAGCGGACTTTAGTGGACATGTAGGTGAAGGGAACAGAGGTGATGAGGTTCTGGGTATGTATGGTCTTAAGGAGAGAAATGTGGAAGAACAGATGGTTGTGGATTTTGCTAAAAGGATGGCTGTGGTGAACACATACTTCAAGAAGAGAGAAGAACATAGGGTGACTTACCAGAGCAGAAGAAGGTGCACACAGGTGGACTACATCTTATGCAGAAGGAGAAATTTGAAAGCGATAAGAGACTGCAAGGTAGTGGCAGGGGAGAATGTAGCTAGACAGCATTGGATGGTAGTCTGTAGGATGAGAGTGAAGGCAGAGCCAAAGATTAAGTGGGGAAGTTACAGAAGAAAGAAGGTTGCACAGAGTTCAGGAAGGAGTTGATATAGGCTCTGGTTGATAGAGAAGAATTACCAGATGACTGGGAAAGTACAGCAAAAGTATTGAGGGAAATGGGTAAAATGGCATGTGGTATATCCTCTAGACAGAGGAAAGAAGACAAGGAGACTTGGTGGTGGAATGAGGAGGTACAGGAAAGTATTCAAGGGAAGAGGTTAGCAAAGAAAAAGTGGGATAGTCAGAGAGATGAAGAAAGTAGACAGGAGTATTTGGAATCTAGGCGCATGGCAAACAGAGAGGTGGCAAAGGCAAAGGAAAAAGCATATTGTGAAGTGAGGGCAGCTTTGAAGAGGATGAATAATGGAAAGACGGTTGGTCCAGATGACACACCTATAAAGGTATGGAGATGTTTAGGAGAGATGGTAGTGGTTTTTTTAACCAGATTGTTTAACACAATCTTGGAGAGTGAGAGGATGCCTGAGGAATGGAGAAGAAATGTTTTGGTACCAATTTGCAAGAACTAAGATGATCCTCAGAGCTGTAGTAACTACAGAGGCATAACGTTGATCAGCCACATTATGAAGGTATGGGAAAGAGTTGTTGAAGTCAGGTTAAGAGGAGAGGTGACAATCAGTGAGCAGCAGTACAGTTTCATGTCAAGAAAGAGTTCTACAGATGCATTGTTTGCTTTAAGAGTGTCGGCGGAGAAGTATAGAGAAGGTCAGAAAGAGTTGCACTGTGTCTTTGTGGAGCTAGAGAAAGCATATGATAGGGTGCCAAGAGAGGAAGTGTGGTACTGTATGAGGAAGTCAGGAGTGGCAGAGAAGTATGTGAGGGTGGTGCAGGGCATGCATGAGGACAGAGAGGTGATGATGAGGTGCACTGTAGGAGTGACAGATGGATTCAAGGTGGGGGTGGGATTACATCAGGGGTTGACTCTGAACCCCTTCTTGTTTGCCATGGTGATGGACAGGCTGACAGATGAGGCTGGGCAGGAGTCTCCGTGGACTATGATGTTTGCAGATGACATTGTGAGCTGTAGTGAGAGTGGGGATCAGGTGGAAGAGAACCTAGAGAGGTGGAGGTATGCTCTGGAGAGAAAAGGAATGAAAGTCCGTAGAAGCAAGACAGAGTACATGAGTGTGAATGAGATGGAGGGAGGTGCAACGGTGAAGATGGAAGGAGTAGCGGTAGTGAAAGTAGATGAGTTTAAATAGCTGGGTCAACCATCCTCGTCGTCATCGGCCTCCGTCAGTCTCTGATGACCATGGAAGAGAATCCTAAATGTCTACTCTGCTGGAACAGCACCGCCAGTGGCTGAACAGGCCCGTGCGCGAATGGCAGTCCCTGTCACACAGGTCGCACTTGTGGATGGTCAACCATCAAAGCAACCATCAAAGCTTTGGGTCAACCATCCAAAGCAATGGAAAATGCACAAGAGAGGTGAAGAAGAGAGTGCAAGCAGGGTGGAGTGGGTGGAGACAAGTGTCAAGGGTGATTTGTGACAGAAAGGTAGCAGAAAGAGTGAAAGGGAAGATTTACAAGACGGTAGTGAGACCTGTGATGATGCATGGTTTGGAGACAGTGGCACTGACAAAAAGACAGGAGGTGGAGCTTGAGGTGGCAGAGTTGAAGATGCCAAGATTTTCATTTGTAATGACTAGGAGTGACAGGATTAGAAATGAGTATATCAGAGGGACAGCTCAGGTTGAGCGGTTTGGAGACAAAGTAAGAGAGGCAAGACTGAGATTGTTCGGACATGTACAGAGGAGGGATAGTGGATATATTGGACAAAGGATGGCTGCACGGTGGCGCAGTGGTTTAGCACTGTGGCAGCACAGTTTTACCCTCGGCCGGGGGATCGCGGGGATCATGAGATCGTGGGTTCGATCCCAGCCCCCGACCAACGGTGAGCTGTGTGGAGTTTGCATGTTCTCCCCTTCTCCCCGTGTTGCGCGGGTTTACTCCGGGATTTCTCCGGTTTCCTCCCGCATACCAAAAACATGTAGGTTTAGGGCGCTCGCGCACGTAGCGACCAGCAGCCGGTGGCTTGTCACCAGACTGCAAACCAAGTCTACCTATGGGTACAAATAAGTAACAAAAAAAAAAAAAAAAAAAAAAAAAGGATGTTGAAGATGGAGCTGCCAGGCAGGAGGAAAAGTGAAAGACCACAGAGAAGATTGGTGTTACAGAGGAAAATGCGAGGGATAGGGTGAGATGGAGGCAGATGATCCACTGTGGCGACCCCTAAACAGAGCAGCCGAAAGAAGAAGAAGAAGAAGAAGAGTAAACAAATACAATAAAACTACAAATTGAAGTCGAATTTTGTTACTGGACTACAAGATTTCGAGTAGATGTAACTCTGCATGCCAAAAAACAGTGACTATAGATAAACTGAATGTTTCCTGGTCCAGAACAAAGCACACTGAAAAATTACTTAAGACACATGACTAAATTGTAGAATCAGAATCAGAATCAGAATCAGGTTTATTGCCATTGTTCATGTAGTACACAAACTAGGAATTTGTCTCGGTACAATGCTGCAACATTAAACATGATAAGATAAGAGAAATAAACTATACATGTAATAAAGTGTAGGATAAGATTAAGTGATACTGGTCAACAGTTAAAATATATATTAGCCAGCAGCAGATACTGTGGAGAACTATATAGTGCAGTCGGTAATGCAGGAAGAAAACAGTGATGATTGACATGAGTCTGGTTGAGCTGCTGTACATGGTGCACGAGAGTCACTTAGTGTTCAGCAGTCTAATGGCAGAGGGGAAGAAGCTGTTCATGTGACGGGAGGTTTTAGTCTGGATGGACCGAAGTCTTCTACCAGAGGGGAGGGGGGCAAACAGTACGTGAATGAATGAATGAATGAATGAATGAATGAATGAATTTATTTCGGATAGTACATTACAGGTTAAAAGAAACTGTATAATATAACAACAAGGTCAAATTAGACAAAGACTCCTTCTACTATACAATTCCACGTGAGTTATCCGAAATGGGTGATGGCTGAAGCCGCAGCTTATATTGCCCACCCATATTCCATCCAAGAATTCAAAGGAGAAAAAAGAGAAAACAAGACAAGAGCGATTACAATTTAAAACAAGGCTAAGACAAAATATGACTGAGAGAAAAAGAAAACTGAGCTAGTCTAAGTTAAGCGGTTACTATTCAAAAACAAATCTAAGACATAGTGTCACAGAGAAAAAAGAAAAACTAAGCTATAACACAACACAGGCTGGAAATGTCAATCCTTATGTGAGTTTACATGTCGTCTTGTAAATATGTTTGGAGTATTTCTTCCTTTAGTTTTTGTTTAAATTGTCCAAGCTTTGTACATGATTTTAATTCAGGTCCAAAATCGTTCCATAATCTGACACCTTGCACTGAAATACAGTGTTGCTTGGTAGTTGTTCTCACTGTAGGCTTTTGAAATATACATGTTCCTCTGAAGTGATATCGTTTCTCCCTTGTTTGGAACAACTTTTGGATATTTGCGGGCAGTGATAGATTCTTCACTTTGAACATTATTATTGCGGTTTTAAAGTCGATCAGATCTTTCAACTTGAGAGTTTTTTGTTTAAGAAAAAGTGGGTTTGTTGGTTCCCTGTAAGCTGCTTTGTTGATTATTCTAATAGCTCTCTTTTGAAGCATAAAGAGTGGATATATGTTTGTTTTATATGTATTTCCCCATACTTCATTACAATATGTCATGTATGGGAGTATTAATGAATGATACAAGGTGTATAGTGTGGGTTGATTCAGCAAATTTTTCACTCTGTGTAATATTGCAATTGATTTGGATACTTTACCTTTTATATAATTAATATGTGGCTTCCAACACAGTTTGTTATCAATTATTACTCCAAGGAATTTAGTTTCGGATACCCTTTCAATCTCTACACCATTTACACTGAGTTTGGGTACTGGGTAGTTGTGATGGTTGTTAAAGACTATAAATTTTGTCTTGCTTAAATTGAGCGTTAATTTGTTTGAATCAAACCACAGTTTCAGCTTTCCTAATTCCTTTCCGAGTGTATCCAGAAGTTGTTCCAAGTTGTTTCCACTGCATAGCAGGTTAGTGTCATCAGCAAACAATATTAAGTCCATTTTTTCTGAAACTTTACATATATCATTTATATACATATTGAATAATAATGGTCCCAAAACTGAACCCTGTGGGACTCCACAGGTGACCTTCAGTAGCTCTGAGTTTTTGTTGTTAACACATACAAACTGATATCTATTCTTTAAGTAACTTCTTAACCAGGACAGTGCTACCCCTCTGATACCACAATTTTGTAGTTTCTTTAATAATAGATTGTGATCTACTGTATCAAATGCTTTTTTAAGATCCAGGAATACTCCAACTGAATACTCTTTATTTTCAATGGCTGTTGATATTTTTTCTGTAAATTCCATTAAGGCATATGCTGTTGTCCTTTTGTGTCTGAACCCATATTGCTGCTCACACAATAAATCATTCTTCAGTATGAAGTTGTCAATTCTCTCATAGAATATTTTTTCAAGTATCTTGGAAAATTGCGGTAATAGTGAAATTGGTCTGTAGTTGGAGAGTTCCCCTCTGTCGCCTGTCTTGTAAATTGGAATTACTTTAGCTATTTTCATTGCATTGGGAAATATACCTGATTGGAGAGACAGGTTACAGATATACGTCAGTGGTTTCACTATGCATTCGATAACAGTTTTGACTAGTAGCATATCAATACAATCGCAGTCAGTAGATGTTTTACTTTTGAACAATTTAACAATTTCAATGACCTCTCTTTCGTCTGTGTTCTTTATGAAGATGGTGTCTTTTACAGCAGTGTTATTGCATATTGAATCACCTGTTGGCACCGTAGTGGGTATTTCTCGGGCCAGTTTAGGTCCAATGTTAACAAAAAAATTATTAAATTCATCTGCAGGTGAAGCTATATTCACATTCGGAGTCGATTTATTATTTTTTGGAGTGTTAGTTGGGTAGCTGGTATTTCTGCTACGTGACCAGGGTGTGAGGGATCGGCTATGATCCGGCCAGCACGCCTCCGGGTCCTGGAGATGTACAGATCCTGGAGAGATGGGAGCTTGCAGCCGATCACCTTCTCAGCAGTGCGCACGACGCGCTGCAGCCTTAGTCTGTCCCTGGCAGTGGCTCCTGCGTACCACACGGTTATGGAGGTGGTGAGGATGGACTCGATGATGGCTGTGTAGAACTGCACTAACATCTTGGTGGGTAGCTTGAGCTTCCTCAGCTGCCGCAGGAAGAACATCCTCTGCTGGGCTTTTTTGATGAGTGAGCTGATGGTCAGCTCCCATTTGAGGTCCCTGGTGATGGTAGTGCCTAGGAAGCGGAAGGAATCAGCAGTGGTGATGGGAGAGCCTGAGAGGGTGAGGGGGGGCAGAGGAGTAGTGACTTTCCTGAAGTCTACAATCATCTCCACTGTCTTCAGAGCGTTCAGCTGCAGGTTGTTATTGCTGCACCAGGACGCCAGCTGGGCCACCTCTCTCCTGTAGGCGGACTCGTCGCCGTTGGAGATGAGCCCGATGAGGGTGGTGTCGTCCGCAAACTTGATCAACTTGACAGACTGGTGGCTGGAGGTGCAGGAGTTGGTGTAAAGGGAGAAGAGTAGGGGGGAAAGTACACAGCCCTGGGGTGATCCGGTGCTGATGCTAGTATAGTCTGAGACAGTCTTTCCCAGCCTCACATGCTGCCTCCGGTCCGTCAGGAAGTCGATGATCCACCTGCAGAGGGAGTCAGGCACGTTGAGCAGGGACAGCTTGTCCCGGAGCAGAGCGGGGCGGATGGTGTTGAATGCGGAGCTGAAGTCCACAAACAGGATCCTGGCGTAGGTTCCCGGGGAGTCCAGGTGCTGCAGGATGGAGTGGAGGGCCAGGTTGACTGCATCGTCTACAGACCTGTTGGCTCGGTAGGCAAACTGCAGCGGGTCCAGGAGAGGGGTGGTGATGGACTTGAGGTGGGACAGGACCAGGCGCTCAAAGGACTTCATGACTACAGAGGTGAGCGCTACAGGTCTGTAGTCATTAAGTCCAGTGATCCGTGGCTTCTTGGGGACAGGGATGATGGTGGAGGATTTGAGGCAGGATGGCACGTGGCATAACTTAAGGGAGGTGTTAAAAATGTCTGTGAATACAGGAGCCAGCTGTTTCGTAATCGTGTTTAGTGATGTTGGATGATGTCCGCTAGTCGTTTGAACAAAAACTAAATATTATGTTGTGATTATATGACAGCCGACAACTCTTAATTACATGGAAAGTTATCTTTTAAATTGACAAACATCATATGTGCAACTCGTGGCAAAATTTGATTGAGATCAAAAGATAATTTTGCTCTTGCCATTCATTTCAATGGAGAATTTTTTCAATTTAAAGTCCCATATGCAGAAGTAGAGGGGGCGTGACTTAGGCTCTCTATTGGAGGCTCTAAAGTGGCTCTGTGTGTGTGTGTGTGTGTGTGTGTGTGTGTGTGTTAGGAGTGAAACGATAATGTCGATCATAAAAATTTGTTGACGCAGATTTTTATTGTCGACAAATCATTTCATTTTAAAGTTTATATGCATGCCGCAGGAATGTTCAGTTTAACTGTTCCAGTGAAGAAGAAGAAAAGGAACGCATCATGGTGACACGGAGAGAAAATCACGGAGAAGGCCAAAAGTTTCGAGAAGGCCAAAAGTTTCCAAAGTATGGGAGGTTTTACCAAAAATTAATAAATGAAACAAGTTAAATGTAGACTGTAAAGCAGTGTTGTCATATCACAGCTGCACTACAGCGATGCATCCATTCCCTCCTCCTCTCCGTTCCTCTGCCTCCGGCCACCTGTCAGCAGACTGCACCAGTAAGGTTAGCAAGTAATATTAGCGCTTCTTATTTTCAATGAGTGACTCTTTCAGCTTTAGAAAACTGACCACATTATTATTGTGTGCCCTTTAAATAGTTTACATATTGTCATACAAAATCTCTCTTACGATGGTTGCAGACAGCTGAGCTGCTTCCATTATGCTGGCTAATATGTTAACTGCAGTAAATGGGTGAATTACATGAGCAGCTTACTCTTTTTCGTATTCCCTATTATTGTCACCATAATATCAGCCTTCATTCTGAATATTAGTGCATCTTGGTAAATTAGAATAGCATGATTTGTAATTTAATTAAAAAAAGATAACCATAATCATTAAAAATAAATTTAAAATGGCTTAAATATTTTACTGTATGTGTAGTGGAGGCTCACATTCCTGCACTGGTATTTAAAGTGTTTTTTATTTATTTTGGACTGGAAGAAATTCTTTTAATTTTTATCTGAAGCCTAATTAAACTTTTAAACTTGTCGACCCAGCAAGGTTTCAAACAGGATGGACTGGCTTGTTATTTTCTTTTTTTTACTTTAATGGAGTTGAATATTACCCTAGTTTGTTTTTAACAACAGCCTTTATGGAGCAGCAGAGCTACTGTTTGAGTTTTTACACTTTAACATCTATTGTGTTGCTACAAACACTTCTGATTAAGCCGCCAAGTTCAAGTTTCCAACTCATGAACTTTTTTATAATAGGCTACATTATATTAAGGCAGACAGACAACAAAGTGATATTCACAGTTATGCAGGCTTCAACAGGTGAGGTGAAACCTGACCTAGAGACCCAAACAGGAGCTGTGCCAGCAGGAAGCTGAGCTGGTGGACATGACGGAAATAATCGCGATTAGTCGACTAATCTAACAACTGTTTTTTCGATTAGTCGACTACCAAAATAATCATTAGTTGCAGCCCTAGTGTGTGAGTGTGTAAGCACACGTGTGTGTGTGTGAGAGAGAGAGAGAAGGGATTATTGCAGCAGGCTGCCTCATTCAGCTGACTGAATACCCTTGAATATCCCTCTGGGAGTAATAAAGTACATTGTTCTGTTTTAATGTAGCTGGTTGTGGAGGAAACACGACACTATTCCTCTGGCTTCAGATATTACATTTGTTGTGATATTGTACTGACAGGTTTTTTAATTTTTTCAAAAATCTAATTTAGTAGACACATTATTTTTATTGGACATTTCCGATAAGCAAAGATTAGAAGTATGAAATCATTTAATTATTCTTATTAGAGTAGAATTATAATCATTAAGATAAGATAAGATAAGCCTTTATTAGTCCCACAATGGGGAAATTCCAGGATTGCAACAGCACAGGGACAGCAACACTCAGAGCAATAATTTAGAAGATAAGAAAATAAGAGCAGTGAATATACAGTACATATGTACACATAAATATATAAATATACACTACCATTCAAAAGATTGGGGTCACCCAGACAATTATTTTGTGTTTTCCATGAAAAGTCACACTTATTTACCACCATGAGTTGTAAAATGAATAGAAAATATAGTCAAGACATTGACAAGGTTAGAAATAATGATTTGTATTTGAAATAATAATTTTTTCCAGATATTCAACCTGCTCAAAGGAAGGTCAGTTTTATAGCTTCTCTAACCAGCTGAACTGTTTTCAGCTGTGCTAACATGATTGACGCAGTGAGCAAACACATTGTACCATTAGAACACTGGAGTGATAGTTGCTGGAAATGGGCCTCTATACACCTATGTAGATATTGCACCAAAAACCAGACATTTGCAGCTAGAATAGTCATTTACCACATTAGCAATGTATATTAGATATTAGGTTCAGGTTCAGGTTCAGGTTACTTTATTTGTACCCGTAGGTAGATTTGTTTTGCAGTCTGGTGACATCCATATTTACAAGCCACAAATTACATTCAACATAGACACAAACACAGGCACATATGAAGCTGACTATAAACATGATAAGAATACTCAAGGCTCCATCAATCAGGGTATAAAAAGACAAAGAGATGGGAGAAAAACCAGAGGTAAGAGAGAAGGGTCATATTAAAAGTTAAAAACTAGTCAAAGAGGTTAAAAACTCAAAGGTCTAAAACCCAATAAAAAATTTAGAACCCAAGTGACATCCTACAAAAATAAGTAAATATAAAATGGAGGTAATAAATAGGTACCTAAATTATGTGCAATATATTTTTATAGCTTGTTCAACTCTTTGACAGCAGCAGGGACAAAGCTGTTTTTGTAGCGCTGGGTTCTACTTTCTGGGACAGCAAACCTCCGTCTTGAGGGAAGAAGCTGAAAGTGGCAGTGCAAAGGGTGGGAGTCATCATTTAAAATGGAGGTAGCCATCCTCTGTACTTGTCTGGTGTACAGGGATGTCAGGCTCAGCTGTGGCTCACCAAGCAAACGACTGGACCATCTAACTACCTGATCCAAGGATTTCCTCTGTTTCAGTTTTATCTGACCAAACCATGACACTAAAGAAAAGGATAAAACAGATTCAATAAAAGCCCGATAGAACATTGTCATTATGGTTCTGTCAACTTGGAAGCGTGCAAGTTTTCTCAAGCAATGCAAATGTTGCTGACCCTTTTTGCACACCCTTTCACAGTTCTCTTCAAAGTTTAAATTACTATCAATAATTGTCCCAAGATATTTGTAGGATTGTACACATTCGGTGGTCTGGCCTTTTAGTACGGTGACTTTGTGCCTGGGATTTTTCCTCCTAAAGTCAATAATCGTGTCTTTAGTTTTTGTCGTGTTCAGCTGCAGGTAGGAATCCTCACACCAGTGAACAAATCATCAACTACTGGGCCGTGGCCACTCTCACCATCCTGGAGGAGACTGACAATAACTGAGTCATCAGCATACTTTATAATGTGTCTGTTGTCATGTCTGCTCCCATACATGTTTGTGTACAGGATGAAGAGTAGTGGTAACAACACACAACCCTGAGGAGAGCCAATAGAAGAGCACTTTAGGTCAGACAATGTACCTTTGACCCTTACTCTCTGCGTCCTGTTGGTTAAGAAATCCAGAATCCAACCCACCAGATTATTGCTCAAATCAAATTGTTGCAGGAGCCTTTCAACTAAGATATGAGGTTGGATTGTTTTAAAGGCGGAGGAAAAGTCCACAAATAAAAGTCTGGCTTGTGTCCCATTAAAATCCAGATGTTTAAAAAGCATGTTAAACAGAGTGACAGTGGCATCCTCCACTCCTCTGTGAGGCCTATAGGCAAACTGCAGAGGATCCAATGCATGCTCAGTCTGCTTTAGGACCTCACATCTGACCAGTTTTTCAAAAATTTTCATTAAAATTGAAGTCAAAGCAACTGGTCTAAAGTCGTTTACCGTTTTAGGACAGCTGGATTTTGGAACAGGAACAACCACGGCTTCTTTCCAGATCTTAGGCACATGTTGTGTCTGTAAGGACTTATTGAAAATGTAATGAAATATAGGACTCAGTTCATGTGCACAGGACTTTACCAGGCGCCCACATATATTATCAGGGCCCTGACTTTTGTTCACTTTTACAGCGCAGAACTCCCTTTTAACATCCTGCACCTCAATATTAAAGTGCTGATTGTCTTTGAGTTTCTGTTTCAAATCTTGGGTTTCTGTGCTAAAATCAAAGGAGTCAAAACGACCATAAAAACAATTAAGAGCAATTAAGAGCATTAGCCAGCTCTGTGTCTGAATTAGAGTGTATTTCTGATTAGTTTAAAGTTATCTTCATTGAAAAAAACAATGCTTTTCTTTCAAAAATAAGGAAATTTCTAAGTGACCCCAAACTTTTGAACAGTAGTGTATATACACAGTGCGGAACATTGTAGCTAGATGCAATAAACAGCATAACCGTCTACTTAGTTATCCTACATAGTATGAATATGTACCCATACATATTGTCACCCTCCATAGCGACTGATATTGTCCTAGTTGTATACTGGAGGGGAAATTTGTGTAAGTCTGTTGCGTCTTTTGCATAGAATACTATTAGGTCGTCACATTTTCTTTTCTTTTTTTTTGCTATCTCTGTGAGCAGCCCTGCTTAGGTTATAAAGTCTGACAGCCGTAGGTAGGAAGGACCTGCGAAACCTCTCGGTCGCGCACCTAGGATGATGTAGTCTACTGCTAAATGAGTTCCTCAGTGCGTTCAGTATGTCCTGCATAGGGTGGGACTCGGACTCCAGCAGAGATGACAGTTTAGCCATCATCCTTCTCTCTCCTATCTCCTCTACGGGGTCAAGGCGTTGCCCCAGGACAGAGCTAGCTTTCTTGATCAGTTTGTTCAGTCTCTTCCTATCGGCTGCTGTAATGCCACTGCCCCAGCAGACCACTCCAAAAGTGATGGCTGATGCCACCACCGTGTCGTAGAATGTCTTCAGGAGCACCCCTTGTACACCAAAAGACCTGAGCTTCCTCAGTAGGAACAGCCTGCGCTGTCCTTTCTTATAGAGTGCGTCGGTATTGTGTGATCAGTCTAGTTTATTGTTCAGATGAACACCCTGGTACTTGTAGGATGTCACCATCTCAATGTCTGTTCCCTGGATGTTTACTGGTGCTGTGAGGGGTTGTCCTTGCCTGCGGCAGTCCACCACCAGCTCCTTAGTTTTCCTCGCGTCGATCTGGAGGCAGTTCCGATGGCGCCAGTCCACGAAGTCCTGGATAAGTCCTCTGTACTCAGCTTCATCTCCGTTGGAGATGAGGCTGACGATCACAGAGTTGTCAGAGAACTTCTGTAGATGGCAGTGTGTTGTGTTGTGTGAGAAGTCCGCAGTATAAAGGGTGAACAGAAAGGGAGCCAAAACCATTCCCTGGGGGGCCCCCGTGCTGCTGATGATCGTGTCGGACACACAATCCCGGGTTCTCACAAACTGTAGCCGGTTTGTGAGGTATTATTGTGTTATCTCGGTGTGTGAAGGAATCCCTTTATTCCAATCAAAATCAACAGAGCTCGTCTCCAAGTTCAACTTGAGAGCATCTCTTGAATGATGTTGAAGATTTACTTTGCTCAGGCTGTCAGCATATTTCTCAGCAGTATCATTCATAGTACTGAGAGTAAATGTGCTAAGCCTTATTTCATCAAACAGTCGTTTAAAGCCCCGGTTTGGAGGGGGAAACTTAAAACCTCCTCAAGGTTGTTCTTAAAGATTCCTAGATAACAGTCATTTTTCAGCATGCTGAAATCTTTGGCTCAAGCTTGGTTTATTTTTCATCTGTAGTCTTTGCTGCCCTGTACGTGACCCTGCCTAAAAAAGTAAGGAAGAGAGAAGGAGACAGCAGCTGCTGCCTTGTGTAAATGTTTTCAAAGCTACCACAAAAAGCATGCTGCAGTGCAGGGTTGTGTTATGACTTCAGATGTAATTTTACTTATTTAATGCTCAATTTATCACATTTGCTCTTTTTGGGTTTTCAAGAAACAAAACCAGAATTCTTAAAAAAAAAGAACATCTCACAGCTTGGTATGTTTTCTCAGCTGTGATATGTTGGGAGAAATGACTGGTTTCTTATCAGACCTGTAAATCACTTCTGTTTTCTCTGTTAAGAGTCAGAGCCTCATTAAGTTTTTGGCAAATTTTGTAAAAGTTGGGAGTCACAAACCCTTGAATAGCAACTCCTCACCAAATTAGCCGCTGCAGTTAAAAACCTGTAGGTTTCAAACATCACAGTTTTTTTTTCTTAAATCAAGAAAGCACTCACTCACTGACAAATGAGCAGTTCCATCAGGTGCATTTTTTTCCTCTGTGTGACTGACTGAAGCAACACCAGAAAAGCAGTTTGTTCCCTGGTTGTCTGCAGTGACTGTTTACCTCTGCTGTGACATTCACTGCAGCTTATGAGTAACAGCTTCCCGTGTGTTTTCAGGCGGGAGGCTCAGCTCGATATTGAGGGCCAGTTTCTCGTAAGAATCATATATGAAGATGCCAAAACATATGATCTTGTTGCAGCTGCGAGTAAAGTTCTAAGTAAGTATATTAAGTGGGATTTGCTTGAACAGGGCCTTGTGATATACCTGCAAGATAATAATGTGTTTTTGTGTTGTATTTCAGAAGTTGATGCGGGAGAAATCTTACAGATGTTTGGAAAGATGTTTTTTGAATTTTGCCAGGAGTCGGGATATGATACGATCTTGCGTGTGTTGGGATCAAATGTTCGTGAATTCCTGCAGGTATGTTCTTTTCTCATTTACATTTAACAGGTAATTCCAGATAAGAAAATGTTAATAAGGGTTCATTTGCTATCTCAAAGACTCTTATTTGGCCTGTGTGAAGCATTTAGCTATTTTTTGTAAAACTCAAACTTCATAATAGTATAAATCTGACTTGGTTCTTAGGTGGTAAAGTTAATTTTGATGATTTACATCAGCACCCAGCATTGAGTGTCAGGCAAGGGTTTTTTATGTGCTTGACTTAGTCAATAATTAGGCAAAAATTTGCAAGATTTTATCACCACCATCTTCAACCCTTCTGAAATCTCCTTCCAATCTCTTCAACTGTTTGGCAGTTTTCTTGGCCGTCAATGTTATGTCAGTTTTCATAATCAAGGCTTCAGAAACCATTAGAAAATTATTATAAACTACAAAATATTTGTAAAATAAAGTAGTCCAATTGCAAGATGGTAAACGGAATGAAAGAATCTTAGAAAGCAAGCTCACATGCTCCATGCATCGCCATATCAGAGTTCTCGCTAAACAATGTCATGCATGCCCTCATCTGATCCAATATAAACCTGGCATGTAGCCACAAGAATTAGTGTCTTTTTCAACAGAAAAAAGTTAATATTCAATTCCTTTTAGTTGTTGGTTAACCCCTCATTAGATGTATTTAGATTTTAAATTAAATCACCCTTTATTGTCATTCAACCATACAACCAATCATGTACAGTAGAACGAAATTGTGCTTTATCCTATCTACAGTGTAAATCACACACACCCCATAGTAGAATCAGAAGGGCTGCTGCCATGCAAGGCGCCGCCACAGATTTCCCTCCTCCATTCCATATTATTGCTGAGCACCAAGCTGGACGGCAGGAAGTTCCGCTTTTAGATGGTCTTCGGCATGACCCGGCCGGGATTTGAACCCCTGCCTCACGGGCGTGGGGAGGATGCTCTACCAACTGAGCCACCACTCCGGTTATCTGAAAATCAAACATGTCCAAGGTGTTGAGTCAAATCTTCTGTATAAATTTGAAGTCAATCCAATCAGAAAAGTAGAAGCTATATTAGCAACAACAGAAAATGTCAAACGGACAGATGGACGGGTCAAAAACATTATACTCTACCCCGCTAGTGTGTCACATATTTAGGGCTAATCACATGCAGGCTACAGGCTTTGAGAGTGCAGGACATGAGATGAAGAGGTGGAGACATCAGAGCCTGGTGGAGAGAGCAAGAGAGAGCACAGTTGTGTCATGGTGGATAGGAAACTAACAAGCCTTAACTGAGCTTTGGACAAGTTTTCTTTATTTACTTACTTATTTTAGCTGAAAGAACTTGTAACACTTAATTTGTCCAGAATAAATTCTAAAAAATTCTTATGTCAACCAGTCAGGCTGAGGGATCATATAACCTGTTGCCCATCAGTCACGTAGCATGACATAATTATAACCTCATTAGGTTAATTGGCATCAAAACTGGGGATTCTAAATTGTCCTTATGTATGACTGTGAGAGTGAATGGTTGTCTGTCTCTCTGTGTTGGCCTTGTGATGGACTGGTGATCTGTCCAGGGTGTACCCTGCCTTTCGCCCAAAGATGCTGGGATAGGCTCCAGCCCCCCGCGACCCAAAAAGGATTAAGCGGAAGAAGATGGATGGATGGATGGATGGATGGATTACTCACAGTCACAAGTGAGAAGGTTTTGTTGTGTGAATCGAAAATCAGATCTGACCAGTTTCAAGCTGTGTAGTCTGATCTCTACTTTATTCAGTATAAGGTTGCAGCTGAACCTAGTTGTCTTTGGGTGATAGGATTGGTTTTCCATGGATAGCTCATCCATCCGTGCTATGTATATGGTCATATTACAGTATACAGGTGATGATAGTACTCTGTGACACACCACAGGAGGATCTTACAAGACAGCAGTCTATCTTAAGACCATGATTCTGATCTGTACTGTAATAAGTGACATTTTAAAGTGTATGGTTATGTATACAGTGATATTAGGGTGCAGCAAGACTCTAGAGCCATCAGGAGAGAACTGGGTGCAGGAGGGGTCCATCAAAAGAGCTTGCAGGTCATCTATATGATTATGAAGGTGAGCACAGGAAGCTGGCAGTCATTTAAGAGAGTCCGCATACTGCCAGGGCTCAAAGAGCGAGCCCCCAAAACCAGTGCAAGACCCAAGAGGGGCAGGAGATTATCATGCACTTGAAGGGCAGTGAAGCAGAAGACCTATGAAAAATGGAGGTCGATTTGGTATCAGCCTGTCTTCTTTCTTGTTCTTGAACTTCTACGAAATAGCCTTGGTAGACTACATGAAGAGACCTCCAGGGCACAACAACTCATCAAGTTACAAGGCGCAATCCTTTTTCTGGGATGGCAGAGAGGTTAAGTCAGAGGTGACACTGTACCATGACTCTTCAGAAGGATGATATCATGTTCAGGCTCCTCGGACAGTCCATATAGCTGCAGGGGAGTGGCCTTCACTGTCCCCAGGTTCATCTTGACAAACATTATTAAAGGGGTCATTCACTGAAAAAATGGTGCGTTTGTAGGTCTTAACTGTCTGAAATATGTCTGTTGGTCACATAATTATCAAAAAAAATAAAATAAAGCAAAACAGTCAATTCTGTTAAAAAAAACAGCCCTTGTCTCATTTTTCTCTCCCTGAAATGCCAAAAACATTTTTCACTCTTCCAGGTAAATCATATACATCATGATTTGACAAAACCAACCCACCGTCATCCTTGAGACCCACCCACTGGTCTATTACTGGCCCGCCTAGCTGTCTGCCATGTAGCTGGAAGGGGTGCTAAAGAGCTATTAGCCCCCCAGCTAACACTGGTACGAGAATGCTTGCATCAAGCGCAGCTTATATTGCTATTTTCCTCAGATCCTAGTCACCCTAATAGCCATCCCTGTTACCACCTGGTTCACCAGTCTACAGCCAATGATATATCTCGCGTCTCTCTGGCCCATCACCCAATAATTTCGCCATGATTTAAGTCTTCAGCTGATCCAAAATGCTGCAGCAAGAGTTTTAACAGGTACTAGAAAGAGAGCTCATATCTCTCCGGTTCTGGCCTCCCTTCATTGGCTTCCCATAGAGTTTAGAATTAAGTTTAAAATTCTTCTTCTTACTTACAAAGCTCTAAACAATCAGGCTCCTTTTTATTTAAAAGATCTGATACTACCGTATTATCCTAACAGAGTACTACGCTCCCAAAATGCAGGATTACTTGTAATACCTAGAATCTCCAAAAGTACAATGGGAGGCAGAGCCTTCAGTTATCAAGCTCCTCTCCTGTGGAATCAGCTGCCAATCTGGATTCGGGAGTCAGACTCGATCTCTGTTTTTAAGAATAGGGCTAAAACCTACCTTTTTGATATAGCCTACAATTAGGGAGGGATCATGTGTTTCTGAACCCTCCCTTAGTTATGCTGCTAATAGGTTTAGTCAGCCGGGGGACCTCCAGTAATGCACTGGGCCTCACTCCTTTCCTCACTATCAATGAAATATTTTTTTTTGCTGGTCATTAACATCTGTTTGTTCTCTCCCATAGATTGAGTCCCCATCGTGCTGTTTGCTCTCTACATGTCTGTTCTTTTCTTCTTCTCTATCCCCTCACCCCCCAGCCAGTCGCAGCAGATGACTGCCCCTCCCTGAGCCTGGTTCTGCTGGAGGTTTCTTCCTGTTAAAAGGGAGTTTTTCCTCTCCACCGTCGCCAAGTGCTTGCTCACAGGGGATCGCCTGATTGCTGGAGTCTTTCTGCAACTGTGGGGGTGCCCCCTTCAGTTGATAGTGCTATGAGATGACTGTTGTTGTGAAATGGCGCTATATAAATAAAGTTGAATTGAATTGAATTGAATTGAATGATTTCACAGCAAATCTCCAGCACCGGCGCGCTGGTTGCGGCAACCGACCTGGCGTGGTGTAGTGACTCCAGGCTGCTGGCACTCATGGCCAGCTCCCCCACTGTCCTCCGGGGCTCCGTGTGACTCCACTCAGCTTTCACGAGCAGGGTAGGGGAGACACTGGTCGTGGGAGCGGAGCGGCGTCCCGCAGAGCGAGACACTGCCCTTTGAGATGCTGTGGCTCGGCAGATCGGCTCGGCCAGCAGCTTCAGGTCCTGGGCCAGGTCGGTTGTGGCGATCGGGGGACTGCCCGAGGTGCTGCCCGAGGTGCTGCCCAGGGTGTGGTGCTAGCAAACTGTTGTGGAATCAAGGCAAAATTATTGGGAATTGGACCGGAGTGATGCAAGATACACCATCAACTGTGGATCAGTGAACCAGTGCCACTCATCCGAGATAGAAGGAGGCTAGAAGCTGAAGGCTAGAAGGTAGTCAGCTAATGGCTAACTGACAATGAATAGGTGAAGGATGATTCTTAAAGTGACAGGCTTCAAATCAGAGCATTTCAAGAAAGCCAGGAAAAATACAAAACAAATCATCAATCATTAAAAAAAATTAAAGAAAATGTGAACAAAATAACAAAATAATAACAAAACCCCTCATGGATTGTCACCTTATCGTGGTGGGGGGTTTGCATGCCCTAGTAATCCCAGGAGCTATGTTCATTCATTCATTCATCTTCTTCCGCTTAATCCTTTTTGGGTCGCGGGGGGGCTGGAGCCTATCCCATTATGTTTGGGCGAGAGGCAGGGTACACCCTGGACAGATTGCCAGTCCATCGCAGGGCCAACACAGAGAGACAGACAACCATTCACTCTCACAGTCATACCTAAGGACAATTTTAGAATCCCCAGTTTTGATGCCAATTAACCTAACTTGCATGTTTTTTGGCGTGTGGGAGGAAACCGGAGAAATCCCAGAGTAAACCCACACAGACACGGGGAGAACATGCAAACTCCACACAGATCACTGTTGGTCGGGGGCTGGGATTGAACCCAGGATCCCCCGGCCAAGGGTGAGTTGCTGTGCTGGCGCAGTGCTAACCACTCCGCCACCGTGCTGCCCAGGAGTTGTCCAGGGCAATTTGCCTCTGGTAGGGTCACCCAAGATAAACTGGTCCTGGGTGAAGGGCCAGACTAAGAACAATCCAACAGACTCTTATGATGAATGTTAGAACAAGGATTCAGTGTACCCCGCCTGGTATGGGATTACCGGGGCTCCACTCTGGAGCCAGGCCTGGGGGAGGGGCTCAATGGCTAGCATCTGGTGGCCGGGTTTCTGCCCATGGTCTTATTCACGAGTGAGGGGAGAATGGAGCGAGGCTCAGCCCGAAGGAGCTACGTGGGTCCACCCTCCAGTGGGCTCACCACCTGCAGGAGGTGGGGGGTCTGGTGCTGTGTGGATCAGGTGCCAGTCAAAGGCAGAGACCTTGGTGGTCTGATCCCAGGCTTCCTAAACTGGCTTTTGGGATGTGGAATGTCACCTCTCTGGTAGGGAAGGAGCCTGAGCTGGTGCAAGAGGTTGAGAGATACCGGCTAGATACAGTCGGCCTCACCTCAACACTCAGCTCTGGTTCTGGAGCCAGTCTACTGGAGAGGGGCTGGAGCTTGGCCTACTCTGGAGTTGCCCCGGGCGAGAGGCGATGAGCAGGGGTGGGTATTCTTGTATCCCCCCACCTTGCTGCCTCTATATTGGAGTTTTCCCCGGTGGATGAAAGGGTTGTTTCCCTGCGGCTTTGGGTTGGGAAAAGGATCCTGACCATCATTTGTGCCTATGCACCAAATGATGGTTCAGAGTACCCACCCTTTTTGGAGTCTCTGACTGGGGTGCTGGAGGGTGCTCTTCTTGGAGACTCCATGGTCCTACTGGGGGACTTCAATGAGCACGTGGGCAACTACAGTGAAACCTGGAGGGGGTGATTGGGAGGAACGACCTGCCCGATCTGAACCCGAGTGGTATTCAGTTATTGGACTTTTGTGTTAACGACAGTTTGTCCATAACGAACACCATGTTCAAGCATAAGGGTGTCCATATGTGCACCTGTCATCAGGACACCCTAGATCGCAGGTCGATGATCGATTTTGTTATCGTGTCATCAGACCTGCGACTGTATGTCTTGGACACTTGGGTAAAGAGAGGTGCAGAGCTGTCAATTGATCACCACCTGGTGGCGAGTTGAATCCGATGGCAGGGGAGGATGCCATTCAGACCTGGTAGACCCAAACGTATAGCGAGGGTGTGCTGGGAATGTCTGGCTGAGGCCTCTGTCTGGGAGGTCGTCAACTCCCACCTCTGGAAGAACTTCAACCACATTCTGAGGGAGTCTGGAGACATGGAGTCTGAATGGGCCATGTTCTCCACCTTCATTGTTGAAGTGGCTGCCTAGAACTGTGGCCACAAGGTCGTTGGTGCATCTCATGGTGGCAACCCGCGAACCAAGTGGTGGGCGCCAGTGGTGAGGGGGGCCAATAAGTTGACGAAGGAGTCCTTTCAAGCTTGGTTAGCTTGTGGGACTCCCGAAGCAGCTGAGGTGTACCGGCAGGCCAAACATAGTGCAACTCGGGTGCTTGCTGAAGCAAAAACTCAGGTGTGGGAGGAGTTCGGTGAGGCCATGGAACAAGACTTTCGGTTGGCCTTAAAGAGATTCTGGCAAACTGTGCGGCGGCTCAGGAGGGGGAAGCAGCTCCCTGTCCACACTGTGTATGGTGCGGATGGGGCGCTGCTGACTTCAACTGGTGATATCGTTGGGTGGAGGAAGGAATACTTTGAGGATCTCCTCAATCTCACTGACACGCCTTCCACAGAGGAAGCAGGGCTTGTGGACGAGGGGGATGACTCTCCCATCACAGGGGCTGAGGTTGCCAAGGTGGTTATAACGGCCCTTGGTGGCCGGGCCCCAGGGGTGGACGAGATTCGCCCTGAGTGCCTCAAGGCCCTGGATATTGTAGGGTTGTCATGGTTGACACGCCTCTGCAATATTGCGTGGAGGTTGGGGACAGTGCCTTTGGCATGGCAAACCGGGGTGGTGGTTCCTCTCTTCAAGAAAGGGGACCGGAGGGTGTGCTCCAACTTTAGAGGGATCACACTCCTCAGCCTTCCTGGGAAGGCCAATGCCAAGGTACTGGAGAGGAGAGTATGGCCGTTGGTCAAACCTCGGATTCAGGAGGAGCAATGTGGTTTTTTTCCTGGCCGTGGCACATTGGACCAACTCTTTACCCTTGTAAGAGTCCTTCAGGGTTTGTGGGAGTTTGCCCAACCAGTTTACATGTGTTTTGTGGATTTTAAGAAGGCATTCGACTGTGTCCCTCGTGGTTTTTTGTTGGGAGTGCTTCAGGAATATGTGGTATTGGGCTTGTTGTTACAAACTATCTGGTCTCTATACGACCGTTGTGAGAGTTTGGTTTGTATTGCCAACACTCGGTCGGACTCATTCCCAGTGAGAGTTAGACTCTGCCAGGGCTGCCCTTTGTCACCAATCATGTTCATAATTTTTATGGACAGGATTTCTAGGTGCAGCCAGGGAACGGAGGGTGTCATGCTTGGTGACCACAGGATCTCATCTCCGTTGTTTGCAGATGATGTTATCCTGTTGGCTTCATCCAGCAATGACCTACAGGTTTTACTGGGACGGCTTGCCGCTGAGTGTGAAGCAGCTGGGATGAGAATCAGCACCTCCAAGTCCCAAGTCCATGGTCCTCAGCTGGAAAAAGGTGGATTGTCCTCTCCTGGTTAGAGACAAGCTCCTGCCCCAAGTGGAGGAGTTTACATATCTCAGGGTCTTATTCACGAGTGAGAATGGAGCGAGAGATTGACAGACGGATCGGAGCAGCATCTGCAGTGATGCGGACGTTGTACTGGTCCATTGTGGTGAAGAGGGAGCTAAGCTCTAAGGCAAAACTGTCGATTTACTGGTCAATCTACGTTCCTACCCTCACCTATGGTCACGAGCTTTGGGTAATGACCGAAAGAACGAGATTGTGGATACAAGCGGCTGAAATGAGCTTTCTCCGTAGGATTGCTGGACTCACCCACAGAGATAGGATGAGGGGCTCATTCATCCGGGAGATGCTCAGAGTAGAACCGCTGCTCTTCCACATTGAAAGGAGCCAGTTGAGGTGGTTTGGGCATCTGATCAGGATGCCTCCTGAACGCCTCCCACTTGAGGTGTTTTGGGCATGTCCCACTGGGAGTAGACCCTGGGGCAGACCCAGGACTCACTGGAGAGATTATGCCTCCCAGTTGATCTGGGAATGCCTTGGTATCCTCTCTGAAGAGCTGGAACAGGTGGCTGGGGAGAGAGAAGTCTGGGCTTCTTTGCTTGAACTGCTACCTCCGCGACCCAGACCTCTGGAAAAGCAGAAGAGGATGGATGGATGGATGAACAACATATGTCACAAACATTTCATTAAGACATGTGCGAGCTGTTAAAATGTGGAAAAACAGCTATCAATGACCCCTTTAACCTCTTTAGGATCAACCAGCATAGCATGCCACACATGGATTATCCACCAGGGTTTCTAAGTGCTGTGCACACATGAAACAGGTCCAGGCAAACAGAACAGGCTTCATAACTGTCCCACTCACAAGTGTTGTCACCACAACATATTGGGCATGGGAAAGTGACAATCTTCTTGATCTGAGTACTCATACTGCCAGGCTCAAGCCAGTGCTTATAGCTTCATTTAAAGCTTAAGTTGTACAAATCAAGGTGCGACTCTGAGGACATCTGTTCATACAGCAGGTTCTTCCCAAAGGCCCAAATTCCCTATTAAAAAAATACAAGAAATACAAGAAAACAATCAACAGGATAGCGCTGTCAGGACTTGAAGTTGTTTCTGAAGGTGTACATATAATCTGAGATTGGTGATCCCTTCATGATGAACATCCAGCTGATCTTTACTGAAGGATCATACAATGGGGCAAAAAAGTATTTAGTCAACCACCAATTGTGCAAGTCCTCCCACTTAAAAGATGAGAGAGGTCTCCAGTTTTCATCATAGGTATACCTCAACTATGAGAGACAAAATGAGAAAAAAAAATCCAGAAAATCACATTGCAGGATTTGTAATGAATTAATTGGTAAATTCCTCGGTAAAATAAGTATTTGGTCACCTACAAACAAGCAAGATTTCTGGCTCTCACAGACCTGTAACTTCTTCTTCCTCTGTCCTCCACTCGTTACCTGTATTAATGGCACCTGTTTGAACTCGTTATCAGTATAAAAGGCACCTGTCCACAACCTCAAACAGTCAGACTCCAAACTCCACTATGGCCAAGACCAAAGAGCTGTCAAAGGACACCAGAAACAAAATTGTAGACTTGCACCAGATTGGGAAGACTGAATCTGCAATAGGTAAGCAGCTTGGTGTGAAGAAATCAACTGTGGGAGCAATTATTAGAAAATGGAAGACATACAAGACCACTGATAATCTCCCTCGATCTGGAGCTCCACACAAGATCTCACCCCGTGGGGTCAAAATGATCACGATAACGGTGAGCAAAAATCCCAGAACCACACGGGGGGACCTAGTGAATGACCTGCAGAGAGCTGGGACCAAAGTAACAAAGGCTACCATCAGTAACACACTACGCCGCCAGGGACTCAAATCCTGCAGTGCCAGACGTGTCCCTCTGCTTAACCCCTTGCACTCTGGTCAATTTCCCTAAAAACGCCAAAAAATAACGTACCCAAAGTAAATCAAAAGCTGTTCTTCAACCCTTTGCAGCATGGGGTTGGTCTCATTTAAAAGAAAACACTTTGAATTTTTTGGCAAAACAGTCATAATCTCTCTAAGTGCTCTGGCCACTGAGTAACAGTCATCTAAACATACTGAACTTGAAGAAAATAAATTTCGCCTGGGTGTTTTTTTGGATACAAATGCTTGCAAATAACACACAGCTTCAGATATGGGCTGGAAAATGCAACAGAAATGTAGAGCCAAGTGTTATCCAGCTGAGGTCCAAATTTTGTAACAATACCACAAAAAATGAATATATTACACAGCTTTTTTCTTAGGTTGTTCCCAGGCGTTTTTGAACTGTGCCAAACTGTGCCAAATGGCACAGTTTGGAAAAACGTCTGTAACTTTTGAATGATTCAATATAGAAGCTTGATCTTGGGCTCTAATGAAAGGTGAAGGGCTGTGTGTGTGTGGGGGGGGGGGTTGCTTATTCATTCATGAATGAATGAATGAACAAACAAGCCCCCACACACAAAGAAGCATGCCATGTAAAAAATGTGTGGCTTTTTTTTTTACAAGAAAAAATAACCTACAGTGCATTAAAAATTATACTAGAATATTTGTTATGTAGAAGATAACAACTCCCCCCCCACTCCACCCCCCGCTACAGAGGTCGGACATCGCCCATCGCTACATGACGGAAAGCGGTGACGGTGCGCCGCGGTCTAATATGCACAGTTGCACTAAAATATCTGCAGTATATCTGCAATCTGCTACAGAAGAGTAGCGGGGGGGGGGGGGGCGTTCACAACATGACCAGGATCCGTTCACAACATGATGGACCGAGCAGTCCGGGTCCGTCATGTTGCGATAACGCACAGTTGTAATTTACCGATCGGTCAAAAGTCATTTGGATTACAATTTTCAGGGATAAAGAATAATTTAGCTTATAACACTTACCTGTCCACAACAGCAATGTCGCTGGCGAACTTCTCTTCCTCATTGTCAGATGAACATGAAGCTGGTCCGCTTGTTACGGACTCGTGGTTTTGGTCACGTGACCCGGTCAAACCATAATTCCATTATTGCGATTTTGCGCTTCCATGATTGCGGTTTTGGTGAACGATTTTCCAAAACAAATAAGAACAGTAGTTAGAAAACAAGACTGGCGAATGCCTGTGTGTCACCCAGCCTTACACAAAACAGCTTTCGAACTTCTGTGCTTCAATTGGCTGGCTGTATTCGCAGCCGTTGGTAGGCGGGTCCTTCTTGCTAGGTTTTCAGTCATTGGTTCTTCAAGGTTTCAGAAACCCAATTCAAGGCTCTTATTAGTCGAATGAGAGGTCAATCACATCTAAACCAATCAAAGCACTCCTTTGGCTTTCTGTTCGCGGCTGTGTCTGTAGTGGAAGAACGGAAATGCAGCTTTTTTTTTCAGTGCGCTCTAGGATGCAGCGCCCTCGTGCGCTCTAGGACGCAGAGACGTGTCCGCCCACGGTACACCGGAGTGCAACAGGTTAAGCCAGTACATGTCCAGGCCCATCTGAAGTTTGCCAGAGAGCATTTGGATGATCCAGAAGAGGATTGGGAGAATGTCATATGGTCAGATGAAACCAAAATAGAACTTTATTGTAAAAACTGAACTTGTCGTGTTTGGAGGAGAAAGAACACCATACCTACTGTGAAGCATGGGGGTGGAAACATCATGCTTTGGGGCTGTTTTTCTGCAAAGGGACCAGGATGACTGATCCATGTAAAGGAAAGAATGAATGGGGCCATGTATCGTGAGATTTTGAGTGAAAACCTCCTTCCATCAGCAAGGGCATTGAAGATGAAACGTGGCTTGGTCTTTCAGCATGACAATGATCCCAAACACACCGCCTGGGCAACGAAGGAGTGGCTTCGTAAGAAGCATTTCAAGGTCCTGGAGTGGCCTAGCCAGTCTCCAGATCTCAACCCCATAGAAAATCTTTGGAGGGAGTTGAAAGTCCGTGTTGCCCAGCAACAGCCCCAAAACATCACTGCCCTGGAGGAGATCTGCATGGAGGAATGGGCCAAAATATCAGCAACAGTGTGTGAAAACCTTGTGAAGACTTACAGAAAACGTTTGACCTCTGTCATTGCCAACAAAGGGTATATAACAAAGTATTGAGATGAACTTTTGTTATTGACCAAATACTTATTTTACCAAGGAATTTACCAATTAATTCATTAAAAATCCTTCAATGTGATTTTCTGGATTTTTTTTTTCTCATTTTGTCTCTCATAGTTGAGGTATACCTATGATGAAAATTGGAGATCTCTCTCATCTTTTAAGTGGGAGAACTTGCACAATTGGTGGCTGACTAAATACTTTTTTGCCCCACCGTATATGCTTTTACACTTGATTCCTTTAATCACCATTTTTAATTCATCAGACATATATAAGGAATCATTATATAGCAGATGATTCCTATTCCATGTGTTTGGTTTAAATTAGCTTTACTGTGTGTGGTTCTTGCATAATTCACCTTTTATTTCCCAGAATTTGGATGCTTTACATGATCACCTGGGTACCATCTACCCCGGGATGAGGGCTCCATCGTTTCGCTGCACTGACGCAGAGAAAGGAAATAGCCTGATTCTTCACTACTACTCAGAGAGAGAAGGCCTGCAAGACATCGTGATTGGCATCATTAAAACCGTGGCCCAACAAATCCATGGAACAGAGATAGAGATGAAGGTCTGCTTCATTGTTTGTGTTACCCGTTGTGCACAGTAATACCCAAAGCTTTAAGCTGTAATGAATGGATATGACATTAATGTGTGGTACATCTCATCAATTCCTGCAATGCATTTGTGTTTTAGAGTATAGTTGGAAAAGTTGTAATACGAAGATTAAACAATAAAAATCCACAAATACTAAAATGGGAGTGCTGTGACAGCTGCAGTTCAGCGCTGAGTTTTTTTGGCTTACGCCTGTGAGTCAGAGGATATTTTTAGATCTCAGTTATAGCGTCTCGTACTTGAGATGACAGCAGACTTTCAAGGAGTTTTATTTTAGCTCTTCCTTTTATTTTACGGTTTGGCTAAAAGACTAATTGAAGTGGTAAAAGTGAAATGACTAATTGTAACAGTCAGGATCACAAACTGTTATCTGTGGATATTTTGGGTGTCTCAGTGTTCAGCCCACAAACCACAGCCTTTACAGATATCTGCAGCTGCTGTCCTACGGGAGCATCCAGTGTACCTAGGTGGAGTTTACTCTTTATCTAATTTGTGACATTTGCTCAAAAAACTTCATCATATTGTACAGGCAGCAGGATATTTTCAGCAATTCTGTGTGTAATGAACGAACAGAAAATGGCAGCCGCTCCAAATACTACACCCAATTTCTGAAAATATTAGCCACTGTTGCTGTGGTAACAGGGTGCAGAGATAGAAGCTTGACGTCAGCATGCCTTATGCCCATAAGCCCACAGAACATCGTCCTTTATTTATCCTGCTAATTCTTTTTAATAGGGATATTGTCTTTAGAGCAGTATTAATGATATTTAAAATTGCAAGGCTGGGATATTTCTAAATGGACTTAGTATGGATTTGCATTGTATACAGTCAGGTCATATAACATTATGCTCTCTCAGGTACTGTATTATTTAAAGAAAAGTGTTATCAGTTAGATAATCAGACTTTTCCTTCCCCTGAACAAAGGGGTAATTAAAGAACAACATAAACCAGGGATCTGCAGCCTATGGCTCCAGAGCCACATCCAGACCACTTGCCTAAAACTAGCAACTCCCTGTAGGTTTGACAATAAAATAAAATAAAATAAAAACCTCAACAAAGCCACAAGGAAAAAAAATGTCAAACAACTTGCAGGAAAAATTGTGAATTTAAGACATTTTTATAAGAATAAAAATACATGTTTTAAGAATAAGGCCATAAATTTACCAAAGTAAAGTCCTAAATTTATGTGAAACAAGTTGCAAACTTAAGAAAAAAAAAAACTTAAGAAAAAAATGTCAATTTAAATGAAAAAGTCACACATTTATAAGAATAAAGTTGCAAAATTATGAGAAAAAAGTGTCAGATTTCTCAAAAAAAGGTCAGCATTTACAACAGGGGTCACCAACTAAAACTGCAAAAGGTCGATAAGTCGATCCTCCTCCTCAGCAGAGGTCCGAACTCAGTATGGGAATCTTTAGGCACCTTATGATTCGATTACACTGGTCAACACCAAATTTATTGTTTAAGTTTTTTTAGCTGACAATTTTGATGTGCTGAATCCAAAAACCACATTGGTTTTGCTCAATCAGGTCAACTTTTTGAATTATGACCACATGTTGTTTTATATGTTTTTGTTTACATGTACGGGTATTTTCGCTTTATATGATGCAAAATACTTCTTTATGTCTTGAAATTCTCTGAATTTTGAACAATGATGATGTAACATTCAATTTACATGTATTTACCTAAGTACATGCACAGTACTAAGTACTAAGTAAGTACAGGTTTTTACTTAGCACCTGATCAAGAGAAATGGATGTCATTTTCGGATTCAGCGGTGCAAAATTGTCTTAAATCAGTTGAAAAAACACAGACAACTTACAAAAAAAAATATTTTTGTAACCCTGTGTTATGATTCAGAACATTTTGATTCTAAAACCAATCTACGTTCCTACTCTCACCTATGGTCACGAGCTTTGGGTAATGACCGAAAGAACGAGATCGCGGATACAAGCGGCTGAAATGATCTTTCTCCGTAGGATTGCTGGACTCACCCTCAGAAATAGGGTGAGGAGCTCAGTCATCCGGGAGAGGCTCAGAGTAGAACCGCTGCTCCTCCACATTGAAAGGAGTCAGTTGAGGTGGTATGGGCATCTGATTAGGATGCCTCCTGGACACCTCCCACTTGAGGTGTTTCAGGCACGTCCCACTGGGAGGAGACCCTGGGGCAGACCCAGGACTCGGTGGAGAGACTATGTCTCCCAGCTGGTCTGGGAATGCCTCTGAAGAGCTGGAGCAGGTGGCTGGGGAGAGGGAAGTCTGGGCTTCTCTGCTTCAACTGCTGCCTCCGCGACCCGGACCTCCGGAAAAGCGGTAGAAGATGGATGGATGGATGGTTCTAAAACCATTCTCAATGCATCTTGATGCATTTTTTTTCTATTCAGGATTTTTCCCTTCCACTGTGTGACGACTTGTCCCTTTTAAAGCGAAGTATTTGCAATAACCCATGAATTTACTGCCAACATTAAAACAAATGGAAAAGAAATCTGACACATGGACAAATTTATCTCAAAATTTGCTTTTAAGGACTGTCATCCTTTCATGGACATTCTTTCAGAAGACCACAGCTGTCTACAGACGGGCCAGTATCATTTAACTTGCTTTCACACATTATTTTATTAAGCTCATGTTTTAGCTGCTTTTAGCTCTATATTAATTTTTAAACAAAAAAATTAAAATGAATTCAAACGAAGCGGAATATAAAATTTTATAGTACAGGTGAACACTAAATGTGTTTGTCTCCAAATAAATAGGTCTAAAATTGTAAAATCTACTACCAAAATCCTAAAAATATTTTCTAGAACAACACAAACTAAATTGTGTTGCATTTAAAAAAAAAGATTAATATCTAAAAAACAAAATTTCATAAAAAGTCCCCCTCTATACAATATTTTCAGTGCAGAAAAAACAGTTTCAAACTGTAAGACAAAAAAAAAAGAAAAGAAAAATGGACACAAAATATAACTCCATACTGCAGACCACTCTCGGCAGAATAGAGGAAGAATAGCCACAGTATATATACTCAGTTTCACAACAGCGCTTCATTTCGTGGATATGGACCTGAAACAAAGCGTGTCTGTCCGGGGTGGATGTCCTGGCTGTCGGCCTTGCATGTGTGTGTGTGTGTGTGTGGTGGTGGCCACAGCAACTTGCTGTGTAGTCTGTGGAGCGGTTGGAGCCGCAGAGTGAGTGGTGTTCATGGGACAGCTGAGGGGGAGTCTGCAGCAGGAGAGCACCCAAGGGCTCGTGCCATAATCTGGCCGAGCGGTCGCCAATACAGTAGTTCAGTTTCACTTTTTTCCCATCAAACAAAACAGCCTCCCTTTTTCCCAAATTGTATCAAAAGGCTTCAGGGTCCAGACAGAGGACTGTTGGGGTCTGGATCCAAACCGAAGTCCGCCAGTTGGTGACCCCTGATTTACAAGAACAAAGTTGCAGTGTTCTTTTAAAAAAAAAAATTAAAAAAAATCAAATTTATGTGCAAAAAGGATATTTAGAAGGTAACAGCTACTACAAGGACAGCACAGTTTATGTCAGAACTCTACATTTAAATTTTAAACTACAGTGCATCTGGAAAGTATTCACAGCGCTTCACTTTTGCCACATTTTATGTTACAGCCTTATTCCAAAATGGATTAAATTCATTTTTTTCCTCAAAATTGTACACACAATACCCCATAATGACAAAGTGAAAAATGTTTTTTGAGGTTTTTGCAAATTTTTTAAAAATAAAAAACTAAGAAATCTCATGTACATAAGTATTCACGGCCTTTGCCATGAAGCTCAAAATTGAGCTCAGGTGCATCCTGTCTCCACTAATCATCCTTGAAATGTTTCTATAGCTTAATTGGAGTCCACCTGTGGTAGATTCAGTTGATTGGACGTGATTTGGAAAGGCACACACCTGTCTATATAAGGTCCCACAGTTGACAGTGCATGTCAGAGCACAAACCAAGCATGAAGTCAAAGGAATTGTCTGTAGACCGCAGAGACAGGATTGTCTTGATGCACAAATCTGGGGAAGGGTACAGAAAAAATTCTGCTGCTTTGAAGGTCCTAATGAGCACAGCGGCCTCCATCATCCATAAATGGAGTTGTACTAGACCCTCAACTCAATTTCACTCAACACATAATGAAAATTTCAAAAACGATCAAAAAAAGTCAGAACTGTTTTAAATTAATCAGAAATTACATACCAAAAACAGGCAGCCCTATTGTACTTGCATGCAATGATCTTCTCCCATATTTCATACTGTCCGACAGTTTGGGCTCAGGCAGCTCCATCTGCAATAAAACACATAGGTTCATTATATAATCAAGCCTTGAAAATCATGGATAAAAAGCCAATTCACTGGCATCATTGTCATTTACTAAAAATATTTTATTGAGTTTTGAAAGCTTCACCATTCTCTACTTTCTGAAATTAATCTTCAAATGTATGACTAAATCAGCACCAGAGCCATTCTGTGGTTTCATCCAAAGACAGGACGGCAGCAGAGTCACCAGGAGTTCTAACAGCAATAACTGTAAAATATCCCACCACAGAAGCACATTTGGACAGACAGCTTTCTCTATAAAAGGTAGTCACATCTGGAACGCAATGCCAAATGAAATTAAACTAACGACAGATTTCAAAACATTCACAGTAAAGGTTAAGAACTGACTGAAGGCAAAACAAGAATGTACCCACACCTAGGACTTGTGATGCTAGCAAGGTCAGACTTTTAATGTGTTATTTGGTGTTTGTTTGTGTTGTGTTGGGTGGATGCGTATTAGGTTCTTATGCTGCTTGTTTATACTGTATTTATTTGTTGTTGCTTTACTAGTATTTTTTTTTCTTTTTACTTGTATTTCCCTTGAAAAGTCCAATCTGTCACGGTGGCCCTCGCGAGCCACCATAAGACGCTAACAAGTCACCGGTGAGTTTGCAATGATGCTTTATTAAGGGTAAAGGAACAGAGGATAACACAAAGTAATGGAAAGGAACGAGCCTTGATGGGCTAAAACACACTATGACGAAAAACAGGATCACAACAGAGTAACTTACAATTGTAGACGATGAAAAGACCGCATCTGAGCCGGGGGATGCCCGATGCGTCAGACCATGAGGAGTCTTGACGGGAGTTTAACAGAGACTGCTGCATCGGGCTGCATTCAGCGTCCGCCTTTTAAGCCAGACGCTAATGGGCCCTGAATGCAGCACAGCTGTTTGGCTTTGACAGCAGGAAGCTTCCCCGAGCGCTGTCACAATAAGAGCCCGGGGAGCCAGTGGGGAAACACTGCTGTCAAAGCCTGAAGGGGATGATGTATGACCCGAGCGCGGACGAGATTGGCGCTCGGATCATAACAGTACCTCCCCCTCAAGGGCAGGCTCTGAACGCCCAATGACACCCAAGCCCCCCCCCCCCCCCCCCCAGGGTGGGCGGAAGGGGGAGCAGGCCAGGGGGGAGCGGACCAGAAAAGACAAGAAAAACCATGGCAACAGGAGCGCGTAGGCAGACAGAGGGAAAAAAAAAAAAGACGACGCTCCCATGCACAAATTGCAGCTAAGGCAGAATGATAGCAGGGCAAAATAACAGCAAACAGTAAATTCACAAAAACAGACCACGATCAAGGCAGATTGAAAAAACAAAACAAAACACAATTACAGGGTACGACAACAGAGAATACCAAATCCAAAGGCAAAAATACACCAGCTATTGCAGACAATGAATGGACATTTGACAGAGGAAAAAACGAACAAAAACACCGTCTAGGAAAGAGTTAGATGCACAATTACAAACACAAGACCCCCCGCACATCCCAAAAGATTACAGACACAATGAAGATGAAAACCCGGGATGACGGTAGTCCTGGTTCTGTGGCATGAAGGCTGACAGTTCGGGGGGCCGCCCAGCATCAAACGGCCATATCACAGGCAGGGGGAAAAAGGACAGTTCGGGCAGCCTACCCCAGTCCCATGCCCGGAAACACAGAATTTCTGGCGGCTGGACCAGGTCGCCAAACAGACAGTCCAGTGGGTCGGGTGGCCGGCCCAGGGTGCCAAATGGGCGTGGCAGTCCTTCAGGCGGCTGACGCGCATCGCTTAGCCACCAGGACCGCAGGGGAGAGAACGACAGCGGCTTCCCTGCAGAGGGAAATAGCGAGGGCGAGCCGGGCAAAAAGTGAGGAACCCAAACGGCACCTGGTGGAGAAGGCTTGGGGGGAAGATGAGGGTGATGATGATGAAGAGGAAGATGAGGATGAAGATGAGCCAGTCCAGTGTCCAGTGGCAGGGGATCTGCAGCTCCCTCACCGACCTTGGATTCTGCTGGCGCTGCACCCGCGATGGACCCCGATTGGGTCACAGCTGCACCGCGTCGGGCCCCGATTGGGTTACGGCTGCACCCACGATGGACCCCGATTGGGCCTTGGCTGCACCCGCGTCGGACCCTGACTGGGTCGGCGCCGCACCAGTACCGACTTCCAACCCCGAACCCGGAACCTCTGGCGCAACGGTCGGAATCAGCTCTGCGCCGGCAACCCTGGGAGAAGGCTCAGGAGAGAGAAAAGAACCGGGATCAGGATCATCGGCAGCGCCAGAACCCGGCGGGACAGGCTCAGATGCAGCGGATGGCTGCACCTGGCTCACCCCCCCAAGAGACAGGCAAAAATGCTCTAAAATGGAGAAGAGAAAGACAACACAGAGCATTTGCCTGATCTCGAGTTCCGACGCCGTCCAGGACTTCGACAATCCGGGCTCAGACGAGTGGAGATCGTCCTCTGGCTCCCACTCAGCTACGTCGGGCTCTGCAGCTGGCATGATGGTGTCCGCAGCCTGAGGACCCTCTGGCACCGACGTCCACGCCGACGACCCGCACGGCGTGGTGGGCGGGGACCCTCAACCCGCTGGACCGGACCGCTCATCTGTGGAGACCCAGGGACGCTTCGTCGTCGGTGCAGGCTCCACGCTGCAGTCCGCTGTCCTCCTCCGCCCATGACGTGGCTGCGGGGCTGGAACCAGGCTCTCCAGAACCGCAGGCCCCTTCCTCATCCTGCGACGTTGGCCTGGCGTCGAGAACCGCTCAGCGGAGGGAGACACAGAGGAAGCGGGTTTAATAATAGAAGCTACAGCAGGTGGTGGGAGCTCGGGGGACTGCGAACCCCGAACTCCACCCCCAGGAGTCAGACAAGGCAAATCACAATAATGAGGAGATGAGTGAACTTGTACTTGCCTGTCTCCGGGAGGCAGGATGGTGCCTGCTGTAGCGGATGTTGCTCCTCCCTTTCCCCGCCGGATGGTGACAGAAGGCCCCCTGGGAGGACGAAGGGGAGCCGCTCGTGATGGATCTGGGA
The DNA here is from genome assembly GCA_020510985.1 of Pholidichthys leucotaenia. Lineage (NCBI taxonomy): Eukaryota > Metazoa > Chordata > Actinopteri > Cichliformes > Pholidichthyidae > Pholidichthys > Pholidichthys leucotaenia. The sequence continues at coordinate 187,384,461 of CM035848.1, read as the reverse complement.
TGGGGCTCTCTGGAACAGGACTCCAGGCGCACACAGCAGCCGGGGAAGGCATCGAGCAGGAGGGGGCGGCAGCCGAGATGAACAGGGTACGGAGCACTGACGGGACAGCAAGAGAAGATGACCCGGGGGGAGAGGCTGCGGTGATTCCCTCCTGGCGAGACGTCGAGGAAGCAGCTGACTGTGGGGTTGAGACCTTGCGGCGACCCAGAACTGGATCCGGACGGGGTTCATGCTGAGGCTTAGAGCGGGTGTGACAACGGTTTCTTGCAGGGGGCGAGGCGAAGGTGAGGTCCGGGAATTGCCGCTCCTATGCAGAAACAGAGGCGAGCAGGTCAGCGTACTCAGGGAAGTCACTCAACTCGGGGTTCCTCTCCACCAGTCTGACTGCCGCCGTCACATGCTTAATTATTTGTGTGGGGTGAACAGCGGAACGAGCTGCCGTCACTCGGTCCCGGATGGAAGCAGCTGTGAGTTGTAGCTTCTCCGGGGAATTCCCGAATGACGACACTCTCCGGCGGGGATTACCCCTGGGCGGTGCGAACTCCTGGACCGGAATGGTGACAGGAATGGGATCCGGACGTGAGGAGCGAGGATGCCTCCCCTTCGGCTTCCTGCCGGGGTTTCCCTCCAGCCCATGGAGTATCTCGCGCTGCGCGGCGATGTCATCTCTCCTCGCGCTGACTTCAGGGTGGTTGGCGAAGCAGGGGAGATGATTCAGCACGTCCTCAGCACAGTCCAGGTACCAGCGCACGTCGCTGTGGAAGTCGAGGAGGGAGGTGGTGATGAGGGTTTCATCGACATATTGAAGGACGTCCGCCAGCTCGTTGCTCTGGCTCCGAGCGTGGACCCTCCGCGACGGCATGCTGTCAGCATGCAGTACCCAGACAGGAAAGAGCAAAGTCCAATGCAAAAACTCACCGGGAACAGCGTCTCGGTGTGGCGCCTCTGTTTAGGCATCCTGGCAGCAGTCTACTGTCACGGTGGCCCTCGCGAGCCACCATAAGACGCCAACAAGTCACCGGCGAGTTTGCAATGATGTTTTATTAAGGGTAAAGGAACAGAGGATAACACAAAGTAATGGAAAGGAACGAGCCTTGATGGGCTAAAACACACTATGACGAAAAACAGGATCACAACAGAGTAACTTACAATTGTAGACGATGAAAAGACCGCATCTGAGCCGGGGGATGCCCGATGCGTCAGACCATGAGGAGTCTTGACGGGAGTTTAACAGAGACTGCTGCATCGGGCTGCATTCAGCGTCCGCCTTTTAAGCCAGACGCTAATGGGCCCTGAATGCAACACAGCTGTTCGGCTTTGACAGCAGGAAGCTTCCCCGAGCACTGTCACAATAAGAGCCCGGGGAGCCAGTGGGGAAACACTGCTGTCAAAGCCTGAAGGGGATGATGTATGACCTGAGCGCGGACGAGATCGGCGCTTGGATCATAACACAATCAGGGACAGGAGCTGCAAACTAGCTTAATGCTATATACTCTTTGTGCAGAACATCAGATGTTCTATGACCACTTTGTTTCACTGCATTGTCCCTGATAAAAAAATGAATTAAATGAAAAAATGGAAGAAGTTCGGAACCACCAGGACCCTTCCTAGAGCTAGTCGGCCATGTAAACTGAGCAATCGGGGGAGAAGGGCCTTAGTCAGGGAGGTGACCGAGAGTCTAATGGTCACTCTGTCAGAGCTCCAGCGTTCTTCTGTGGAGAGAGAAGAACCTTCCAGAAGGACAAATCTCTGCAGCAATCCACCAATCAGGCCTGTATGGTAGAGTGGCCAGATGGAAGCCACTCCTTAGTAAAAGACACATGGCAGCCTGCCTGGAGTTTGCCAAAAGGCACCTGAAGGACACTCAGACCATGAGAAACAAAATTCTCTGGTCTGATGAGACAAAGATTGAACTCTTTGGCGTGAATGCCAGGTGTCATGTTTGGAGGAAACCAGGCACCGCTCATCACCAGGCCAATACCATCCCTTCAGTGAAGCATGGTGGTGGCAGCATCGTGCTGTGGGGATGTTTTTCAGTGGCAGGAACTGGGAGACTAGTCAGAATAGAGGGAAAAATGAATGAAGCAGTGTACAGAGACATCCTGGATGAAAACATGCTCCAGAGCTCTCTTGACCTCAGACTGGGGCGACAGTTTGTCTTTCAGCAAGACAACGACCCGAAGCACACAGCCAAGATATCAAAGGAGTGGCTTCAGGACAACTCTGTGAATGCCCTTGAGTGGCCCAGCCATAGCCCAGACTTGAATCCAATTGAACATCTCTGGAGAGATCTGAAAATGACCCGACACTTCCCATCCAACCTGATGGAGCTTGAGAGGTGCTGCAAAGAGGAATGGGCCAAACTGCCCAAAGATAATGTAGGTGTGCCAAGCTTGTGACATCATATTCAAAAAGACTTGAGGCTGTAATTGCTGCCAAAGGTGCATCAAAAAGTATTGAGCAAAGGCTGTGAATACTTATGTCCATGTGATTTCTTAGTTTTTTCTTAGTTTCTGAAACCCGACCTGGATTGCTTTCTATGGGGCAGATTTATTAACGTGCTGCACCATTGCAAAACCCTGTATTGGCATTAAAAAACTACTGTTGAGATTTACTAAAGGGCGCAGGACAAAATTAGTGGTGGAAAGGCGTGGACTATGTTAATTTTGCGCATGGCCTCATTGCAATATGCATTTGTGGGAGTTGTCATGTCAGTGTGCAAATTTGAGGGAGGAGAGTATTTAAATGACTGGCGCAAAGTGATTTATTAAGGTTTGCGGTTATCAATCTCCTGCTAAATGTGCCAGGATTTAACAACCAAAAAAGCTTGTCTTAATTCATCTGCGCCTGACATGATAGCGATCGTTGGTGCCAGCAGGAGACACTGGTGAGAACCAAAGGCACACGGCCGAAGAGACAGAACCTTCTCTCTATGCATGACTTTATTTGGCATGACAGAAGAACAGATTATATGAATTTCAATGGCCTCACCAAGATCGGTGTTATGCTGAATTCGACATCAGCTGGCAGTTTTTTAAAAAAAAAATCATTTGTTTATAGTGTATATAGCCTACTACATGAATTTGTATCCATAAAATAAGATATACGTAGGAGCCCTTCCTACCTGCAGTGTCAGCCGATAGCGACTTTTTTTCTCTTTTCTGCAGAGGTTCAGACTCGGACTCTGGAGTTTCCCTATCAGCATTCTCTTGCTCTTGAAGCAAAATCTTCCACATTGCTAATTTTCTTCGTTTTTGTTCCTCTTGAACCGGGAGACCTGTAGATTTTGTTAAAACAAAGTTATTTGCATAATAAAATCCCAGAGTCTCCATCAGACCATGACGATTCTTGTGTTAATAAAATAAGCACGTTGGTCAAATAATCAATTTATTCATAAATATAGTCTTTTTTTAAAGTAGATACAAGTACTTCATTTATACATATTAAACAAAAAAGTCTGCCATGTTAAATGAAAATCTAAATTTTGAAATATGACAAACAAAAATAAACTATTTTAGTGGGGTTTGTGCTTAAACAAAAGCTTGAAAAAAGCTTTATATATTATGGTCCTCCGAACTGGCTGTGCCTGTGTTGATGACCCGCTTCCTCATCAGCTGTGCCTGTGCACAATTTTGCGGTGCTCTTGGTGGATGGGTGGCCATTATTCAAATTAGGTGTCTGTGTCTGTGTTCATAGTTTTGCGTGCTGTTATTAGATCACTGGCAAAAATTGGCCACTCCCTTAGGCGCTCTGTCTAAATTGCGCACTCGCTAATTTGCGCTGCCTTAGTAAATCTGCCCCTGTATGTGCTGTTTTTCTTTTAATATCTTCCTGCCTGCCTCAGGGACTACAGAAGGAAATTAGTGAGAATGCTATAATCTGGTACAGTGCATCTTTACCCCATGTTTAATGTTTTTTTTTCTGTACACGGTCCTTGACAAATAAATCAATAAACTAAACTAAAGTAGTTTTTTATTTTTAATAAATTTGCAAAAATCTCAAACTTTTTTCACGTTATCATTATGGGATGTTGTCTGTAGAATTTTGAGGAAAAAAAATGAATTTAATCCATTTTGGAATAAGGCTGTAACATAACAAAATGTGGAAAAAGTGAAATGCTGTGAATACTTTCCGGATGCACTGTATGTTTTGTGATTCTCTGCAGATTTTTTAGACCCCCCCCCAAAAAAAAGCTCAAAATGGCTTTTATTGACATTAGAGGTGGCTGATAGAAAGCTATGGACCAGCTCTGACCCATGTGTGCTACAGCTGATTTGATTCAGACAATTTTTTCTCCTGTTGGATCTTCATGGTGTCTACTGAGGGTTATCTCTAGCTTTGAGGAGATCTGCCCCAGCCATCTGCTGTAAAAGCCTTTGTGAGGAGCAACAGATCAGTGTAAAGTTGATTTAATGGCATTGACTTTAGAAAATAGAACCTAAAGAGGCTTTTTTTGTATGATAGAATACTTGTTTAAGATTTAGGAATCATGAAAGCAATCATAATAGAATGCAAGAAAAGTAATGGAAGTGGAGGAGAGGACAACATCAAGATGCTTCTCCAAATTAATAATATTCCACAGTTTAATAAAATGAAGCATACTTTTGACAGCTTTGCAGCAATATAACCATTATTAATTCTATTTTCTTACTGATGCATCTGATGCAGATGATTCAACCAAAAAGTGAAGAGTGTGATCACATCAAATTCCTGATTGAAGAGAAGGAGTCGGAGGAGGAGGCTTTCTACGAGGATCTCGACGGCTTTGAGGAGAATGGCACACAGGAGACTCGGATCAGCCCATACACATTTTGCAAGGCCTTCCCATTTCACCTCATGTTTGACAAGGATCTTATGCTCACGCAGTGTGGGAACGCCATTTACCGAGTTCTGCCACAGGTTTGCATTTACACAATATTATCTCACAGTCTGTTTTGCATAGCTGGGGCATGGTCATGTTTTACACATAATAATAGAACAGGACTAAAATTAATTATATTGGCTCATTCTAGCGAAGGTGAGCTTATTCCATGGTGCTGCATTTGTCTTCCATTCATAACATTATGTGAGAATCGCTATTGCTCCTATGCAGTTGCTCAGATGGTCACCAAACTCAAACACAGTGATCTTTGAATGAGTCTGCATCCAGGTTGTGGTCAAGCTCAAGGTCATGGTTAAAGGTGAGGAGATCTGGACGTTTAAATGATTTCATAAAATCATCTAGTCCTCTTCGCTAAATGCCCTGATGCTCACCAAACTCACACACTATGATCGTCAGGTGGATCTCAGAGGTCACAAGAATAATTCACTTCAATTCAACTTTATTTGTGTAGCACCTAGCCACAACAAAAGTCATCTCAAGGTGCTAGATACTTAAGCACAAATCATAAATAATTCAGAGAAAAGCCCCAACGATCGGACGATCCCCTATGAGCAAGCACTAGGTGACAGTGGGAGGGAAAACTCCCTTATAGAAAGAAACCTCCGGCAGAAACAGGCCCAGGGAGGGGCAGTCTTCTGCCACGACTGGTTTGGGGGGGGCAGTGAGGGGAGAAAGGAAGAAAGAAGAGACATACTATTGATAACATAACAACAACATGCAGCTAGACAGATATGATAATTAATGATAACATTTTTCAGCAACATAGCCTGTATCCATGTACTGTATATATATTTTGTGTTTTGTATACTTTATTAATCCCAGAGGGAAATTCAGGGCATCCACCTGGATGGATATACAATGTGTGCGTATAGTGAGAGAGGTGAAGGCTCATGGTGACCTCGTGGCATGTTAATCAGACTGGTATGAACTGGTCTGGTTTTTATCAAGCTCATCACTTTTGCAGTTAATTGTCAGCATAACCAATAAATCACCTATAACGTCAAGATGCATTTTTTTGTTTTGTTTTGTTTTACAAGCTCCAGCCGGGCAGTTGTATCCTCCCTTCAGTTTTTTCTTTGGTCCGTCCTCACATTGACTTCAGCTACCATGGCATCCTTTCCCACATCAACACCGTCTTTGTTCTGCGAAGCAAGGTACATCGATGTGAAGCAAAGCTTTATGTGTTGGCTAATCATGAAAATCCTTTCTTTACTAGCATCTAAATATAAATGCTGGAAACACTGTTATACAGGACATATGAGGGGGGGCTGAAAAGTTCATAGGCTGACCATGATGCAGTGGTCAAATTTGGCCAAATGTAGTTTATTTTTCAACATAGTCTCCAATGTCAGTGTATCTGAAAAGAAACAATGCAGTTAGTATCAGAAAAGATTGAATTTAATGCATGACTAGTTTTGCTGCTGTAGCATGACTCCTTAGTCAGCCTATTAACTTTTTGGCCCCTCTCATAATCTTTGCAAACAGAATTGTCTAAGCTCCTCCAAATTTGCAGAAGCTCCAAGAAATTTCACTGGAAAAGAGAGAGCACTGAGCATATAGAAACAACTTTTGTATGAATGTTTTTGTTGCTGTTTTTGCTTGGAGCATAGTACAAAGAGAAATGGACTTATGGCATACAGTGGATATGAAAAGTCTACACACCCCTGTTCAGATGCCAGGTTTTTGTGATGTAAATAAAATGAGACCAAGATAAATCATTTCAAAACTTTTTCCACCATTAATGTGACCTATAACCTGTACAACCCAAGTGAAAAACAAACTGAAATCTTTTAGGGGGAAAATAAAAAAACTTACAATAACCTGATTGCAAAAATATGCACACCCTTAAACTAATACTTTGTTGCAGAACCTTTGGCCTTTATTACAGCACTCAGTCTTTTTGGGTAGCGGTCTGTCAGTGTGGCACATCTTGACGTGGCAATATTTGCCCACTCTTGTTTGCCAAAACACTCCAAATCTGTCAGATTGCGAGGGCATCTCCTGTGTGCAGCCGTCTTCAGATCACCCCACAGATGTTCAATCAGATTCAGGTCTGGACTGTGGCTGGGCCATTCCAAAACCTTAATCTTCTTCTGATGAAGCCATTCTTTTGTTGATTTGGGTCTGTGCTGTGGGTCATTGTTGTGCTGAAAGATGAAGTTCCTCTTCATGTTCAGCTTTCTAGCAGAAGCCTGAAGGTTTTGTGCCAACACTGACTGGTATCTGGAACTGTTCATAATTCCCTCCACCTTGACTAAGGCCCCAGTTCCAGCTGAAGAAAATCAGCCCCAAAGCATGATCCTGCCACCACCATGCTTCACTGTAGGTATGCTGTTCTTTTGGTGATGAGCGGTGTTGTGTTTGTGCCAAATATACCTTTTGGAATTATGGCCAAAAAGTTCAACCTTGGTTTCATTGGACCATAACACATTTTCCCACATGCGTTTGGGAGATTTCAAATGTGTTTTTTGCAAAATGTAGCCGGGCTTGGATGTTTTTCTTCGTAAGATAAGGCTTCCATCTTGTCACCCTAGATGGGAGATTGTTGTCACATGTACTAAACAGCCAGTCCTTGCCAGAAATTCTTGCAGCTCCTTCAATGTTGCTGTCGGCCTCTTGGCAGCCTCCCTGACCAGTTTTTTTTTCCTCATCTTTTCATCAATTTTGGAGGGACATCCAGTTCTTGGTAATGTCACTGTTGTGCCATATTTTCTCCACTTGATGATGACTGTCTTCACTGTATTCCATGGTATATTTATTGCCTTGGAAATTGTTTTGTACCCTTCTCCTGACAGATACCTTTGAACAATGAGATCCCTCTGATGCTTTGGAAGCTCTCTGCGGACCATGGCTTGTGCTGTAAGATATGACTACAAAAATGTCAGGAAAAGCCTACTAGAACAGCTGAACTTTATTTGAGGTTAATCAGAGGCACTTTAAATGGTGGCAGGTGTGTGCTGACTCCCATTTAACATGAGTTTGAATGTGATTGGTTAATTCTGAACACAGCCACATCCCCAGGTATAAGAGAGTTTGCATATTTATGCAACCAGGTTATTCTAAGTAGGGCAGCACGGTGGCGGAGTGGTTAGCACTGCGGCAGCACAGCAACTCACCCTTGGCTGGGGGATCCTGGGTTCGATCCCAGCCCCCGACCAACAGTGATCTGTGTGGAGTTTGCATGTTCTCCCCGTGTCTGCGTGGGTTTACTCCGGGATTTCTCTGGTTTCCTCCCACATGCCAAAAACATGCAAGTTAGGTTAATTGGCATCAACTGGGGATTCTAAATTGTCCTTAGGTGTGACTGTGAGAGTGAATGGTTGTCTGTCTCTCTGTGTTGGCCCTGCGATGGACTGGCGATCTGTCCAGGGCGTACCCTGCCTCTCGCCCAAAGATGCTGGGATAGGCTCCAGTCCCCCCACGACCCGAAAAGGATTAAGCAGAAGAAGATGGCTGGATGGATGGATGGATGGTTATTCTAAGTTTTTTATTTTTCCCCTTAAAAGATTTCAGCTTGTTTTTCAATTGGGTTGTACAGGTTATAGATCACATTAATGGGGGGAAAAGTTTTGAAATGATTTAGCTTGGTCTTATTTTTTTACGTCACAAAAACCTGGCATTTGAACAGGGGTGTGTAGAAAAATTATTATTTAAAGAAATGTTAATTTTTAGAAATAAAGAGTGAACAGAACCTGTGACCAGATTTAAAGCAGATTTAGAGGTGAACACAGAGTGTAATGAAATATTCATAAGTGGGATGTAATCCTGACAGGAGGGCCTGCTGAATGTGGAGAGTGTGGAGAATGAGGACGAGCTGACGGGGGTGGAGATCAGCTGTCTGAGACTAAAAGGACAGATGATTTATTTGCCAGAGGCTGAGAACATCCTTTTTCTTTGCTCGCCCAGGTAGGCCAACAGCTCAATGTGTCCTGACAGATGCAATGAATGAATATGCAAACCAAACACACACATTCACATTTACCCACTGAAGAAGCACACTCGCTGCTTTCTTAGATCTAAATGGTGATATAAGAAGGTTCCCTAGAATATGTTGATCGGAATACTTTTCTTTGCCATCTCTCTTATTAAGAAATTAGTTAACTGATAAATGTTTTTTCCATGTTATATGCTGATGGACTTTGTCAGAGATTTCTCATGTTGTAAGAAGGACTAATTACTAGAATTAATGGGGAACAGTCTTTTAAATCATTTAATATGCGTATGCCAGATAAGAAGAAAGAGACTAAGATGAGTCCAAGAGCTGTGATATGAAATTAAAAAAGCTTCATACTGCTGTATTTTAGCTTTATTTTGCTTAGAGGATAGAAATATTAAAGATGTAAAAAGAGGCTAAAATTGCAGCAAAACAGACTTACAATGTGAAGCGTAGATTAAGAACAATTACTACAAATTTACTTGTGCTGAAGAGTGATTATTATGTCTCAGTAATCACTCTTCAGGAATTTTTGGGCTTCATACAGTATCTCACAAAAGTGAGTACACCCCTCACATTTTTTAAATATTTTATTATGTCTTTTCATGGGACAGCACTGAAGATATGACACTTTGATACAATGTAAAGTAGTCAGTGTACAGCTTGTATAATGTGTAAACTGCTGGCAACAAAAGTGAGTACACCCCTAGTGAAAATGTCCTAATTGTGCCCAAAGTGTCAATATTTTGTGTGGCCACCATTATTTTCCAACACTGCCTTAACGCTCTTGGGTATGGAGTTCACTAGAGTTTCACAGGTTGCCGCTAGAATCCTCTTCCACTCCTCCATGACGACATCAAGGTGTTAGAGACCTTGCCCTCCGTTTGAGGATGCCCCACAGATGCTCGATAGGGTTTAGGTCTGGAGACATGCTCGGCCAGTCCATCACCTTTACCCTCAGTTTCTTTAGCATGCAGTGGTCCTCTTGGTGGTGTGTTTGGGGGTTGTTACCATGTTGGAATACTGCCCTGAGGCCCAGTTTCTGAAGGGACAGGATCATGCTCTGCTTCAGTATGTCACAGTACATGCTGGCATTCATGGTTTCCTCAATGAACTGTAGCTCCCCAATGCTGGCAGCACTCATGCAGCCCCAAACCATGACACTCCCACCACCATGCTTGACTGTAGGCAAGACACACTTTCTTTGTACTCCTCACCTGGTTGCCACCACACACGCTTGACACCATCTGAATTAAATAAGTTTATCTTGGTGTCATTAGACCACAGGACATGGTTCCAGTAATCCATGTCCTTAGTCTGCTTGTCTTCAGCAAACTGCGGACTTTCTTGTGCATCATGTTTAAAAGGGGTTTCCTTCTGGGACGACAGCTATGCAGACCAATTTGATGCAGCATGCGGCGTGTGGTCTGAGCACTGACAGACTGACCCCCCCACCCCTTCAACCTCTGCAGCAGTGCTGGCAGCACTCATACGTCTATTTTCAAAAGACAACCTATGGATATGACGCTGAGCACATGCACTCAACTTCTTTGGTCGACCATGGCGAGGCCTGTTCTGAGTGGAGTCTGTCCTGTTAAACCGCTGTATGGTCTTGGCCACCGTGCTGCAGCTCAGTTTCAGGGTATTGGCAATCTTCTTATAGCCTAGGCCATCTTTATGTAGAGCAACAATTCCTTTTTTTCAGATCCTCAGAGAGTTCTTTGCCATGAGGTGCCATGTTGAACTTCCAGTGACCAGTATGAGAGAGTGTGAGAGCGATAACGCCAACTTTAACACACCTGCTCCCCATTCACACCTGAGACCTTGTAACACTAATGAGTCACATGACACTGGGGAGGGAAAATGGCTAATTGTGCACAATTTGGACATTTTCACTAGGGGTGTACTCACTTTTGTTGCCAGCGATTTACACATTAATGGCTGTGTGTTGCGTTATTTTGAGGGGACAGCAAATTTACCCTGTTATACAAGCTGTACATTGACAACTTTACATTGTATCAAAGTGTCATATCTTCAGTGTTGTCCCATGAAAAGATATCATAAAATATTCACAAAAATGTGATGAATGCACTCACTTTTGTGAGATACTGTACATGAAATGGTCAGTCAGAAAGCAACTCATACCGGCTCTGAAGTCGCCCGGGTTAACAAGGTCAGAAGTTCCTGGCAGCGGAAGGCAAAGGACAGAGCTGCGTGGAGGAATCTGATCAGACCTAAATGAAACCGTCATTGTCGCCCCCGACAGATTGCTGTGATGATGATGATGATGATGATGATATATTTGAATAAAACTGTTAGTCTTTTTCTAATACAATTTAACCTGAAATAGTCTTTTTTTCCCTTGTCCTGTCAGGCAGCTAGGTAAGCAGAACAGAAATCTGCCACCCTTACTGTGCCAAAACAGATTTAGTTTGCCAAAAGGAGTTTTATACAGTATCTATGTATGTACTGTATATTGTTGTAAACTCCTCATGTAATAACTTTTAATACTTTATTTAAATTATTTTACCCATGAAGGACCCAACAGGATGGGGAATGGGGAAAGGAGGTGTAGGGAGGGGGAAAGAAAGGGGAGAGGAACAGACAAAAAAGACAAACAAACAGCTAAAACAAACAGAAGACTGCTTCTTCCACCGAAGAGGTCTCAACACGAGTCTGGTATCTGCACCTGTTAAAGGGGAGACATTTGTGTGTGTGCATCCGTGTGCGTGTATATGAGAGCACGCGCAAAATAAGTGTGTGCATGTGAGTGGTTTGTCAGGAAACATATGAAGAGGGCGGCCGGTCGCAGCAACCCCCCCCCCCCCCCACCGAAACCTCGAGCAGGCAAGGCAACGTCACCAACCAACAAAGGGCACAAATTTCCGAGGCCAACAAGCCCAAGAAAGCCAGGCATTTGGCCCAGGAGGGACGACCGAGGGAGGCCAGGCGGCTGGCGCGGCAGGCCCACACCCCTGTGCCCGGCAATCCCCTCCCCCCACCCCAGCAGGGTCAGCGCCAGCCTTCCGGCCCCAGGTGTTGGGAGGCCAGTGCTTTCACCTCCCGGGCCGGAGACCGGCCCGCACCACCAGCACAAACCCCCCCAGACATCCCACCAGCCCCCCTCCCCCCCGTGCCACCGCCGCACACCCCGGGGACCCCCACGCCCATAGAAGCCCCCCCTCCCCCCCCCCCGTCCAGGGGGGCCCACCTAGCCAAGAGGAACTACCCCCTCAATCCAGCACCTCCCGATTAGCAGACACACCCATTCCCATACATTCACACCCTCATGCTCTCATACGCACCCATTCTCACTCACCCTCTCCCTCACACAATCCCACATTCGCACTCCCAAACCCACCCTCTCTCTCTCACTCCTGTACCTGCTCAATCTCTCTCCCACTCGCCCTCAGGGTCACTCACACTCACTCATGTTCACCCATACACTCACTCTCACTCACACTCCGATCTACTCACATCCATTCGTGCTCTCCCCCACACACCCACCCTCATTCACCCTTATTATTTAGGGCGACCGCGATGCAGATGAAGCGAGCATGAACGTGCACCAGTGCCCGGCAGCAGCCGGAGAGACCCGTCGGTGCAGGCCAGCAGCCACCCTCCCACCAACCCACCCCAGGGCAGCCGCGGCCACAGAAGCAGTCCACCACCCCCAGCGCCCACCCGAGCAACCGATCAGTGGACCATTGCAGGCGCTCCGAGATGCCACCAGACACGCAAAGCGCCACACAAAACCGATCCATGATCACCATCTCCACTCATCCCTCACTCTCGCTTACTCTCTTGTTCAATCACTCTCTCACTCCCTTGCTTGCATCTATTCATTCGGCAGCACCCAGGGATTATGACAACATGACGGGTCCCAGGCCCCCAGGCCCCCGGCAGAAGGGGGGCCTTCCCCCACCCCCCCTCCCCCTTGCACAAATCATGATAGGTGTGTGTCATTTGTATGATGTGATTGTGTGCAGGTGTGTGAACTACCATAGTGCAGTTAAAATTAGGGGGATGGTGGTTGGAGCACCACTAGCCACTGCGATAGGCAGCTGGGCTCCTATCCCCCCAAGCCCTCAGTGTCTAAAATGCAATTAAAATTGAGATGAGGGCAGCCCCACTGTGCAGCAGACAGAGGTATCCCCTTCACCGATACAGTGCGGCACACTCCCACCCCAAAACCCTAAGTGTATCCAAGAAGATGTATGTTCTGGCCACAATCAGGAAGGGAGGGGGATAAGACGGGGAGAGAGGCGGTCCAAAAGGGAGCCTGTCCCCCCCAGAAGCCAGAACCTGAAAAAGTCTTGTGTTAGGGCTTCCATGATGGCAAATGCCAATTCTGACCACCAAAGGAAATAGTTTGAAAAAAATGTGAAAAAATGCCATCCTGTCACCATCGCTGGGCAGTTTAACCTTAAATCAGCATCATGGTTAATTGAACTTTTCATGTTAGTGTTTTTCCCTCCCGTCTTACTGACATGGCTTGTAATTAAGCAATATTAGAGAAGAGTGTGGTATCATATCACTGCAGTGTGGTAGCAGATGAGCATAATATAATAAAGAACAAGGCAATTGCCAATTAACACACAAAATAAACATTGTCCAGTTTTTTCAATTCAGTTCAATTCAGCTTTATTTATACTGCGCCACATCACAACAGAAGCCGTCTCATGGCGCCACAGTGCAGAAAAAAACAACACAGTCATGTGACATGGATCATATCACATATGCAGAGGCTAATTAGCTTGCTAGCTGTGTTGGAGGAGTCCTTTATGCACCCATGACTGTATTACCACCACACAGTGGTTATGAGTTTTTTATTGAGTTGTTAAATACAGCCTTAGCTTGCCCATTCCCTTTGTAAAACTGTTTAGATGATGGGGATAGCCATCAGAGGCTAACAGTGACTTAGCTTCTGCTCCTTTTAGTGTTAGTATCTGCACATTTCATCTTCAGAGACTGCATTTGTTTTTGTTACAAGCCGTCTTCAATTGTTCTGCTGCATCTGAACAGCGCTGACTGCGGGCTTCTGGAGTTACGTACCCGTGCCTGTAATGCTGCGGGCATGTCTTAAAGGGGCAGTACATGAAAAGCTCTCACATCAACGCACACAACAGGGAGAGGGGAAAAACCGACATGAGCAAGATTACGTCGGTTCTGCACCCCAAACATCGGTTGCGGTTTTATTTCAATTAATCGCCCAGCCCAACTTGTCACTTTTTTAGAGTCCGCCTTTGTCCTGGTTCCTTTCATTAAATGAACAGTTTTGATCGGGCTCTGCTTGTGACGTGAGAAGCAGAGTTAAATGAAATGACACCACCCTCTACAATATTCAGTCCCTGAGGTATTTTGACCAAAGCATGTCACAGATATTTCATAAACACCTCTGGGAATTGTGTCAGCATGTGGAAAAAGAGCATAATGTGTCTGCTTTAAAGGGCCCATACTTTGGAAAATATGCTTTTATCAAAAAAAAACCCAAAACAAAAATGCATAACATTGGTCCTTTAAATGTGTTTTCCTCGTACCCTTTCATAAACTAAAATTTTTGTAGATACATCAGGAGGGGAATAAAGCATTTGCAATGGTATTGACTCTGTTAATACCATTGCAAATGCTTTATTCCCCTCCTACCGGCAGGCCAAGCGGAGTGCAGCTCGGGTGGTTGCTGAAGCAAAAACCCGGGTATGGGAGGAGTTCGGTGAGGCCATGGAACAAGACTTTCGGTCGGCTTCAAAGAGATTCTGGCAAACTGTTCGGCGGCTCAGGAGGGGAAAGCAGCTCCCCGTCCACACTGTGTATGGTGCGGATGGGACACTGTTGACTTCAACTGGGGATATCGTCGGGCGGTGGAAGGAATACTTCGAGGATCTCCTCAATCCCACTGATACGCCTTCCACAGAGGAAGCAGGGTTTGGGGACGAGGGGGATGACTCGCCTATCACCGGGGCTGAGGTCGCCAAGGTGGTTAAAAATCTCCTTGGTGGCCGGGCCCCGGGGGTGGACGAGATTCGCCCCGAGTACCTCAAGGCCCTGGATGTTGTTGGGTTGTCATGGTTGACACGCCTCTGCAACATTGCGTGGAGGTCGGGGGCAGTGCCTTTGGCATGGCAAACCGGGGTGGTGGTTCCTCTCTTCAAAAAAGGGGACCGGAGGGTGTGCTCCAACTTTAGAGGGATCACACTCCTCAGCCTCCCTGGGAAGGTCTATGCCAAGGTACTGGAGAGGAGAGTCCGGCCGTTGGTCGAACCTCGGATTCAGGAGGAGCAATGTGGTTTTCGTCCTGGCCGTGGCACATCGGACCAGCTCTTTACCCTCTCGAGAATTCTTGAGGGTTCGTGGGAGTTTGCCCAACCAGTTTACATGTGTTTTGTGGACTTGGAGAAGGCATTTGACCGCGTCCCTCGTGGATTTTTGTGGGGGGTGCTTCGGGAGTATGGGGTATCGGGCTTGTTGTTACGAGCTATTCGGTCTCTGTACGACCGTTGTGAGAGTTTAGTTCGCATTGCCAACACTCGGTCGGAGTCATTCCCAGTGAGAGTTGGACTCCGCCAGGGCTGCCCTTTGTCACCGGTCCTGTTCATAATTTTTATGGACAGGATTTCTAGGCGCAGCCAGGGAATGGAGGGTGTCATGCTTGGTGACCACAGGATCTCATCTCTGTTGTTTGCAGATGATGTTGTCCTGTTGGCTTCATCCAGCAATGACCTACAGCTCTTGCTGGGACGGTTTGCCGCTGAGTGTGAAGCGGCTGGGATGAGAATCAGCACCTCCAAGTCCGAGTCCATGGTCCTCAGCCGGAAAAAGGTGGATTGTCCTCTCCGGGTTGGGGACAGGCTCCTGCCCCAAGTGGAGGAGTTTAAGTATCTTGGGGTCTTGTTCACGAGTGAGGGGAAAATGGAGCGAGAGATCGACAGACGAATTGGAGCAGCATCTGCAGTGATACGGACGTTGTACCGGTCTGTTGTGGTGAAGAGGGAGCTTAGTTCTAAGGCAAAGCTGTCGATTTACCAGTCAATCTACGTTCCTACTCTCACCTATGGTCACGAGCTTTGGGTAATGACCGAAAGAACGAGATCGCGGATACAAGCGGCTGAAATGAGCTTTCTCCGTAGGATTGCTGGACTCACCCTCAGAGATAGGGTGAGGAGCTCAGTCATCCGGGAGAGGCTCAGAGTAGAACCGCTGCTCCTCCACATTGAAAGGAGTCAGTTGAGGTGGTATGGGCATCTGATTAGGATGCCTCCTGGACGCCTCCCACTTGAGGTGTTTCAGGCACGTCCCACTGGGAGGAGACCCCGGGGCAGACCCAGGACTCGGTGGAGAGACTATGTCTCCCAGCTAGTCTGGGAACGCCTTGGTATCCCCTCTGAAGAGCTGGAGCAGGTGGCTGGGGAGAGGGAAGTCTGGGCTTCTCTGCTTGAACTGCTGCCTCCGCGACCCGGACCTCCGGAAAAGCGGTAGAAGATGGATGGATGGATGGATTGACTCTGTTGTGGTGCTTTTCTAACCAGTGAATCATGTTCAGTGACGTACTGGATGGAGGAGAGGACAGTTTTTAAGAGATTTGGCCCTGTCAGATCAAAGACTCTTTCCAGGGGACAGGATGAGTGTTTTAGTTAAAGTTCTGACAGGACATACAGTAACTGACAGAGACTGAAAAGTAGAACCTTGTTCATCTGACCTGTACAGCAGTGGGTCTGACCTTACCCAGAGAGAGGAACGTTTATCTGCAGACAGTAGGTGCAGCCTTTGCTAGAAAGAGCTGATCTCACTCCTGTCTGTGGCTCTCTATTATTTATAACCGTTGACAGAGCAATGGAGGAAAACTAGCCCATAGTTTTCCTGCATCTAAAGGCTCAAATCAGACTTTTTAAGCAACATTCTATAATAATAAACAGCTTTATTTCTTTCCTCCATTCATTCATAACCCTTTGCTCATTTTGTGGTCAGTGTTATGAACCTGGATGATCTTACAAGGAGGGGACTCTACCTTAGTGACATCCCATTACACGACGCCACTCGTGATCTGGTGCTGCTGGGCGAGCAGTTTCGGGAGGAGTACAAGCTGACCCAGGAGCTGGAAATCTTGACAGATCGTCTCCAGCACACACTCCGGGCCCTGGAGGATGAGAAGAAAAAGACAGACAGGTTTGACCATTTTAGCTGGATTTTTTTGGAATCATTAGACCTAAATCAAGTTTGCTGTTGCTTCAGCTTTTAGTTAAGAGACTTAGCCTCCTATAAGTAACACAAATGATTCATACATTATCATACATTATACATACACCCCTTAACTGTGAATAGCTTTCAAGCTTACTACTTCATGGTGATCGATTACTTTAAAGGTCTGATGACATGTTTTTGACTTCATCTAATTTTTCAATACATAATACAATATGACAAAATAGGTTGGTCTGTGCAGTTCTAAGTCAAACAGGCTTTTTTCATGTGAATATCCAACGTTTTCATGAGCGCCACGTCACCAATTGCGTCAGTGGTTGGAAAAATCCCCGGCCATGTTGTAACGTCATCGACAGAACACAGCGCTTGGCTGCCCATTGTACACACAGGATGGAAGCGGTAGAAAACATTGACGATGGTTCCAGCACAGGTAGTCTGGAATTGGTTTGTGTTGTCCAATCTTCAGATGATTATAGTTCAGAAGAATGGGATAACAATGAAGAATCTGGGGGCATCAGACCGTATAGGTTTGAGCTGTGCCAAGCGGGCATTGTGCCAAGCGAATCACACTCAGAGAGTGACAGTGGAGAGGCACACATGCCCGCCACAGCAGCAGCGACAAACACACGGCAGGGGAACACCGAGTGTTATGCTTGTTACAGATACTGCAACAAATTATTTATTCATAAATATAATTTATTTAAACCCGATTTTTCAATAAAATCATAGCAGTGTATTCTCTGTGGCTCAGGCATCGGGTTTATTATGGATTATATTTTGAGTCTTGTTGTTTTTGTTTTGTACATGTGTTTTATGTGCATTTTGAGCCACTTTCAGGTGGGCACTGTCCAAGATTCGCTGGTCCAAACACGCCCCCTCTCTCTTTGACAGTCAGCTGTTCATGTTTTTTGTGCATCATCTGCCGTGTTGTCAGCCAGCCAATATTGCCAATACTATTACAGCGTGTTAGCCACTTGACACAGCCATGGGTCTGTTGCGCCCCTTGAAGTGATGTCGGCCCTGGGGCGCAACCGTGGTTAACACGTCTCCTCTCCATGTTCGCTGGGCGATGTTGGCCCCAAACCCCAACTGTGGGTGTTTCTGTTTATTTTTGTAAGTCTTCACCTTTTTGGGAACTGTTGTCATCATTCTTATGTTCAATACATGTGCTGTGGTGAATTCTGCACGTAAATCCATTCGTCATGACCCTCCATGCGCTCTTACTCAGGGCACGGAGAGGGAGGATGAAATAACGAGGATTTACGTGCAGAGTTCACCAAGCACATTTAATACAGAAAGACAGACAGTTCCCAAAAAGGTGAAGAGGTACAAAAAACACAAACACACTTACTGATGGCGTTCGGGGGCCGGCATCGCCCAGAGAACGAATGACAGGAGACGTGTTAGCCACAGTTGCGCCCCAGAGCTGACATCACTTCAAGGACGCACGAGAACCACGGCAAACATGGAGTGGCGGACGTCGTGAGAGTGCTGAAAATACTGGCAGACTAGCAGCACAGATGACAATACTATGGACCAGCAATGCGTTACTGGCAAATGGCCACTAAGTACACACACTGCTGGTGATGGTGTGATGAGAAACACCTGGGCAAGGACCAGGAAAGATGATCAGCGGGAGTTTGAATCAGCTGGTGATAATGAGAGAGGGGACGTGGCTGGACCGGCAAGCGTCAGCATGTGATCACAGAAAGTAGGTCAAAGCTGAGCGTAAATCCATTAATCCTTCCCCTCCTTGTGAGCTCCTCCTGCATAAAAGCACATGAGGAGCGTACGAGGAGGCTTATGACAGTTGTAGCTGAAGCATGTGATGTGGTCTTTCACGGCCTGCTGTTTATCTAAGCCTGCGACACAACGCGAAGGCATAGCCGTAAAATTAAAACAAGAAACCAGAGAAACTGTGAGCTACAAAGCTGCTGTCATTCCAGTCAACAACGCCGGAGTCTGTTCTGTCGCTTACGTCATGGTGGTGCCGCCCTTCGTTCGGTGGGCGGCACCACAGTCCAGTCAGCGGCTGCGGTTTTTTGATGATAACTAGTTTATGCAGGCGCGGTTGTAAATATTATATTGATCATCGACAATGACTTTTGTGTTTACACAACATGCTAAAAAATGTCAAAATCGTGTCATCAGACCTTTAATCATCCAATATTTTACCTGTGTTATTACCACCATGGATTTTAGGTAAAGACTGAAGTGAAGGCTGCATATCTCAATCTTGCTCTGGGGGCTGGCTGCAGTAAAACCTTAAGGTCAGTCTTACCCCATTATTGTTGGTGGCATTTTGCCAAATTGAAAACTAAAAATAGTCCTTGAATAAATAATTCATAAAAAAGGTTTCTGATTTTATAGTTGGCTTGAATCAATGCTGATCTATGTTTGTTTGTTTCCCAGCTAAGTTTGGTTTTAATTAGTGCAATATATTTGATGCTGTAACAGTGGGGGTGTGGTCACAACTGTTTGAGAGATCTACTGCATAGACTGTGACGCTAGAGACACACCAAGCCGACGATCAGCCATTTGGCAAGTTCGAGCCATCGGTGAGCCTCATTTGCTTGGTGTGTTCTGCACCGTTGGCACAAAACAAACCTTGTCTTGAGTTGGAGGATTCAACACATTGAATTGGCATCTGACGGTTTGCTCAGAGTGACGAGTAAAGACAAGCGCCATCTCCTGATGTGGAGAGGTATTTTTTCTGATGTATGTGCAGAACATACAAGCTTATCTGCCATTGGCTATAGTCTTCCCGGTATTTCCAAGTGCAAGTGGACAAACTAGACAAAAGGGGACACAGCAGGACACCCTTCATTGGGTTTTGTCACCGATGTTGGCTTGGTGTTTTCCTAGCTTAAGAGGTGACATTATGTCAGGAACTCAGAGTTACACCTCCGTTTCATCGTCATCACTGGCAGTACCCTAAATCCAGGAAGTAGAGTTTCACTTTTCTACAGTGGAAGTAAGTGGTAGCACTTTGTCAATATTTATATTCAAGCTATGAATGCAAGTCATTGTCCTCATATACTATGTTTCCATACAACCATATTAATATGAATTGAGTACAGTCATGTGAAAAAATTAGGACACCCTGTATGTGTGATTTTTGTGTTTTTTTTTACATATTTGGACATATGGATATTTAATATCAATGTTAAAAATACTGGGAGATTCATGTAATACATCTAAACAATTAAAAATGAATTAAAGACTTTATTCAAATTTTCTGTAAAATGTAATTCTAAACAAATAGTGAGGAATAAATTAGGACGCCTCCACCTTTTTAAGGACACCCTCACATTGATTCCCACTTAAAATGGATAAAATAAATGTTAAAAAATGCAAATAAAAACAAAAACAAGGTTAGACATAGATATGTGAACATTTCTTAATAAAGAACTGAATATTTAATGGGGTGTCCTATTTTTTTCACATGGCTATACATGCACATAAGAAATTCTGGATAGAAATGCAATCAATTAAATTCCTAACTATGCATTAAAAACGTGTATCCTAGAACTGGATTAACTCCTGAATTGCTTCAGGCTAAAGGGAATTAAGAGGATGGAAAGAGTTCAGGCGAACTCGATGACTTTACAGCTTTGCATGACAGGTTACTATAGTTACCTCCCTGACACTAAAACGCTGTTACTGGGGGAAAAAAAACAGTGCCAGTTGTGATTTAAACCCATCATGGGAGGGAACCCTTCAAAAGTGACTATGGACATCAGGTATTCCTACCATACTTAAGATTTAATTTACTTTTCATTTAGATGCTCCATGTTGTGTTTTCCTGTTGGCATTTCATTACATAAAATGCTGGATGATTCACATATTGTGATTGATGGAAAGAGAAACATCTTTAGGCAAATTACCAGAAATGCACAATAAAAAAGCACATAAGTTAGATGGAGGCCCTGAAATAGTTACTTTTCTGTGTTCTGCACTTTTTCTCAGCTGCTCATGGATATTTGCATTGATATAATTCCCCCCGTTGTTTTTTTGCCATGGTCTTTGCTCTATGTGCCTTAGAATTTACAGATTTTATATACATTTTTCAACTGAAGGGAAATCTCTATACAAGGAGGAAAATCAGTGGTGAGAATCTCTAGTTGACATTTGCCTAAGCTCCTGCCACTGTTGTGGTGAAGAGGGTTTTGGCTCAGTGCTGGGACCCGCCATAGTAATTTGGCACAGCAGTGGGTGACAGCTGGAGAGGAGCACAGAGGTGGAGCGTGATAGTTATTAAGGCTGCTGTAGCTGTCCAGTCCTCTAGAGGGAAGGTTTTCATTCTCATCCCTTGGATACCTGCTGTATATTATTATTGTACCGTTTTTCTGCCCTCGGATAATTATATCTCTGTACCTTTGGAAGATGCCCACGTGTTTGTTTTTTGCATCTGTGCAGGCATGTCTCACTTATGTGTTTTTTCTTAAAAAATGGCATTGTTGACAGGATGAATTCAGCACAATCCCTTCAGCAGACTGATTTAGGTGGTGTTTATGTGTATGCATGTCCTAAAATTTCTGATGCATCAAGGAAGGTGTTTTGCTCCTGAGATGCATCCATGATCCTACCAGTTACCATAGAAACGCAGCCCTCCCATCTGAGATCAGCTTGCATAGCTCGATGACCAAAAGGTGGTGGGTGAGCAAAAAAAATGTGGCTCCAAACGACGTCCGGCAGCCCCAGCCTATCACCATACTAATTGAGTGAACTCCTAATGGTGCTTTCCCCCCTCCCTCCCCCCCGTTCTTCGTCTTCTTCTTCAGATTGCTGTATTCCGTCCTACCGCCATCTGTTGCCAATGAGCTGCGGCACAAGCGGCCAGTGCCAGCCAAGCGCTATGACAACGTGACCATCCTTTTCAGCGGCATCGTCGGCTTCAACACTTTCTGCAGCAAGCACGCCTCGGCCGAGGGGGCCATCAAGATTGTCAACCTGCTGAATGATGTTTACACACGTTTTGACATCTTGACGGACTCTCGGAAGAACCCTTATGTATACAAGGTTGACAGCGAGAATCCCAGCTTCGCACTACATAGCACATTTGTGTAAAGTAATGGAATACAATGGAGGCATTTTTGCAGAGGTTATTATTATGAAAATGTTAAAAACACACATTTTTAGGAGTTGTCTTTAACTAACATGATTTACTATATGACCTAATAAACAGTATTATGCAGTTTAGTATGTACGATTTGAGTTTTTTGTCAGAGTAGTATGGATTTCTTAACAAACTGGTTTTACAGAGGCAAAGCAACTTTTTATAGGCCTCGTGCAACAGGCTTTCAGACAAGAATGCACTTTAAGAAGTCAAACAGACCCCGGTGCTTCCAGGCAATTGGCTTCAGGCACTGGGTCACCAAAAGAAGTAATATTTACTCTGCAAAGCTGCATAGTTAGAGTACAGTCTAGGTGGTCCTGAGGTTTTAACAGCACTCAAAGAGTTCCCGAATGTCTTAAAGCTGATGTAAGTGTTTGAGTGTTTATGTCAGGGTGTTTCAGTTTATTTCTGGCTGCACGGCGCATTTAAAAAACTCCATCTGCAGCAGATAAAGTGAGCATGAAATAAAAGTAAAGCAAAGCAAAAATAGGACATTATAACCCTCCTTGGATAATGGAAATGTGTGTCTTTTTTTCTTTACACAGGTGGAAACGGTCGGTGATAAGTACATGACAGTCAGTGGCCTGCCAGAGCCGTGCACGCACCACGCCAAGTCAATCTGCCACCTGGCTCTGGACATGATGGAGATCGCAGGACAAGTCAAAGTGGATGATGAGCCTGTACAGGTGTGATATAAAACTCAGGTTCTGGGTGTATAAGCACCAGATCGGTATTTTGCAAATACCAGCTAAATGCATGCTGCTTTCATGTTTGATGTATTTCACATTTCGTGCACCGCAACCTTTGCAGCCAAACTAGAGATGCTTGAGAGTGCTGTCCTTTATGACGGGTGAGGAAGAATACGCCATACAGCTCACAGACTCCAGCCTATCCTTTTTTTTTCATATGCATGACTCATACCAGGTGGAGCCAGCTATAAATATTTGGGGGTGTGCAGTTAGTTGAAACAATACCAAACTGCTGCTAGGGATGGTAGGGCATGAAGAGCAAACATACACTACGCTATAGTTTTGTTTGTGTGTCTCTGTGTGTGTGTTTGTATCAGGGAATATGCCCAGTGTCCACTATCATGTGCCCAGTATTAACTGGATCTCAACATGTTTCACTATTGAATCTGGAAAAGTTTTTTATTTGATTATCTTGAAGTGTAGAGTGAAATATTCAGTTTGGACGCTGTCTATAGTTGGCTGTTCACAAATGTAGCTGTAACAGTAAGCCTGTCTCATCACATAGAGCGTGCCCAAATGCCAAGTCACGTTTCGTTGCCTTGTATTACCCATACATGTGTAATGACAATAAAGTTGAATCTCATCTCATCTCATCTCATCTCTGTTTCATCTAGTTAAGGCCTAGTCCACACGCACACAAATATTTTTACAAACTGAGCTTTTTTTTGAATGAATGAATCTTTATTTCGGATAGATTAAAAGTAAAGGTTTAAAAAAAAAAGGAACAGAATAATATAACAAAGGGGAAAGAAAAAAAAATCTAACAAGGTCAAATCAAACAATAACTCCTCTGATTATACAGTTCAACATAAGTTACCTGAAATGGGTGATGGCTGAAGCCACATCTTATATTGCCCACCCATATTCCACCCAAGAATTCGAAAGAAAAACAAAACAAGAGTGATTACAATTCAGAACAAAGCTAAGACAAAACATGCCAAAAAACTAAGCAACAGCACAACACAGACTGAATATGATAATTCTTATGTGATTTTACATGTCATCTTGTATATATGTTTGGAGTATTTCTTCCTTTAGTTTTTGTTTAAATTGTCCAAGTGTTGTACATGATTTTAATTCAGGTCCTAAAGCGTTCCACAGTCTGATTCCTTGCACTGAGACACAGTGTTGCTTGGTGGTAGTTCTCACTGAAGGTTTTTGAAATATACATGTTCCTCTGAAATGATATTGTTTCTCCCTTATTTGGAACAACTTTTGGATATTTGCAGGCAGTGATAGATTCTTAGCTTTAAACATTATTACTGCAATTTTAAAGTCAACCAGATCTTTCAACTTGAGAGCTTTTAATTTAAGAAAAAGTGGGTTTGTTGGTTCCCTGTAAGCAGCTTTGTTTATTATTCTAATAGCTCTCTTCTGAAGCATAAAGACTGGATATATGTTTGTTTTATATGTATTTCCCCATACTTCAGTACAATATGTCATGCAGGGGAGTATTAATGAATGATACAAAGTATATAGTGTGGGTTGATTCAGCAAATGTTTCACTCTGTGTAGTATTGCGATTGATTTGGATATTTTACCTTTAATATAATTAATATGTGACTTCCAACACAGTTCGTTATCAATTATTACTCCAAGAAATTTAATTTCAGATACCCTTTCAATCTCTACACCATTTACACTGAGTTTAGATACGGAGTTGTTGTGATGGTTGTTAAAAATTATAAATTTTGTCTTACTTAAATTGAACGTTAATTTGTTTGAATCAAACCACAGTTTAAGCTTTTCAAATTCCTTTCCGAGTGTATCCAAAAGTTGTTCCAAATTGCTTCCACTGCATAATAAACTAGAAAAGCACTCATAGAGCGCATACCTCCGCCAAGGCTCCTTCCGTTTGTCATGGATCACCTCCAAAACGTAAAGGGTTTGTGTGTAGGCCTATAGCCACTTGTGGTGAAAATGGTATTAAAGTCTGTCCATCAGTTTTGGAGTATTGTTGCTAAGACACTGTGAGAAGATAAGAGCCTTGGCTGAGGTATGCATTCTCAAATCATCACCAAATTATAATGGGCTCCTCTCTAGCCCAAGAACCACCTCTGGTGAAAATTTCATCCAAATCCATCCTGTAGTTTTTGTGTAATCCTGCTGCACAAATAAAAACAAAGCCCTTGGTGGAGGTATGCACTCTCAGATCATCACCAAAATCTAATCATCTGTTCCCCGTGCCATTACACACCTTTCCTGAAAATTTCATCAAAATCCGTTCATAACTTTTTGAGTTATGTTGGTAAAAGACAGACAGACAGACAAACAGACAGACAAACCCCGGTAAAAACATTACCTCCTTGGCGGAGGTAATTAGTGTCATCTGCAAACAATATTAAATCAGTTTTTTCAGAAACTTTACATATATCATTTATATACATACTGAATAACAGTGGCCCCAAAACTGAACCCTGTGAGACTCTGCAAGTAACCTTCAGTAACTGCGAGTTTTTGCTACCAACACATACTGTACATACTGATGTCTATTCTTTAACCCCTTGCACTCTGGTCAATTTCCCTAAAAACGCCAAAAAATAACGTGCCCAAAGTAAATCAAAAGCTGTTCTTCAACCCTTTGCAGCATCTTCATATGGGGTTGGTCTCATTTAAAAGAAAACACTTTGAATTTGTTGGCAAAACAGACATAATCTCTCTAAGTGCTCCGGCCACTGAGTAACAGTCATCTAAACATACTGAACTTGAAGAAAATAAATTTGGCCTGGGTGTTTTTTTGGATACAAAGGCTTGCAAATAACACACAGCTTCAGATCCGGGCTGGAAAATGCAACAGAAATGTAGAACCAAGTGTTATCCAGCTGAGGTCAAAATTTTGTAACAGTACCACAAAAAATGAATATATTACACAGCTTTGTTCTCAGGTTGTTCCCAGGCGTTTTTGAACTGTGCCAAATTGTGCCAAATGGCACAGTTTGGAAAAACGTCTGTAACTTTTGAATGATTCAATATAGAAGCTTCATCTTGGGTTCTAATGAAAGGTGACACTCAGGGCTGTGTGTGTGTGTGTGTGTGGGGGGGGGGGGTTGTTTATTCATTCATTCATGAATGAATGAACAAACAAGCCCCCACACACAAAGAAGCATGCCACGTAAAAAATGTGTGGCTTTTTTTTACAAGAAAAAATAACCTTCAGTGCACTAAAAATTATTCTAAAATATTTGTAATGTAGAAGATAACTACTACCCCCCCACCCCCCCGCTACAGAGGACGGACATCGGCCATCGCTACATGACGGAATAGTCATGTGGCGATGTGGCAACCGCGGCGCAGTCACCGCGGTCACCGCGGCTTCCCCTCCCCCTCGCTACAGAAGAGTAGTGGGGGGGGGGCGGGCGTTCACGGTCCGGACGCGGCGCACGAACCATGTACCGCGGCGCACAGACTTCGGACTTCTTGCGCCGCACAGTTGTAATTTACCGATCGGTCAAAAGTCATTTTTGATTACAATTTTCAGGGATAAAGAATAATTTAGGTTATAACACTTACCTGTTCACAGCAGCAGCGTAGCTGGCGAACTTCTCTTCCTCATTGTCAGACGAACGCGACGCTGGTCCACTTGTTACGGACTCGTGGTTCTGGTCTCGTGACCCGGTCAAAACATAATTCCATTATTGCGGTTTTGCGCTTCCATGATTGCGGTTTTGGTGAACGATTTTTCAAAACAAATAACAGTAGTAATTCAAAAAGACTGGCGAACGCGTGTGTGTCACCCAGCCTTCGTCGTCAGCCTCCGTCGGTCTATGATGACCATGGAAGAGAATCCTAAACGTCTATTCTGCTGGAATAAAAAAAAAAAAGCACCGCCTGTGGCTGAACAGGCTGATGCGTGAATGGCAGTCCCTGTCACACAGGTCGCACTTGTGGGTGGTCTCCGTGCTGCTGGGTCTATGGCGGTTCTTCCTCCAGGTCCTTTTTTCATCTGCTGCAGCAGTCAGTCTCTCCACCCAGCCTTACACAAAACAGCTTTCGAACTTCTGTGCTTCAACTGGCTCGCTGCATTCGCAGCATTGGTAGGCGGGTCCTTCTTGCTAGGTTTTCAGTCATTGGTTCTTCAAGGTTTCAGAAACCCAATTCAAGGCTCTTATTAGTCGAATGAGAGGTCAATCATATCTGATCTGTTCGCGGCTGTGTCTGTAGTGGAAGAACGGAAATGCAGCTTTTTTTTTTCAGTGCGCGCTTGGACGCAGCGCCCTTGTGCGCTTTTTTTTCAGTGCGCTCTTGGACGCAGCGCCCTCGTGCGTCCTAGAGCGCACGAGGGCGCTCTCGTGTGCCCTCGTGTGCTGGAGGACGCAGCCACGTGCCTGTCCGCGGTGCACCGGAGTGCAAGAGGTTAAGTAACTACATAACCAGGACAATGCTACACCCCCAATACCATAATTTTGTAGTTTCATTAACAATAATTTATGATCCACTGTATCAAATGCTTTTTTAAGATCCAGGGATACCCCAACTGAATACTCTTTATTTTCAACGGCAGTTGATATTTTTTCTATAAATTCCATTAGAGCAAATGCAGTTGTCCTCATATGCCTGAACCCATATTGCTGCTCACACAATAAATTATTCTTCATTATGAAGTTGTCAGTTCTCTCACAGAATATTTTTTCAAGTATCTTGGAAAATTGTGGCAATAGTGAAATAGGTCTATAGTTTGAAAATTCCCCGCTGTTACCCATCTTGTATATTGGAATTACTTTAGCTGTTTTCATTGCATTGGGACAGGTTACAGATATACGTCAGTGGCTTCACTAAGCATTCAATAATAGTTTTGACTAAGAGCATGTCAATACCATCATAGTCTGTAGATGTTTTACTTTTAAACGATTTAACAATTTCAATGACCTCTCTCTCGTCTGTGTTCTTTATGAAAATGGAGTCCATCCATCCATCTTCTTCCGCTTAATCCTTTTCAGGTCGCGGCCTTTTATAGCAATGTTTTTGCTCATTCTATCACCTGCAGATGCAGTAATGGGTATTTCTCGAGCCCAATTAGGACCAATGTTAACAAAAAAATTTATTGAATTCATCTGCAGGTGAGACTGCATTCACACTCTGAGTCATTTTTTTTCTTTGAAAGATTGGTTGGGCAGCGCGGTGGCGGAGTGGTTAGCACTGCGGCAGCACAGCAACTCACCCTTGGCTGGGGGATCCTGGGTTCAATCCCAGCCCCCGACCAACAGTGATCTGTGTGGAGTTTGCATGTTCTCCCCGTGTCTGCGTGGGTTTACTCCGGGATTTCTTCGGTTTTCTCCCACATGCCAAAAACATGCAAGTTAGGTTAATTGGCATCAAACTGGGGATTCTAAATTGTCCTTAGGTGTGACTGTGAGAGTGAATGGTTGTCTGTCTCTCTGTGTTGGCCCTGCGATGGACTGGCGATCTGTCCAGGGTGTACCCTGCCTCTCGCCCAAAAGATGCTGGGATAGGCTCCAGCCCCCCTGTGACCCGAAAAGGATTAAGCGGAAGAAGATGAATGAATGAATGAATGAATGATTGGTTGGGTAGCTTGTATTTCTTTTTTTATTTCCAAGAATATTGTTAAGTGTTGTCCATGTATTTTTAATGTTATCTCTGTTTTTCTCCAGTTCTTTACTGTAATAGTCTCTTTTACTACATCTCATTATATATACAGTATATTAACTTATTTTTGTATGTTTTATACCGCTGCTCTGCTTCTTTTGTCCTTTTCTTTAGAAAGGCTTTAGATAATGAATTTTTCTTTTTACACGCTTTTTGTAATCCTTTGGTTAACCATGGCTTGTTGGCAAATTTCTGTTTAAGCTTTTTCTTTACTATTGGACAATTTTTTTCATAAAGAGTGGTTACAATGTTCATGGATGTGTCATAGGCTTCATTTACATCTGATACATAGACTTTTGTCCAGTCTTGCTTCAGCAGGTCTTCTTTAAAAGAACTGATTACATGTTGTGATTTGTATCAGAAAGATTTTAAAGTTTTTCTGTATTGGCCCACGCATGGCCATGGATAAGTGCAAAGACTGGCAAATGGTCACTTATGTCATTTATCAATAATCCACTTTCTATTTTCTTATCAATAATATTAACAAACAGGTTATCAATAAGTGTAGCAGTGTGAACTGTGATTCTACTGGGATGTGTTATTGTGGGATATAAACTCATACTGTACATAGAATTAATGAACTCTGTAATTACATTTTGTTTAAATGGATTTAATAAATCAATATTGAAGTATCCACAGATTACAACCATTTTCTTATTTGTTATATTATTGTACAGCTCGACTAACTTATCTCTAAATGTCTCAACGCAAGTTCCCGGCATTCTATATATACAACTTATAATTAGATTTTTTGTTTTATCTTGGTCAATCTCAACAGTAACACATTCCAGAATCCCTGGTAGTGCAAAAGACATTCCATTTACAAGTTTACACCTATACAGGTCATCAATATACAATGCAACACCACCCCCTTTTTTTGAGATCTATTAATATAAAACATCTGATATCCCTCTTTTTCCATCAGAGAAGCCTGCTCTTCATTGAGCCAAGTTTCAGAGACTGCGATAGCTGTAAATTTTCTGTCTAGCTGTTTTAAATAGTCCTGAATCTGTGGAAAGTTTTTGTTAAGACTTCTGCTGTTGAAGTGTATTATTGATAGTTTACCATCTAATTGTACTTGACTTTTGAATTGCTTTTCAGTATAATAGTCACAGTGATTATGAATATTATTGAAGAAGTGGTTATCAGGATCAATATCATTCTCCATCTCTTGTAGTTTATGTTCAACATAATGGCATATTTTCAGAGTCTGAATTTCCTCATTCTGTGTCAGATGACTTCCTCCAACTGGGGATGACTGATGTCTACTAAAGTCAGTCATAAGTTTTTTGTTTTGCTTTGTTTTTTAAAGTACATTGACATGGTATGTCACAAAAGAACTGTTCTTGCCGTGTGTGTGGATATGGATTATCGTAGTCTTGTGGCAACCTGGGGAGTGCATAATGGTTTACCACCTTAGACAGGAACAAAGGACGCGAAGTTAACCTTTTGTGTGGAGAAGTTTCTAGATGCCCTAGTAAGATAACAGGGAGGTGTCAAGGATGAATGGACTGACTGCAGTCGGACGGGGAGATTATCTTCTGTGTGTGAGAAGAGTCTAGAAGGAGATTATCTTTTGTGTGTGAGAAGAGTCTAGAAGGATGTCATGTTATTTAAGGGAAGAGTTGCTACTTGTATGCCATTCTGTCTATGCTCCTTGTGTGATTCGTGTAATAAACCGCCTGAACCAACTCCACCTCATTATTTACACGCTCCACACTGGTGACCCAAGACGAATCATGGAATACGACGGAAGATCCCCGGAGCCAACCTCGACTAGAACCCCCAGCTTCGCGTGCGCTGTAGCGATCAAACTACCTGATTTTTGGCAGCACAACCTGCGCTCCTGGTTCCACCTAACCGAGGCGCAGTTCGCCCTCCGAGGGATATCGGCGGATGATACGAAATTCCACTATGTGGTCGCAGCGCTCGATGCCAGCACGGCACAGCACATCGAGAGCCTGCTCGATCAGCCACCAGCCGACGGCAAATATGACGCGCTGAAGGCTGCCCTCACCCAACACTACACGCTCTCGGATGGTGAGAGAGCAGAGAGGCTTCTGACGCGGACCGAGTTGGGAGACGGTTCGGCCGTGGACATGATGGAGAAGATGCTGAGGTTAAAGGGCACGGACGACAACCACTTCATCTTCACCCACATTTTCCTCAGGAACCTTCCGACAGCAGCGAGAGTGGCCCTGGCCAATTCGTCGTTGCTGGCCAAACGGGACTATCGTGCGCTAGCCCGAGCGGCAGACCGGATCATCGTCGTCATCAAGGCTTTCGTGACCATTGCGGCAGCGACGGAGCCCGGCACGTCGACACGAGGAGGCGAGGAGCCGCCGACGGCAGCAGCAGAACCACCGACGGCAGCAGCAGCGGGGGCCAAGGAACATGGAGGTGACACGCTTTGCTTCTACCACCGCCGCTTTGCAGAGAGGGCACGCAAATGTATACCACCGTGCCAGTTCAAGCGCTCGGGAAACGCCAAGACCGGGGGTCGGTAGCAGCCGCGACCCTCGGGGAGGAGAACAAGCTGCTCTATTTGACGGACGCATGCTCGGGGAGGCATTTCCTCGTGGACACCGGTGCACAGAAGAGTTTCATCCGGCCGACCTACGCTGACTGGCTGGCAAGACCCAGCAGCCCCGAGATGGCAGCAGCAAACGGCTCAGAGATTAAGACCTTTGGTGAGAGGACTCTACTCTTGTCTCTACACGGTCGTACATTTGAATGGACTTTTGTCGTAGCAGCATTGGATTACCATATACTGGGGGCTGATTTTCTATGTGCACATGGGTTGTTGGTAGATATCGCTAACAGGCGCCTGGTTAATGCACTGTCTTTTGACTCTCTCCCCTGTATAGCTCGAGTGACCCGGCCAACAGCACAAGCCAACGTCACAGCGGCATGCGGTAAGTTCCACACACTGCTCTCTCAGTTCCCAGCACTCACAGTCCCGACGTTTTCAGCAGCTATCTCTAAACATGGGGTGGAGCATTTTATCACCACCACCGGGGCGCCTGTTTTTGCAAGACCTCGGCGCTTGGACGCAGCTAAACTGGCCATAGCGCATGAGGAGTTCACTAACCTAGAGAGGTTAGGCATCATCAGGCGCTCAAACAGCTCATGGGCTTCCCCGCTACACATGGTCCCTAAAGCTGAAGGTTCGTGGCGACCTTGCGGCGATTTCCGCAGGTTAAACAACGCTACAGCGCACGACCGCTACCCAACTCCCCACATTCAGGATTTGTCCGTTCACCTCGCAGGAGCGCACATTTTTTCTAAGATAGATTTGGTCCGTGGTTACCACCAAGTCCCAGTGCGCGCTGAGGACATACCCAATTTTCATACCCAAAACAGCGGTAATAACTCCGTTTGGTTTATTTGAGTTCTTGCGCATGCCGTTTGGGCTTAAAGGGGCAGCACAGACGTTCCAACGCATGATGGATGCAGTGCTGCGCGATCTCCCTTTCGTGTTTGTCTACCTGGACGATATCTTGGTAGCCAGCGCGTCCGAAGACGAACACGAAGCCCACCTCACGACGGTTTTCCGAAGGTTGGAAGAGCACGGTTTAATAATCAACCCAGCAAAATGTCAGTTCGGGGTGACATCGTTGGCACATCCAGACCCAACGGCCCGCATAGCCCTCACCACTGATGCCTCAGATGTGGCCATAGGGGCTGTCGTGGAGCAGCGTGTCGCCGGGGCTTGGCAGCCGCTTGCCTTTTTCAGCAGAACCTTGCGCGACAATGAACGTAAATACAGCGCGTTCGACAGAGAGTTGCTGGCTCTCCACCTGTCCATTCGCCATTTCCAGTTCTGGCTGGAAGGGCGCAATTTTACTGCGTTCGTTGACCATAAGCCACTAACATTCGCGATGGCCAAAGTTTCAGAACCTTGGTCGGGCCGGCAGCAGAGGCAGCTGGCCGCGACATCAGAGTTTACTACCGATATTCAGCATGTGTCGGGCAAACTGAACGTAGTGGCAGACTGCCTCTCGCGCGCCGTTGTGGCCCCGGTCTGTGTAGGGATGGATTACGCAGCCATGGCCGCGGAGCAGGCTAGTGATGCGGACGTGCGCGCGCTTCAGTCTGGACCAACACGGTTAAGGCTGGAGAAGAGGACGCTGCTTAACGGCATTCCCCCCTCAATCTGCGACGTCTCCACGGGTCGCCCACGGCCTGTGGTTCCCGCCGCGTGGCGCCGCCGCGTGTTTGAGTCGGTTCACTCTTTGGCACACCCAGGGGTGCGTGCGTCGGTCAAAATGGTAGGAGAGAAATATGTGTGGCCGGGCCTTCGCAAACAAGTGAAAGAGTGGGCGGCAGCCTGCGTGGCATGCCAACGAGCCAAGGTTCACAGACACACGAAGGCTCCTTTGGAGCCGTTTCGTATCCCGGCTAAGAGGTTCGACCATGTCCACGTGGACCTCGTAGGCCCCCTTCCACCATCACAGGGGTACATGCATCTCCTGACAATGGTGGACCGCACCACGCGCTGGCCAGAAGCGGTTCCGCTGGCGGCAACCACGGCCGAGGAGGTGGCGCGCGCGTTTTTAACAGCATGGGTGGTGCGTTTTGGAGTTCCGTCGGACATTACGTCCGACAGAGGCTCTTAATTTGTTTCTGAACTCTGGTCTGCGATGGCCCGCAGCCTAGGTGTCTCAATTCACCGCACAACCGTGTACAACCCGCAGGCTAATGGGTTATGCGAACGTTTTCATAGGTCGTTAAAAGCGGCTCTGAGGGCTTCACTGACGGATGCAAATTGGGTAGACAGGCTACCATGGGTTTTATTGGGGTTACGTTCTGCGCCTAAAGAGGATCTGGAAGCTTCCCCGGCAGAACTCGTTTTTGCACAACCACTCCGGTTGCCTGGGGAGTTTCTGCCAGATAATCCTGCGCCGGGCAGCGCCCCGTCTCAGCTGCTGCAGCGTTGCATAGACTCAAGCACGCTGCCGGGCCCTGCCCACCACAGTTTTCCACTCGTTTTTGTGCCTAAAGCTTTGAAAAACGCAGAGTTCGTGTTTGTCAGACACAACGCCCACCGCCCCCCACTGCGCCCACCTTATGATGGACCGTTTAGAGTGCTGGAAACAGGGGATAAGCATTTTTTGCTAGACTTGGGGGGTAGGAGGGAAAAAATTGGCATAGACAGACTCAAACCTGCTTTCGTTGTGGCTGACGAGCAAGTGCTGTTGGCGAGGGCCCCTCGGCGTGGAAGACCCCCACGGGGCGCTTTCCAGAGAAAAGATTCTCCAGAGCACCCACATGGACAGTCAAAAAGTTTTCACCCCCAGACATCAGCCCCCCAGCATGGCAGCGCCACGGAGGCGGCGAATCCTGGCTACAGCAGATACGGCAGAAGACTGAAGCCCAAGCAGCATGCGGACTGATGTTGATTGTTCTACAGCATGTGGACTGATGTTAATGGTTCTATCACAGCATGTGGACTGTTACACTTTTGTCCTATCTAAGTTGCTGGGGGGGTGGTGTGGCAACCTGGGGAGTGCGTAATGGTTTACCACCTTAGACAGGAACAAAGGACGCGAAGTTAACCTTTTGTGTGGAGAAGTTTCTAGATGCCCTAGTAAGATAACAGGGAGGTGTCAAGGATGAATGGACTGACTGCAGTCGGACGGGGAGATTATCTTTTGTGTGTGAGAAGAGTCTAGAAGGAGATTATCTTTTGTGTGTGAGAAGAGTCTAGAAGGATGTCATGTTATTTAAGGGAAGAGTTCCTACTTGTATGCCATTCTGTCTATGCTCCTTGTGTGAGTCGTGTAATAAACCACCTGAACCAAATCCGCCTCATTATTTACACGCTCCACAGTCTCTTAATTTTCCCAATCAGTGTTCATCTATATTTATTTAAGTCAGTGAGACCTCTTATTATTATGGCCTTTGCTTCCTCAGGTGTTCCATTTAGTTTGATCCAAACTCTACAGTTTCTTGTCCATGTTGCTTCTATCTTGTTTTGTCTTCTCAGCATCTGTGCTTGCCGTGCTATTTCAGCATTAGTCATTGTTAAATGTTCATTTAGGTAGAGTTCTGTTCCCCGTAGCTTTCTGGCCTGCCTCAGTAAGTCATTCTTTACCCTTCTGTTCACAAAGCGCATCACAATTGATTTCTTTGTCTTATTATCCTTTCTGGATAAAGTATGACAGGCTGAAATTGGATTTCCTTCAACCTTTATGTTTCTGCCTTCAAGGAACTGAAGCACCTGGTTTTCCAGGGAGACTGATTCACTTAGGGGAGCCTCCTCACCTCTCATTCCTGCTGTAGCATTGGCATATGATTGGTATTTAATGTCTAATCCACTAATGATTAAATGATCCATACGAGAATATTGTTCAAGATTCTCGATGTGTCGCTCCAAGTCTGCAGTTTTTTTGTCTCTTTCCTTAATTGTTAATTTCAACTCTCGGACTTCCTCCATTAGCCCTAATAGTTTAGACTGTTGATTGGCCACTTTGGTCAGTTCTTTTTACTTGAAGTTCAGAGATTTTTTTAATCTCTTCCATTTCCTCCTTCTTTGGTGGCATTTTTTACTGACCTGATGATAGTCGGACAGTCTCTGCTAGTGTCGCCAGTATCCGATCCAGCCGACCTTGAATCCAGCTGAGGCCTCAGCCAGCCCCCTCCGCTGCTAGTCCCGCTGCTTACCGCCACTGTAATTGAGCTCTGATCCGGCTGCTGTCCAGCTGGGGCCTCGGCAGTTCCTCCGTCGAGCTCCGCCGCCCACCACCGCTGCAGCTGAGCTCCGATCCGGCTCCTGTCCAGCTGGGGTCTTGGTAGTTCCTCCGCTGAGCCCCGCCGCCTATCGCCGTCTTCCTCGGTAGTTCCTCCACTGAGCCCCGCCACTGTAATTGAGCTCCGATCCGGCTCCTGTCCAGCTATGGCCTCAGTTAGTTCCTCCGCCGAGCCCCAATCACAAGATTTTAAGAATCTGTGCAGGAGGCTCAGCCGTCATCTACCGGGCTGATGCCAGGTCAGTGAGACGAACCGGGGGCAGAGTCGCTCCTTTGTATCGGTGTTAGCTACGACTAGCTGTGGCGTGTGGAGCTTTCCCTCCTCTGTTTATTAAAAACAAGGAGTGTCCACTCAGCGCTGTTTAAAAGAAATCCCTGTCCACCAGAATATGCACAAATGCCATTCTGATGCTTCTGTTCCCCAGTATAATAGGTGAGTAACTGTACAGTTACTGGTGCGAGTAGAACAAGAATCTTTTTCTTTTTTTTTAATAATTCTTTATCCCCTGCTGGTCAAAGACCAAAGGGGTCAAAGACTGAAGGGAAATTATACTATGGGGCAGTTTGTCTTCTATCCATCCCACTTTTGTGAAATCAACAACTCCTACAGTTTTGCTCCAATTGTTTTGAAGCTTGGT
Organism: Pholidichthys leucotaenia; assembly: GCA_020510985.1. Taxonomy (NCBI): domain Eukaryota; kingdom Metazoa; phylum Chordata; class Actinopteri; order Cichliformes; family Pholidichthyidae; genus Pholidichthys; species Pholidichthys leucotaenia. The sequence continues at coordinate 187,348,587 of CM035848.1, read as the reverse complement.
CCCACGGTTTGATATACAGTGATGATGTGCATATTGTAATTTGCCTCCAATCGGATGACTTTTGCGGGAATTTGGGGGCAAAAGGTGAAATGTCAAGGTTGGCATTCCCTATGCCCTATTACTGTAGTTCAAATAAAGCTAGGGTCATCAAACTTGGTACACACGTTCACCCCGATACTCTGACTATGAGTTTGAGATGAAAAGGCCAAGGTTAAGAAGAAGCCATCTCTATTGTCATTCAGTCCATCATGTACAGTAGAATGAAATTATGTTTCTCCTATCTATAATGTTAATCACATGTAGAATCAGAGGGGTCGCTGCCATGCAAGGCGCCGCCACAAACAACTTCTCCTTCCCCTATTCTTTTATGCTGAGCACCAAGCTAGAAGGAAGGAAGTACCGTTTTCATATCGTCTTTGGTATGACCTGGCCGGGACTTGAACCCCCAACCTCCCGGTTGGGGGGCAGAGGCTCTATCAATTAGGCTACCACTCCTGTTAACATTCCCTTTGCACTATTACTATACAACAAGTAAAGCTAGGGTCACTAAACCTACAAAGGTTCACCCTGAGACCCTGAACTGTTTATGAGTTTGGGAGTCAAGGTCAAAGGTCAAGGTCAAAATGCCATATAAACTATATCTTGACAACAAAAAAAGCTAGGGTCACCAAACTTGCTACACAGGTTTACTTTGGGACCCTAACCTACATCTAGAGGTTTGAAGTCATAATGTCAAAGGTCAACATTAACATTCCCTTTGCACTACTCCTATAGAACGAATAAAGCTCCAGCCACCAACACTGGTACACAGGTTCACCCTGAGCAGATGACCTCTGACTATGGGTTTGGGGTCAGAAGGTCAAATGTCAAGGTTTGCATTCCCTATGCCCTATTACTGTAGATTAAAGTCCAAATGTCACGTAATAGGGTCCTTAAAATGTCTTGAAACTAGATATAAAAGGGAACCGATCCGTTCGGGTCTTGGTGCATATGCTTCAGTAATGCTGGAACATTCGTTAATTTAAAACTGCCGCGCTTGGCCTGACGTTCCCACTCAGGGCCCCCGGAATCGCCTGGGGAAGAAGGCGGAAGTGACAAAACAGATTGTACCCTAGTTACCTCCGCCAGGCCGAAAAGGCCAGGAGGAGGTTATGTTTTTGCCGGGGTTTGTTTGTCTGTCTGTCTGTTTGTCTGTTCGTCTGTTGGTTAGCAAGATAACTCAAAAACTTTTGGACGGATTTCCATGAAACTTTCAGGCGTTGTTGGAAATGGTACAAGGAAGAACTGATTTGCATTATTTGGCACAAATTCCCTGGCCAGCCATAGGTGCTGCGCATTTGGCAGAAATTCCCCGGCCAGCCATAGGCGCTGCGCATTTGGCAGAAATTCCCCGGCCAGCCATAGGCGCTGCGCAAAAACGAGCTCTCTGCCGGGGAAGCTTCTAAATTCTGTTTTGTCGCGGAGCGCAACCCCAATAATATAATATAAAACCCACGGCAACCTGTCTACCCAATCAGCATCCGTCAGTGGAGGAGATGGACACAACAGCAATTGACACAACAGCAGTGAATGTGGATACGGCAGGGCAGCCAGGGTGAAATTTGTGACGTCAAAAACATGGCCGCGGTCTGGATTGGCTGTCACACACTGACAGCCGCTCGCGGGGCCTTCGCCTGGTGTATTTTGTGCAATTATGTAAATACGGGTGGGTGATATGGTCTCCGGTATGAATATTTGGTTTAAGCTATGTGTATTTTATCAAAATTCGTTGGAAAAAGGGAAAAAAAATTAGGTAACATTTGGACTTTAAGTTAAGCTAGGGTCACCAAACTTCCTACACAGGTTCACCTTGGTATCCTGACCTACATCTAATGGTTGCATACTGTCATGACTCCTCGGGCGTTTTTATGCAGCGCACCAAGGAGAGAGATGAATGAATGGATTTAAGCACCGGGTTACACCACAAACACATTTATTAAACAAAAGCACACACACAGGACAAAAATGCAAACTTACAAAAAGGTAACAGGGTGTACCAAAGGGCTCACACAGGGTACATGCAGCGGGCTGACCGCGGTACACGGTGGCCGACAGAAAAATAATACAAGACAAGATGAAGACAAAAAAGGAAACACAGTTCACCTAACTCACTTACACAAGACGAAGTGCAACACAGTGAGTGGATGGTCACGGCAGGCAGATGACCATCCATAGACAATTCAGTGGTCCAGCAATGCTTGACTGGCGATAGGCCGCTTAAGTACAGGCATTGCTGGCCAGAACAAGTAGGTACACCTGGGCGAGCGTAACAAGGTAATTGGCACCAGCAAACTGTCAGGAGAGAGGGGGCGTGGCCGGATCGGCAAACTGTCAGAGCACACTGCCAGGAAATAGTTCAAGGAGGCAGCCCGACAGCTGCCGACCAGAGCAGTGACTACAGGCACAGCAAAATAACCAAAACCAGCAAAACACAAAAGATAACATAATACAAAAGTAACCTGAGCCACTGCAAGTCAGAACCAAGCCCGAAAAACCCGGCTCGTTTCATGACAGCATACAACTATTTGTTGTATATTCATGGATGATAGGCTTATCATAATTTGGTTCTGCCTCAGTAATTATATGGAAAAGTTGAAAACCGCTCCTCTTCAGTGACATTGGGATCTTCAAAGAAAATAGAGGTGGGGGATATTGTATTCGCCTCAGAGTCCTCTTGTATTTCATTCCAGCCAAGTCAAATGGAGCTAATGTGATGACGCGGTATCCAGCGTCCGCCCATCTGTCTGTCCTTTCATCCACATTTCATGTGAATCACTACTCATCCGAGGCATTTTCCCCGATGGTCATGAAATTCACTCACAGTGACCCTCAGGTGGGTCTGCATCCACGTTGGGCTCGAGGTCATTAGATCTGGGCATTTATGATTTTACAAAAATTGTTACTCCTCCCAGACAATTGCTCCAATGTTTGGCAAACTGATGCACAATGATCCTCAAATGTGTCTGTATCTAGGTTGTGCTCAAGGTCAAGGTCAACGGTCAGGAGATCTGAGCACTCTCGGGGTGATTTCATCAGGCTGGAATCAGCTACTGCGTCATTGACAGTCTGATCTAACATACTAAGATGCAGTAATATGTGCAAATAATTAAAAATTTGAGGTAACAAAGTTAAAACAGCAGCCCAGTGTTGACTGTGCTGGCAGTTAGCATGGAAACAACCAAGAAAAACTCAGTTTATCCAGTCCACTCCCAAACGCCGTCACCAGAATCATTGAAAATCTTCACCCTGGCCGGAGTTTTTTGTTTCATTTTTTGTGCCTAAAACGGAGTTTGCTTGTGGATAAAAGGCAAAAACCACATATAAAAAGCTACACTACCGTTCAAAAGTTTGAGGTCACCCAGACAATTATTTTGTGTTTTCCATGAAAAGTCACACTTATTTACCACCATGAGTTGTAAAATGAATAGAAAATATAGTCAAGACATTGACAAGGTTAGAAATAATGATTTGTATTTGAAATAATTTTTTCCTTCAAACTTTGCTTTCGTCAAAGAATCCTCCATTTGCAGCAATTACAGCATTGCAGACCTAACATGATTGCACAAGGGTTTTCTAATCATCCATTAGCCTTCTGACGCAATGGGCAAACACAGTGTACCATTAGAACACTGGAGTGATAGTTGCTGGAAATGGGCCTCTCTACACCTATGTAGATATTGCACCAAAAACCAGACATTTGCAGCTAGAATAGTCATTTACCACATTAGCAATGTATAGAGTGTATTTCTGATTAGTTTAAAGTTATCTTCATTGAAAAAAAGTGCTTTTCTTTCAAAAATAAGGAAATTTCTAAGTGACCCCAAACTTTTGAACGGTAGTGTACTTTTGTAAAAATACCTGTGGACTAAGCCTTAGTGACACCCATCAGTTGTGCACTTGTAACTGCAAATAATCAGAGTCCCTTTAACATCAGGAATGAAAATCTTTGGCCACCTCACAATTTGATTATGATTCACTGCAGTGATAAAACGATTATCGATGCATCATGATGCATCTTTTTTTACGATTTAGGATTTATTTTTTCTCACTATATGACTATTTGGTACTTTCAAAGCAAAGTATTTGTAATGACGCTGTCATGGGTGGCTCTCGCGAGCCACCATAAGACGCCACACAGTCACCAGTGAGTTCAGTGAGTTTTATTAACGGTGAAAATATAGTGATAACATAGTCTGCTGAGACAAAGACACTTTAGTCTACAAACAACAGGAGGTGTAAGGCTAACAGCTCACTACAGGTCCAGAGGAGGAGACGGTCAAGCACAGACAGACGAGGTAGTTGAAAATAATAATTACACGAGCTGCAAGGCAGAGACTCACAGAGATCAATTCACACCAGGAGGAATAAGGCTAATACAGCACACTTACTAGTTCCGGGGAACGACGGTCAAACCAAAAGCAGGCGTGGTATGAATTAGTCCAGGCATCCGTAGCATGACGGAGAGTGAACTGGGAAAGTGAACAGACACTGCTGCGAAGATGCGATCGCCAGCGTGGGTTAAAATAGCCTGAGCGCTAACGACCACAAATGCAGCACAGCTGTTGAGGGTTTGACAGCTGGGCGGAAGCCTCCCCGAGCACTATCACAATAAGAGCTCGGAGAGCTAGAATCATAACGCCGCTGTCAAACCCTGACAAGAATAACCCGAGCACCAAGGCATAGTGCTCGGGTCATGACAGTAGGCCCCCCTCCCATGACGGGCTCCGAACGTCTAGTAACACCTAACCCCCCCCCCCCCCCCCCCAACCACAGGTGAGCGGATTGAGGGACAGGCAAGGAGGGAACCAAACAAAACCTAACAAGACCTAAAACAGAAAAGGAAAAGAATACATCACCCGACATATCCAATCAATTTTCCCCCAGAACAATGACGAGAAAAAAAAAAAAAAAACCCCGAGAAAAAAAAACACAAGACATGACTACAAGGGAAAAAACAATCATAAACAGCAAACAACACCTGACCCTGAAAGTTTTCCCACCGAGACCACAGACAACCCGTCTAACTCCAATGTACATAACCTAGCCAAAGAAATACACCCAAACACACGGTAACTATAGAAACAAAACAAGAAATAAATGCAAACACATGACTCTGGAAAAAAAGGAAAGAAATACATGACTGTAACTATGAAAACAAACACATGACTATGGAAAAAAAAAGAAAGAAATATATGACTGTAACTATGGAAACAAAAGAAATACGTGCTAAACACGGTGACTATGAAAAACAAAAAAAACCCACAAACGAAGCCAGAAATATATGCAAACACCCGGTAACTATGGACAAAACCCCCATACTATAGCTCCTCAAGGAAAGAGGGGAGGACAAAACAACAAAGACAAAACTTGACCATAGCCCCTCAAAAAGTAGAGGGGAGGACAGAACAAAAAAAAAACAAAACCAGACTATGGATTGCAAAACACACATGAGGCAATGTAGATTGCTTTACCTGACTTAACTAGACTATGGATTACAAAACACATGAGGCAAACTACTAGATTGCTATACATGACTTTGACAAAAACCTGACACCGTATGGGCCAAAACAAAAGATGATCGGCGGAGATCCAACGCCCCCCAGGCAGAGCTCCGGCGACCTCCCTGACTCCGATGGCCCATGGATAGTCCCACAAAACAGTACATGATCAGGCGGCCTGCCCCAGTCCCAGGCCCCCAGAAACAAGTCCTCTGGCGGTCGAACCAGGCCACCCAGCAGCAGACACAGTTTATCGGGTGACCAACCCAAGACGCCGAATGCACAAAGCAGTTCCTCGGGTGGCCGACCCGCATCCCACAACCACCAGGACCGTGGAGGGATAGCATGCAGCCGCCCGCCTAATAAAGACCAGACATAAGAGCGCCAGTCTGCCAGACAAAAACCTCCAACGGCCCCCAGCTGGTGGCTCCTGAGAGGGGAACAATCACGAAATTGGACCTCCTCGAACCCTGATTGGGTCGCAGCCGCACCTGCGCTGGACCCCCACTGGACCTCGTCGGACCCCGACTGGGTCAGGATGGACCCCGATTGGGTCACCGCTGCACCCACGTTGGACCCCGACTGGGTCACCTCAGCCCATGCGTCGGACCCCGACTGGGTCAGGACGGACCCCGATTGGGTCACCGCTGCACCCACGTTGGACCCCGACTGGGTCGGAACTGCACCGGCGACGACCTCCATCCCCGAACCTGGAACCCCCAGTCCTGTGACCTTGACAGACTCCAGACCGGTAAAGCTGTGGAGGGGCTCAGAGAACAGGAGAGGACCAGGATCAGTTCCACCGGCAGCGCCAGAGCCCAGCGAGACGAGCTCGGGTGCAGCAGACGGCTGCCCCTCGCTCGCCTCCCCATGAGGCAGGCAAAAATGCTCTAACACACCACAAAGGTAAACAAAGAAGAGCACTTGCCTGCACTCGGGCTCTGGAGCCATCCAGGACTTCGTCGATCCGGGTTCAGGTAGACGCTCGTCGTCGGGCTCCTACTCGGCTGCGTCGAGTGCCACAGCCGGCCTGATGATTTCTGCAGCTGGATTCCCTCGCGTCGCTGTCCACACCGATAACCCGCACGGTGTGGAGACGGGGGACCCTTGACCTGCTGACTCGGGCTGCATCTCTGAGGAACCCTGGGGACGCTTACTCGTCGGCTCTGGCTCCTCACTGCAGTCCGTTCTCCTCCTCTGTCCAACACAAAGCTGCAGGGCCGGGATATCTCCCAGAGCCGCAGGCCTCCCCCTCGTCCGATGGCGTGGAACTGATGCCGAGGACCGCTCAGCAGGAGGAAACACAGAGGTAGCAGGTTCAGTATAAATAGCTACAGCTGGAGAAGGAAACTTGGGGAGCTGCGAACCCCGAGCTTCACCCCCAGGAGTCAGACAAGACAGATCACTATGATTAATAGTAAAGTGAAATTGAACTTGCCTGTCTCCCGAAGGGAAGATGGTGCCAGCTGTAGAGGATGTTGCTCCTTCCCTCGCTCGCTGGATGGTAACACAGGACCCATGGACGGAGCTCACCGGCGCAAGACTCAGATCACTCTCAGCAGCTGGCTGATTGAGTGGGTCACTCCGGTGGCCCGGAACTGGATCCGGAACAGGAGCTTGCTGAAGACGTACTTGACCTCGGCGTCGGCGCTTCTGCCGGCCTCCCGGTGGTGCGAACTCCGGGACTGGATCAGGATCCGTAGGCCATGGGCAGGAGTGCCTCTCCTCCTGCTTTACGTCGCGTTCCTCCTCCAGCATCAGGAATATCTCGCGTTGCGCGACAATATCCTCCCTTCTCGCGTCGACTTCCGGGTGGTCGGCCCAGCGGGGAGAGAGATGACGAAGAACGTCTTCAGCAGCGTCTAGGTACCAGTGTATGCCGTGATGGTAGTCCAACAGGGAAGCGGAGATGAGCAACTCATCCACAACTTCCAGAACTCCCATCAGCTCGTGGCTCGGACTCCAAGCGCGGCCCCTCCGCAACGGCATTCCTCACACACACACACACACACACAGTACCCAGACGGAAACGGCAACTGTCCAAAAACTCAAACTCACTGGTGAATTGCGTCTCGAGTTGGCGTCACCGTAAACGCCGTTTTGGCAGCAGTGTACTGTCATGGGTAGCTCTCGCGAGCCACCATAAGACGCCACACAGTCACCAGTGAGTTCAGTGAGTTTTATTAACGGTGAAAATATAGTGATAACATAGTCTGCTGAGACAAAGACACTTTAGTCTACAAACAACAGGAGGTGTAAGGCTAACAGCTCACTACAGGTCCAGAGGAGGAGACGGTCAAGCACAGACAGACGAGGTAGTTGAAAATAATAATTACACGAGCTGCAAGGCAGAGACTCACAGAGATCAATTCACACCGGGAGGAATAAGGCTAATACAGCACACTTACTAGTTCCGGGGAACGACGGTCAAACCAAAAGCAGGCGTGGTATGAATTAGTCCAGGCATCCGTAGCATGACGGAGAGTGAACTGGGAAAGTGAACAGACACTGCTGCGAAGATGCGATCGCCAGCGTGGGTTAAAATAGCCTGAGCGCTAACGACCACAAATGCAGCACAGCTGTTGAGGGTTTGACAGCTGGGCGGAAGCCTCCCCGAGCACTATCACAATAAGAGCTCGGAGAGCTAGAATCATAACGCCACTGTCAAACCCTGACAAGAATAACCCGAGCACCAAGGCATAGTGCTCGGGTCATGACAGACGCATGATAAATTTATTTCCAACGTCTTTTATTAATAAAAGAAAAAGAAGAGAGATTTGAGAAGTGAACTGGAATGTTACATTTAGCCAGCATATGTCCCACTGCAGGCACGGCGGTACCTGGTTGCTTCCTCTTCAGCTGTGCCAGAGGCAGACATGGGCTGCTGCTGAGTTTTGGACTTTAAAAAACTGATTCTTTGACATTCATGCATCGATTCAGAATCTTCTCCATTCGGTGATGAGATGCATCTAAAAAGAATTACTTAACTTGTGGTTAAACAGATTAGTTTTTTTTAAAACTGATTTTTACTTATAATTGTGCCCAATAATTTCTGACGTTTACTTGAGCAGTCCCCGCATACAAAAAGCCAGTTTTGATCATTTTATTTACACTTATTAGCACATGTGATACATGTGCTAATTTTGCACTGCTAAAGATTTTTTGTACTTATATTACCTTTCCTTATTCTTCATATTATCTGCTCTTTCTTCATTTATCACTTAATGATTTTATCCCGATAGATTGTTTGGTGCACTCACACATATTTCAGCACTAATGTCATAAGCAGTAAAAAGTTGTTTTAACCGGCTGGTTGAGATTGTTATTGTATCAGTGACTGTTGAGACTTTGGAAACTCACATTTGGTTAGTGGAGGATTATTTGAAATGCCACCTTCTAAAGAGGAGGCTGCTTTAGTAGCAGGAATCGTCTCACCGTAGCGTGGATAAAAATAGACTTTGTTTTGGCCCAGACGCTCGGGGCCTGTCTGTGCTCCGAAGACAACGAGCACTGAAGAGGCTGTCAGTCCAGGTGTGCAGATTAGCTTCTAGACCAGGGGTGTCAAACTCATTCCATGGAGGGCCAAGACCCTGCAGGTTTTACTTCCACCCAGTCTCTTCAGCAGGTGTTTTCACTGATCAGCAATCAGTAGGACGAAATTCTGAGAAATCACCTGTTGAAGACACTGGGTGGAGGTAAAACCTGCAGGGTCTTGGCCCTCCATGGAATGAGTTTGACACCTGTGTTCTAGACTATCTCAGAATACTTTTAGAGCAGCTTATTCCACATCACAAACATTGAAATTATCGTATGTTTGTGCACACAATTGTAAGCTTTTATAGAAATGTTGCTAACTCCTACAGATATAAAAAATAAGTTTTCTGAAACCTCTGTAACGGTATCATTATGAAATATTTGTCCCTGGATCCTTAAAGATTCTGCAACTTGTTCATCCAAATTTTAAGGCCTTAAGTATGATTAAGAAATGACAGTCCATCTTTATTTTGAGGGTCTTAAAAATATTAGAGCTTAAAAACAAGATTGCTGCATTGTGTTGCATTAAACAGTGATGTCATTATATCATTTTTTTTTATTTGTAGCTAATATTAGTAGCTTTATTGTTTCATAATGAGTGTAATTTTTCAGCCACTTCTTGCAGCCTTCCTTCTTGCAGGAAGCTCTTATTCTGTCCTAAAATCCAAGCATACTGGCTGGACGTTGTACCGGACATGAGTCAGATATTTGGAGTGTCTGTAGACATGGATCCTCGCTCTTTACTGTTGGGACACCCAAACCAGGACTTACTTTCTGGAAGCTTAGCCAGACTGTACAATATCCTCGCATATGCGGCAAGAAGGAATATTTCCTTGTCATGGATATGTGACAAACCTCCAACCAAAACAAACTGGCATAAAATTATCATGGAGTGTTTCCCTTTGGAATATTTAACATGTCTACTTCACTCAACAAAGGGACATTTTATGAAAATATGGACTCCATACCACCAATTCTCTAGCCTTACGGTGGCTTCGAGTATCAACTTGGATTAAATATGACTTTCTTTTTCCCGGACCTTGTTTGTGGTGCTGTGGTGGACACGTTCCTCTGTACAAGTGTGGGAATATACAGTATGTGTACGTGTATGAGTTTCCAGCTGTGCAGTATATCCCTTTATTATTTTAATCTTTGATTTTGTGTAGATCAATGTTGTGCTGAGCTGTTCTTCACGTTTTGATTGTTTGGTATTTTGTGTGTGTGTGTGTGTGTGTGTGTGTGTGTGTGTGTGTGTGTGTGTGTGTGAGAGAGAGAGAGAGAGAGAGAGAGAGAGAGAGAGAGAGAGACAAAAGGGGGGAAAATTCAATAAATATATTGAAAAAAACCCAATCTTATTCACTGTCTGATAGCAAAGAGATATTTTTTATAGTTACAAAATGACACATTGTAACCTATTATGGCATGTATAATGACAATTTAGTCTTGTAATTTGTTTATACTCACTGTGAAATGTTGATTACATACAAAGTCAATGGAAAGATGCAAACGCACATTTGCTCCGGGTGATGCACATGAGTTTGCATCCATACGAGTTGGATTTTGTTCAGCTCGGGCCAGGAGTTCGCTTGATGTTTGGTCGTGATGGCAATTTGGCGTTGCCCAGAGAGTGAACATGAGACAGCCACTTATCGGAGACGTCTCTTGTCAGACGTCTCCGGGGGCAGCACGGTGGTGCAGTGGTTAGCACTGTTGCCTTACAGCTAGAAGGTTCCTGGTTCGAATCCCCAGGGTGGCAGGGGTTGGAACCTTTATGTGTGGAGTTTGCATGTTCTCCCTGTGCTGCGTGGGTTTACTCCGGGGGCTCCGGTTTCCTCCCACAATCCAAAGACATGCATGTTAGGTTAATTGGCTGTTCTAAATTGTCCCTAGATATCTGTTTCCTATAGGCCCTTAGAATAGAGGGTTAATACTAGTGAAAGCGCTTTGAGTGGTCTTTGTGACTAGAAAAGCGCTATATAAGTGCAGGTTAGTTAGTTAGTTAGTTAGACGCGCGCTGCCACGAAGGGGGTTCTTCTCATGACAGACATGCTTTTCTTGGCACAACACCAGTGGAGCGCCATGGTGTTTTGCGTCCATCACTTGATTTGTGCTGGGGGCAGCCAACATCAGGATGCAGTTTCTGGAGGAGGTGGTGACACTGTGGGCTCAGGCATGGCGGCATTTAAAAAAAAAATGTATTTCCACAGCAGATGCAGGGTGGCTGTGGGGGTTGTGAAGGCGTCCCCGCCTTTCTGCGCGAAGAATCGAGAGAAAGAAGAGGAGGGATTGCATTTTGTGCTGTCACTTGCTGACATAGTGGAGCCACTGCATGTGCCAATGCACAACAACGGCAAATTATTTGCATTTTTTGGACCAATTAAAGCAACACTGTAAGATTTTCACTTTAAAATAATGTTTCCAAAATTACTGAGATGGTACGTCAACCTATGATCAGTGAATGTCACTTTCACTATAGCCTAAGCAGGCCTGCATTACCTGCAAGAGCTCTGTTCATGGTAGGAAAATTGAAAAGCCTACAACTAGGACGACTGTGACCACAGTCTCAACAGCCAATCACAGGGCGTAACTTTGTTCACCAGCAACTAAACACCCTGTGATTGGCTGTTGGGACTGAGGTCATAGTCACCATAATTGTAGTCTTTTCAGTGTTTCTACCCAGAACAAGAAAGTTACATAGTGTTGCTTAAGAGAATTTAAACAATTTCCCGCTGAACCCTGAACGTTCTCTCACAGAGCCCTGGTTGAAAAACACTGACATATACAATTAAATAAATATACTGAGATGTATCAGAAATGCAACATACAAAGAAAACAAATCCTGCATATAAGTTATATGCTTTAAAACTGTTAATATTAATTAATGTTAATGCATGTACAGCAGCATAATTGCTTTCATCTAAATGCATAAACTTCCCCATCAGAACATCTGTGGGATATTCTGGGTCACCGTGTACGCCGTCGGGATCCTTCACTAACAAATCATGTGGTGCTGCTTGCTGAATGGGACCAGTTCCTCAGCGTCAAATTGTCAACTTAGTAACTTCAGTCCCATGCAGAGTTGAGACTTTGCTGGCAACAAATGGAGTTCACAAGACATAAAGTCAAGAGAAATGATTAATAATTAAGTTTTGTTGCATACAGTGGTGTGAAAAAATGTTTGCCCCCTTCCTGATTTCTCATTTTTTTTTGCGTTTGTCACACTTAAATGTTTCAGATCATCAAACAAATTTAAATATTAGACAAAGATAACACAAGTAAACACAAAATGCAGTTTTTAAATGAAGGTGTTTATTGTGAAGGGAAAAAAAAATCCAAACCTACATGGCCCTGTGTGAAAAAGTGATTGCCCCTAAACCTAATAACTGGTTGGGCCACCCTCAGTAGGACGAAATTCTGAGAAATCACCTGTTGAAGACACTGGGTGGAGGTAAAACCTGCAGGGTCTTGGCCCTCCATGGAATGAGTTTGACACCTGTGTTCTAGACTATCTCAGAATACTTTTAGAGCAGCTTATTCCACATCACAAACATTGAAATTATCGTATGTTTGTGCACACAATTGTAAGCTTTTATAGAAATGTTGCTAACTCCTACAGATATAAAAAATAAGTTTTCTGAAACCTCTGTAACGGTATCATTATGAAATATTTGTCCCTGGATCCTTAAAGATTCTGCAACTTGTTCATCCAAATTTTAAGGCCTTAAGTATGATTAAGAAATGACAGTCCATCTTTATTTTGAGGGTCTTAAAAATATTAGAGCTTAAAAACAAGATTGCTGCATTGTGTTGCATTAAACAGTGATGTCATTATATCATTTTTTTTTATTTGTAGCTAATATTAGTAGCTTTATTGTTTCATAATGAGTGTAATTTTTCAGCCACTTCTTGCAGCCTTCCTTCTTGCAGGAAGCTCTTATTCTGTCCTAAAATCCAAGCATACTGGCTGGACGTTGTACCGGACATGAGTCAGATATTTGGAGTGTCTGTAGACATGGATCCTCGCTCTTTACTGTTGGGACACCCAAACCAGGACTTACTTTCTGGAAGCTTAGCCAGACTGTACAATATCCTCGCATATGCGGCAAGAAGGAATATTTCCTTGTCATGGATATGTGACAAACCTCCAACCAAAACAAACTGGCATAAAATTATCATGGAGTGTTTCCCTTTGGAATATTTAACATGTCTACTTCACTCAACAAAGGGACATTTTATGAAAATATGGACTCCATACCACCAATTCTCTAGCCTTACGGTGGCTTCGAGTATCAACTTGGATTAAATATGACTTTCTTTTTCCCGGACCTTGTTTGTGGTGCTGTGGTGGACACGTTCCTCTGTACAAGTGTGGGAATATACAGTATGTGTACGTGTATGAGTTTCCAGCTGTGCAGTATATCCCTTTATTATTTTAATCTTTGATTTTGTGTAGATCAATGTTGTGCTGAGCTGTTCTTCACGTTTTGATTGTTTGGTATTTTGTGTGTGTGTGTGTGTGTGTGTGTGTGTGTGTGTGTGTGTGTGTGTGTGTGAGAGAGAGAGAGAGAGAGAGAGAGAGAGAGAGAGAGAGACAAAAGGGGGGAAAATTCAATAAATATATTGAAAAAAACCCAATCTTATTCACTGTCTGATAGCAAAGAGATATTTTTTATAGTTACAAAATGACACATTGTAACCTATTATGGCATGTATAATGACAATTTAGTCTTGTAATTTGTTTATACTCACTGTGAAATGTTGATTACATACAAAGTCAATGGAAAGATGCAAACGCACATTTGCTCCGGGTGATGCACATGAGTTTGCATCCATACGAGTTGGATTTTGTTCAGCTCGGGCCAGGAGTTCGCTTGATGTTTGGTCGTGATGGCAATTTGGCGTTGCCCAGAGAGTGAACATGAGACAGCCACTTATCGGAGACGTCTCTTGTCAGACGTCTCCGGGGGCAGCACGGTGGTGCAGTGGTTAGCACTGTTGCCTTACAGCTAGAAGGTTCCTGGTTCGAATCCCCAGGGTGGCAGGGGTTGGAACCTTTCTGTGTGGAGTTTGCATGTTCTCCCTGTGCTGCGTGGGTTTACTCCGGGGGCTCCGGTTTCCTCCCACAATCCAAAGACATGCATGTTAGGTTAATTGGCTGTTCTAAATTGTCCCTAGATATCTGTTTCCTATAGGCCCTTAGAATAGAGGGTTAATACTAGTGAAAGCGCTTTGAGTGGTCTTTGTGACTAGAAAAGCGCTATATAAGTGCAGGTTAGTTAGTTAGTTAGTTAGACGCGCGCTGCCACGAAGGGGGTTCTTCTCATGACAGACATGCTTTTCTTGGCACAACACCAGTGGAGCGCCATGGTGTTTTGCGTCCATCACTTGATTTGTGCTGGGGGCAGCCAACATCAGGATGCAGTTTCTGGAGGAGGTGGTGACACTGTGGGCTCAGGCATGGCGGCATTTAAAAAAAAAATGTATTTCCACAGCAGATGCAGGGTGGCTGTGGGGGTTGTGAAGGCGTCCCCGCCTTTCTGCGCGAAGAATCGAGAGAAAGAAGAGGAGGGATTGCATTTTGTGCTGTCACTTGCTGACATAGTGGAGCCACTGCATGTGCCAATGCACAACAACGGCAAATTATTTGCATTTTTTGGACCAATTAAAGCAACACTGTAAGATTTTCACTTTAAAATAATGTTTCCAAAATTACTGAGATGGTACGTCAACCTATGATCAGTGAATGTCACTTTCACTATAGCCTAAGCAGGCCTGCATTACCTGCAAGAGCTCTGTTCATGGTAGGAAAATTGAAAAGCCTACAACTAGGACGACTGTGACCACAGTCTCAACAGCCAATCACAGGGCGTAACTTTGTTCACCAGCAACTAAACACCCTGTGATTGGCTGTTGGGACTGAGGTCATAGTCACCATAATTGTAGTCTTTTCAGTGTTTCTACCCAGAACAAGAAAGTTACATAGTGTTGCTTAAGAGAATTTAAACAATTTCCCGCTGAACCCTGAACGTTCTCTCACAGAGCCCTGGTTGAAAAACACTGACATATACAATTAAATAAATATACTGAGATGTATCAGAAATGCAACATACAAAGAAAACAAATCCTGCATATAAGTTATATGCTTTAAAACTGTTAATATTAATTAATGTTAATGCATGTACAGCAGCATAATTGCTTTCATCTAAATGCATAAACTTCCCCATCAGAACATCTGTGGGATATTCTGGGTCACCGTGTACGCCGTCGGGATCCTTCACTAACAAATCATGTGGTGCTGCTTGCTGAATGGGACCAGTTCCTCAGCGTCAAATTGTCAACTTAGTAACTTCAGTCCCATGCAGAGTTGAGACTTTGCTGGCAACAAATGGAGTTCACAAGACATAAAGTCAAGAGAAATGATTAATAATTAAGTTTTGTTGCATACAGTGGTGTGAAAAAATGTTTGCCCCCTTCCTGATTTCTCATTTTTTTTTGCGTTTGTCACACTTAAATGTTTCAGATCATCAAACAAATTTAAATATTAGACAAAGATAACACAAGTAAACACAAAATGCAGTTTTTAAATGAAGGTGTTTATTGTGAAGGGAAAAAAAAATCCAAACCTACATGGCCCTGTGTGAAAAAGTGATTGCCCCTAAACCTAATAACTGGTTGGGCCACCCTCAGTAGGACGAAATTCTGAGAAATCACCTGTTGAAGACACTGGGTGGAGGTAAAACCTGCAGGGTCTTGGCCCTCCATGGAATGAGTTTGACACCTGTGTTCTAGACTATCTCAGAATACTTTTAGAGCAGCTTATTCCACATCACAAACATTGAAATTATCGTATGTTTGTGCACACAATTGTAAGCTTTTATAGAAATGTTGCTAACTCCTACAGATATAAAAAATAAGTTTTCTGAAACCTCTGTAACGGTATCATTATGAAATATTTGTCCCTGGATCCTTAAAGATTCTGCAACTTGTTCATCCAAATTTTAAGGCCTTAAGTATGATTAAGAAATGACAGTCCATCTTTATTTTGAGGGTCTTAAAAATATTAGAGCTTAAAAACAAGATTGCTGCATTGTGTTGCATTAAACAGTGATGTCATTATATCATTTTTTTTTATTTGTAGCTAATATTAGTAGCTTTATTGTTTCATAATGAGTGTAATTTTTCAGCCACTTCTTGCAGCCTTCCTTCTTGCAGGAAGCTCTTATTCTGTCCTAAAATCCAAGCATACTGGCTGGACGTTGTACCGGACATGAGTCAGATATTTGGAGTGTCTGTAGACATGGATCCTCGCTCTTTACTGTTGGGACACCCAAACCAGGACTTACTTTCTGGAAGCTTAGCCAGACTGTACAATATCCTCGCATATGCGGCAAGAAGGAATATTTCCTTGTCATGGATATGTGACAAACCTCCAACCAAAACAAACTGGCATAAAATTATCATGGAGTGTTTCCCTTTGGAATATTTAACATGTCTACTTCACTCAACAAAGGGACATTTTATGAAAATATGGACTCCATACCACCAATTCTCTAGCCTTACGGTGGCTTCGAGTATCAACTTGGATTAAATATGACTTTCTTTTTCCCGGACCTTGTTTGTGGTGCTGTGGTGGACACGTTCCTCTGTACAAGTGTGGGAATATACAGTATGTGTACGTGTATGAGTTTCCAGCTGTGCAGTATATCCCTTTATTATTTTAATCTTTGATTTTGTGTAGATCAATGTTGTGCTGAGCTGTTCTTCACGTTTTGATTGTTTGGTATTTTGTGTGTGTGTGTGTGTGTGTGTGTGTGTGTGTGTGTGTGTGTGTGTGTGAGAGAGAGAGAGAGAGAGAGAGAGAGAGAGAGAGAGAGACAAAAGGGGGGAAAATTCAATAAATATATTGAAAAAAACCCAATCTTATTCACTGTCTGATAGCAAAGAGATATTTTTTATAGTTACAAAATGACACATTGTAACCTATTATGGCATGTATAATGACAATTTAGTCTTGTAATTTGTTTATACTCACTGTGAAATGTTGATTACATACAAAGTCAATGGAAAGATGCAAACGCACATTTGCTCCGGGTGATGCACATGAGTTTGCATCCATACGAGTTGGATTTTGTTCAGCTCGGGCCAGGAGTTCGCTTGATGTTTGGTCGTGATGGCAATTTGGCGTTGCCCAGAGAGTGAACATGAGACAGCCACTTATCGGAGACGTCTCTTGTCAGACGTCTCCGGGGGCAGCACGGTGGTGCAGTGGTTAGCACTGTTGCCTTACAGCTAGAAGGTTCCTGGTTCGAATCCCCAGGGTGGCAGGGGTTGGAACCTTTCTGTGTGGAGTTTGCATGTTCTCCCTGTGCTGCGTGGGTTTACTCCGGGGGCTCCGGTTTCCTCCCACAATCCAAAGACATGCATGTTAGGTTAATTGGCTGTTCTAAATTGTCCCTAGATATCTGTTTCCTATAGGCCCTTAGAATAGAGGGTTAATACTAGTGAAAGCGCTTTGAGTGGTCTTTGTGACTAGAAAAGCGCTATATAAGTGCAGGTTAGTTAGTTAGTTAGTTAGACGCGCGCTGCCACGAAGGGGGTTCTTCTCATGACAGACATGCTTTTCTTGGCACAACACCAGTGGAGCGCCATGGTGTTTTGCGTCCATCACTTGATTTGTGCTGGGGGCAGCCAACATCAGGATGCAGTTTCTGGAGGAGGTGGTGACACTGTGGGCTCAGGCATGGCGGCATTTAAAAAAAAAATGTATTTCCACAGCAGATGCAGGGTGGCTGTGGGGGTTGTGAAGGCGTCCCCGCCTTTCTGCGCGAAGAATCGAGAGAAAGAAGAGGAGGGATTGCATTTTGTGCTGTCACTTGCTGACATAGTGGAGCCACTGCATGTGCCAATGCACAACAACGGCAAATTATTTGCATTTTTTGGACCAATTAAAGCAACACTGTAAGATTTTCACTTTAAAATAATGTTTCCAAAATTACTGAGATGGTACGTCAACCTATGATCAGTGAATGTCACTTTCACTATAGCCTAAGCAGGCCTGCATTACCTGCAAGAGCTCTGTTCATGGTAGGAAAATTGAAAAGCCTACAACTAGGACGACTGTGACCACAGTCTCAACAGCCAATCACAGGGCGTAACTTTGTTCACCAGCAACTAAACACCCTGTGATTGGCTGTTGGGACTGAGGTCATAGTCACCATAATTGTAGTCTTTTCAGTGTTTCTACCCAGAACAAGAAAGTTACATAGTGTTGCTTAAGAGAATTTAAACAATTTCCCGCTGAACCCTGAACGTTCTCTCACAGAGCCCTGGTTGAAAAACACTGACATATACAATTAAATAAATATACTGAGATGTATCAGAAATGCAACATACAAAGAAAACAAATCCTGCATATAAGTTATATGCTTTAAAACTGTTAATATTAATTAATGTTAATGCATGTACAGCAGCATAATTGCTTTCATCTAAATGCATAAACTTCCCCATCAGAACATCTGTGGGATATTCTGGGTCACCGTGTACGCCGTCGGGATCCTTCACTAACAAATCATGTGGTGCTGCTTGCTGAATGGGACCAGTTCCTCAGCGTCAAATTGTCAACTTAGTAACTTCAGTCCCATGCAGAGTTGAGACTTTGCTGGCAACAAATGGAGTTCACAAGACATAAAGTCAAGAGAAATGATTAATAATTAAGTTTTGTTGCATACAGTGGTGTGAAAAAATGTTTGCCCCCTTCCTGATTTCTCATTTTTTTTTGCGTTTGTCACACTTAAATGTTTCAGATCATCAAACAAATTTAAATATTAGACAAAGATAACACAAGTAAACACAAAATGCAGTTTTTAAATGAAGGTGTTTATTGTGAAGGGAAAAAAAAATCCAAACCTACATGGCCCTGTGTGAAAAAGTGATTGCCCCTAAACCTAATAACTGGTTGGGCCACCCTCAGTAGGACGAAATTCTGAGAAATCACCTGTTGAAGACACTGGGTGGAGGTAAAACCTGCAGGGTCTTGGCCCTCCATGGAATGAGTTTGACACCTGTGTTCTAGACTATCTCAGAATACTTTTAGAGCAGCTTATTCCACATCACAAACATTGAAATTATCGTATGTTTGTGCACACAATTGTAAGCTTTTATAGAAATGTTGCTAACTCCTACAGATATAAAAAATAAGTTTTCTGAAACCTCTGTAACGGTATCATTATGAAATATTTGTCCCTGGATCCTTAAAGATTCTGCAACTTGTTCATCCAAATTTTAAGGCCTTAAGTATGATTAAGAAATGACAGTCCATCTTTATTTTGAGGGTCTTAAAAATATTAGAGCTTAAAAACAAGATTGCTGCATTGTGTTGCATTAAACAGTGATGTCATTATATCATTTTTTTTTATTTGTAGCTAATATTAGTAGCTTTATTGTTTCATAATGAGTGTAATTTTTCAGCCACTTCTTGCAGCCTTCCTTCTTGCAGGAAGCTCTTATTCTGTCCTAAAATCCAAGCATACTGGCTGGACGTTGTACCGGACATGAGTCAGATATTTGGAGTGTCTGTAGACATGGATCCTCGCTCTTTACTGTTGGGACACCCAAACCAGGACTTACTTTCTGGAAGCTTAGCCAGACTGTACAATATCCTCGCATATGCGGCAAGAAGGAATATTTCCTTGTCATGGATATGTGACAAACCTCCAACCAAAACAAACTGGCATAAAATTATCATGGAGTGTTTCCCTTTGGAATATTTAACATGTCTACTTCACTCAACAAAGGGACATTTTATGAAAATATGGACTCCATACCACCAATTCTCTAGCCTTACGGTGGCTTCGAGTATCAACTTGGATTAAATATGACTTTCTTTTTCCCGGACCTTGTTTGTGGTGCTGTGGTGGACACGTTCCTCTGTACAAGTGTGGGAATATACAGTATGTGTACGTGTATGAGTTTCCAGCTGTGCAGTATATCCCTTTATTATTTTAATCTTTGATTTTGTGTAGATCAATGTTGTGCTGAGCTGTTCTTCACGTTTTGTTTGTTTGGTATTTTGTGTGTGTGTGTGTGTGTGTGTGTGTGTGTGTGTGTGTGTGTGTGTGTGAGAGAGAGAGAGAGAGAGAGAGAGAGAGAGAGAGAGAGAGACAAAAGGGGGGAAAATTCAATAAATATATTGAAAAAAACCCAATCTTATTCACTGTCTGATAGCAAAGAGATATTTTTTATAGTTACAAAATGACACATTGTAACCTATTATGGCATGTATAATGACAATTTAGTCTTGTAATTTGTTTATACTCACTGTGAAATGTTGATTACATACAAAGTCAATGGAAAGATGCAAACGCACATTTGCTCCGGGTGATGCACATGAGTTTGCATCCATACGAGTTGGATTTTGTTCAGCTCGGGCCAGGAGTTCGCTTGATGTTTGGTCGTGATGGCAATTTGGCGTTGCCCAGAGAGTGAACATGAGACAGCCACTTATCGGAGACGTCTCTTGTCAGACGTCTCCGGGGGCAGCACGGTGGTGCAGTGGTTAGCACTGTTGCCTTACAGCTAGAAGGTTCCTGGTTCGAATCCCCAGGGTGGCAGGGGTTGGAACCTTTCTGTGTGGAGTTTGCATGTTCTCCCTGTGCTGCGTGGGTTTACTCCGGGGGCTCCGGTTTCCTCCCACAATCCAAAGACATGCATGTTAGGTTAATTGGCTGTTCTAAATTGTCCCTAGATATCTGTTTCCTATAGGCCCTTAGAATAGAGGGTTAATACTAGTGAAAGCGCTTTGAGTGGTCTTTGTGACTAGAAAAGCGCTATATAAGTGCAGGTTAGTTAGTTAGTTAGTTAGACGCGCGCTGCCACGAAGGGGGTTCTTCTCATGACAGACATGCTTTTCTTGGCACAACACCAGTGGAGCGCCATGGTGTTTTGCGTCCATCACTTGATTTGTGCTGGGGGCAGCCAACATCAGGATGCAGTTTCTGGAGGAGGTGGTGACACTGTGGGCTCAGGCATGGCGGCATTTAAAAAAAAAATGTATTTCCACAGCAGATGCAGGGTGGCTGTGGGGGTTGTGAAGGCGTCCCCGCCTTTCTGCGCGAAGAATCGAGAGAAAGAAGAGGAGGGATTGCATTTTGTGCTGTCACTTGCTGACATAGTGGAGCCACTGCATGTGCCAATGCACAACAACGGCAAATTATTTGCATTTTTTGGACCAATTAAAGCAACACTGTAAGATTTTCACTTTAAAATAATGTTTCCAAAATTACTGAGATGGTACGTCAACCTATGATCAGTGAATGTCACTTTCACTATAGCCTAAGCAGGCCTGCATTACCTGCAAGAGCTCTGTTCATGGTAGGAAAATTGAAAAGCCTACAACTAGGACGACTGTGACCACAGTCTCAACAGCCAATCACAGGGCGTAACTTTGTTCACCAGCAACTAAACACCCTGTGATTGGCTGTTGGGACTGAGGTCATAGTCACCATAATTGTAGTCTTTTCAGTGTTTCTACCCAGAACAAGAAAGTTACATAGTGTTGCTTAAGAGAATTTAAACAATTTCCCGCTGAACCCTGAACGTTCTCTCACAGAGCCCTGGTTGAAAAACACTGACATATACAATTAAATAAATATACTGAGATGTATCAGAAATGCAACATACAAAGAAAACAAATCCTGCATATAAGTTATATGCTTTAAAACTGTTAATATTAATTAATATTAATGCATGTACAGCAGCATAATTGCTTTCATCTAAATGCATAAACTTCCCCATCAGAACATCTGTGGGATATTCTGGGTCACCGTGTACGCCGTCGGGATCCTTCACTAACAAATCATGTGGTGCTGCTTGCTGAATGGGACCAGTTCCTCAGCGTCAAATTGTCAACTTAGTAACTTCAGTCCCATGCAGAGTTGAGACTTTGCTGGCAACAAATGGAGTTCACAAGACATAAAGTCAAGAGAAATGATTAATAATTAAGTTTTGTTGCATACAGTGGTGTGAAAAAATGTTTGCCCCCTTCCTGATTTCTCATTTTTTTTTGCGTTTGTCACACTTAAATGTTTCAGATCATCAAACAAATTTAAATATTAGACAAAGATAACACAAGTAAACACAAAATGCAGTTTTTAAATGAAGGTGTTTATTGTGAAGGGAAAAAAAAATCCAAACCTACATGGCCCTGTGTGAAAAAGTGATTGCCCCTAAACCTAATAACTGGTTGGGCCACCCTTAGCAGCAACAACTGCAATCAAGCGTTTGCGATCACTGGCAATGAGTCTTTTACAGTGCTGTGGAGGAATTTTGGCCCACTCATCTTGCAGAATTGTTGTAATTCAGCCACATTGGAGGGTTTTCAAGCATGAACGGCCTTTTTAAGGTCATGCCACAGCATCTCAATCGGATTCAGGTCAGGACTTTGACTAGGCCACTCCAAAGTCTTCATTTTGCTTTTCTTAAGCCATTCAGAGGTGGACTTGCTGGTGTGTTTTAGATCATTGTCCTGCTGCAGAACCCAAGTGTGCTTCAGCTTGAGGTCATGAACAGATGGCTGGACATTCTCCTTCAGGATTTTTTGGTAGACAGCAGAATTCATGGTTCCATTTACCACAGGAAGTCTTCCAGGTCCTGAAGCAGCAAAACAGCCCCAGACCATCACACTACCGCCACCATATTTTACTGCTGGTATGATGATCCTTTTCTGAAATGCTGTGTTACTTTTACGTCAGATGTAATGGGACACACACCTTCCAAAAAGTTCAACTTTTGTCTCGTCAATCCACAGAGTATTTTCCCAAAAGTCTTGGGGATCATCAAGATGGTTCCTGGCAAAACTGAGATGAGCCTTTATGTTCTTTTTGCTCAGCAGTGGTTTTGATCTTGGAACTCTGCCATGCAGGTCATTTTTGCCCAGTCTCTTTCTTATGGTGGCGTCATGAACACTGACCTAAACTGAGGTAAGTGAGGCCTGCAGTTCTTTGGATGTTGTTGTGGGGTCTTTTGTGATCTCTTGGATGAGTCGTCGCTGCTCTCTTGGGGTAATTTTGGTCAGCCGGCCACTCCTGGGAAGGTTCACCACTGTTCCATGTTTTCACCATTTGTGGATAATGACTTTCACTGTGGTTCACTGGAGTCCCAAAGCTTTAGAAATGGCTTTATAACCTTTTCCAGACTGATAGATCTCAATTATTTTGTTTCTCATTTGTTCCTGAATTTCTTTGGATCGCAGCATGTCTACTTTTTGAGGATCTTTTGGTCTACTTCACTTTGTCAGGCAGGTCCTATTTAAGTGATTTCTTGATTGAGAACAGGTGTGGCAGTAATCAACCCTGGGTATGGCTAGAAAAACTGAACTCAGCTTTCCAAAAATGTGATAAACCACAGTTAATTTATGTTTTAACGGGGGGGAATCACTTTTTCACTTAGGGCCATGTAGGTTTGGATTTTTTTTTACCCTTAATAATAAACACCATTTAAAAACAGTATTTTCTGTTTACTTGTGTTATCTTTGTCTAATATTTAAATTTAAATTTGTTTGATGATCTGAAACATTTAAGTGTGACAAACATACGAAAAAAAGAGAAACCAGGAAAGGGCAAACACTTTTTCACACCACTATGAAGTGTATCTTCATTTGTGTTTTATTCAGTGGTGACTTACACCAGTTTCTGAAATTGATAGTGCTGTGTTTTTAATGCTTCTCAGTATAGTTTAGCTTGATTTTAGCAGCTTATATTAAGTAGATTCTTCAGCTGATTGTAAATGCTGTGATTGTAAATGTGGTTCCAGATCACAATTGGGATCCACACAGGAGAAGTGGTGACTGGGGTGATTGGTCAGAGGATGCCAAGATACTGCCTGTTTGGAAACACGGTCAACCTCACCAGTCGTACAGAAACGACAGGGGAAAAAGGAAAAATAAACGTCTCCGAATACACATACAGGTAAGTACTGTATAGTAGATCCTGCTGAACCTCTTAAAATTCTGGTGTCCCGCCTGCAGGATGTGTCAAATTTTCCACTGCCGCTCAGTGAAGAAAGAATTTGATTTACTTTGCGTATGCTATTTTTATGCATTTTGAGGAAAATTAGCTGGAATGCTAAGGATTAATTCTGATCAATTTCTTTGTCATGGACAAAAAAAAAAAAAGAAAAATGAAAAGACCTTTGTACTGTAAGTTTACATTGTATTAATGTGCTAGTGTGATTAAAAATAAAAGGAGGCACAAAATACTGTGTTGTTATGATGCTGTATTCTAGGTGTTTGCAGTCAGCTGAGAATGCCGACCCTCAGTTTCATTTGGAGTATCGGGGCCCCATCACCATGAAAGGAAAGAAGGAGCCGATGAAGGTGTGGTTTCTTTCCCGGAAGACCACCGACACAGAGCCAGCTAAAGCTTAATAAATCTTTGGGGATGAAATGGATCAGATGATATTTTTAATTATGAAACACGGTTGTGTATCGTCCGCGCGCTTGTTGCTTAGCCCTGATGTGCCATGACCTCATTATATTTTATAACTTTGTGTTTAGTTATTAATCTGTTGTAGATTCTTGATGATACATTTCTGGAGAAAGATTTTAATAAGCAAAACAGTTACCATTAATTGTAAATGTTTAGGCTGCACGGTGGCGCAGTGGTTTAGCACTGTGGCAGCACAGTTTACCCTTGGCCGGGGGATCGTGGGGATCATGAGATCGTGGGATCGATCCCAGCCCCCGACCAACAGTGAGCTGTGTGGAGTTTGCATGTTCTCCCCGTGTTGCGTGGGTTTACTCCGGGATTTCTCCGGTTTCCTCCCACATACCAAAAAACATGTAGGTTTAGGGCGCTCGCGCACGCAGCGACCGGCAGCCGGTGGCTTGTCACCAGACTGCAAACCAAATCTACCTACGGG
This sequence comes from Pholidichthys leucotaenia, assembly GCA_020510985.1. Taxonomy (NCBI): domain Eukaryota; kingdom Metazoa; phylum Chordata; class Actinopteri; order Cichliformes; family Pholidichthyidae; genus Pholidichthys; species Pholidichthys leucotaenia. The sequence goes on along the minus strand of CM035848.1, from coordinate 187,323,601 downwards.
TACAAATAAGTAACAAAAAAAAAAAAAAAAAAAAAAAAAAAAAAAAAAAAAAATGTTTTCATACTTTAATCTGGTATGTTTATGTGGTCCACAGTGTGCCAAAAATAGACAGAATCTTTCATCTTAATGTTGCCAAAAAATAAACACAGCAGGTAAACTGATAAATATTTTCACTTTATATGTATTGATTATGATCTGTTTTAAGTCTATCATCTTTTAGAAGTAATGAAAGATTCTCTGTTATTGTAATTAAAACTCTTACTTGATTACATGTTTGTACTATTACATTACTGTTACTATTTATAGGGTCATTTTTTATTGAATGTGTGTCCCACTTAATAAATGGCTGCCATCACAACAACTAAACAATTTAAATATATTTAGATTAGGAACAGATCGATAGATTAGAACTATTATGCTGACTACATTCTTAGATTCCATTTCAATTATGTATTTTATATTTATGTTATTTTAAATGATATTAATGATAAAGGATTTGAGAATTTAGTAAATATGTAACATCACTGAAGTATTAGAAAATCAATAACATCCCACTGGGAGGAGGACCCGGGGCAGACCCAGGACTCGCTGGAGAGACTACTGTATGTCTCCCAGCTGGTCTGGGAACGCCTTGGTATCCTCTCTGAAGAGCTGGAGCAGGTGGCTGGGGAGAGGGAAGTCTGGGCTTCTCTGCTTGAACTTCTGCCTCTGCGACCCGGACCTCTGGAAAAGCGGTAGAAGATGGATGGATAAAAATGTACATGAAGAACGTGATATTTATTGCACTTTCACTATTTCATTTTGTCTTTTCCATTAAATACTATTGAGTTTATTTTATGCTGATTTGTGTATTAGAAAGATGTTATAAATGACCTCTGTATTTATTGTTTACGCCATGGTACTTTGTATGTGTTGATTATTTTCACTACAATTCACTGTCCTTTTAATGCCCTGTTTTCTAAATAAACTATTAATAATCACCAATCATTATTGATTATTTCTAAATTTCCCATAATGTCTCTCCAGTTTCTTGTGTAATAATAAGCAGGTTTCCCCTTGAGTACATGAATACAGTATAGTTTTGACCAACCTTGTTTATTTTTACATTGTGAGAGGCATTTTAATGAGCTTAGAAAAGTTTATATCACTAACACTTTTTTGTCATATAGATTAGTTATAATTTTGTTAAAAGACGATCAAAAAAGTGACACTTGGTTGTATTAATTCAAAAGGCAGTTTTGCAGCATAAGTGTTTCATTACATTACTTGATTTGTTTTGTGAAGTACACCCTGTAGTGTATCAAATATGGTACTGGGTGTACCTGGGGTGTACTGGGGGTGACGGCGTCGCCCTTCTGGTTCTGCTGCCACCACCCTGGGGTAAAAATGGCATAGGCGGAAGGGACATGGTCTCTTTCGCTGTCGACCCTTTGTCTATACAGAGCACCTGTGTTATTGTGGTTCATCATAATAAAGTTAGTTCAACTGCACCTCCAGCCTGATTCTTGTGAGAGTAAGTTATGGACATAACATTTAGTGACGAGGAAAAAGGTATGGAGAGAGCTGTTTCTGCTATTCGGCCATTTTTGGAGGTTCCAGGCGAGCTGCCGGTCTCCTGGGTGAGATGGTATGCAGCTTTTCAAAGTTATTTGGTGGCCCTGAACCTCGGAGAGCTAGAGAAACTGCATGCAAAAGCTGTTTTGGTCCATAATCTTGGCATGGAGGGCCGACGGATCCTTGGCACATTGGGAAAGTGTAATAGTTTTGATGACGTGGTCAAGCTAATGGTGCGCTATTTTCATGCTCCGGAAAACGTCATAGTCTAGAGGATCAGGTTTCGGGAGCGCCGCCAGCGGACTTGAGAGTCAGTGCAGAGTTACGTTGCAGACTTGCGTCAGCTGGCGGAAGAGTGCCAGTTTGGAGCCTTTGAAGAAGAGATGGTCCGTGATCAACTGGCGGAACACACAATTTGTTCTGCGGCACAGTCAAGGCTCCTGCCTTACCCGGGTGAACTGACATTAGCCACAGCAGTTGAGCTCGCACAACAATTTGAAGCAGCTGAAAAACTGTCGGAGGACCTCAGTGAGAGAACCACGTTGGGGCATGCTGAGATACGTTTGAAAGCGCTGGCTGTGGACCCGGATAGCGAAGACAGCGTGGGTGAAGAGGAATATGCTGCTGCTATAAAAATTAGGTCCGCCCTGGGTACGCCAAGATGTTATGGCTGTGGGTCCACCAGGCACCGGTATAAGGCAAAAGAGTGTCCGGCAAAAGGCAAATGCTGTGGCAAGTGTGGTCTTCTGCATCATTTCGCCAGGGCCTGCAAAGATTTTGAGTGAGAGGACCGAAGATGTAGAGAGGATTCCCCCGCAGCAACTCCTACGGTTATTCATACTGTCTCACCGAGCACAGATGGGCGAATTTATTGCAACATTTTGCTGGACGGCGTAGACGTACCGTTGGTGGACATGGGATCAGCAATTTCCGTGTTGAATTGACCCACTGTGAGAAGTCTGTTCCCACATTACCGTGTGAGAGGACTGTCGACGTCTTGCTTTGGCTATGGAGGAAACAAGTTGGCCATCGTGGGTTCGTAGGAGTTGACGGCGAGGTACAAGTCGGCAATGATGTCCAACGTCCAGTTCGTGGTAACCGTCAGTGGGTCGAACATAATGGGATGTGATATGTTCTACGGCTTGGGATTCATGATCACCAGCGGCGTCAGAGAAGAGTGGTCGGGCTGTGGTCTGTGGGACCGACCTACTCCGTGCATGGAGGACGGTGCGGTATGGGACAGTGACTGGCCTAATATTCTGGGCGATGAGCAGGATCAGTGCCGTAAAGGGCCATCGTGGGAGGGTTCCGATGCCAGTGTCCAAGCTACCCTGGATGTGGGAACTGGACGGCACAGCGGAGCACCCAGGACGGCTGATAGAGCCAAAACACTAGCCCCCTCTGCTTCCGGAGTTCGGCCTGGTGGTACCGGAAGGCAAAGAGCTTCAGTGGCATTGCCTGCGTTTAAAATGAAAGGGAGCGGGGCAGGACCGGCTGGCACAGTAGCATGACACAGCAAAGCAACATTGGAGGCCGAGGAGGGCTTTGGATTGGGTCAATGGAACGGTTCGACCCAGGAAGGAAGCCCGTTTATGACATGGTGGACATTTGAAGCCGAGTCGAGCTCCTCTATGGGTCGATGACGGGGTTCGGCCCAGGGGGAGGCTCGGCTGAGGATGGTCCACGAGAAGAGAAAACGATGGGATGACCAGGGGCGGCTACGGGTGGTGGCTGCCCGGGAAGACGACCATCTCAGGCTGTCTGATGACTCATGGAGACACCCCCATGAGCTGCGGCGTGTGGACGAGAAGAAACGCCGACGTTTCTCATCCCCAGAGGTGACGACGCTTTGGGAGGGATCCACCAGACGGAAATCAAAGGGGTGGGTCTTCCATCGAGACTGTAAGGTGACTGTAAGGTGACTGTGGAGTTACTATTAACATGGTATGGTTAAAGTGTTGATATATTTTATTGCCCAAAGTCACATAGTCAATATGTTTTACGTGTACTCGCTGTTTTGTTGCCCTGTTTTGAAAAAAAAAAATCCTCAACACTGTTTGTCTAATTGCATCTAAGTGAATGTGATTGTGTGAAATGCCTGGATTATGGGGTGGGTGTGTTGGGGTGGGGGCTAACAACGAGATGTAAATACACATATTAGCTGTTGTTTTGTTGTAGTGGATACTGAAAGTTTGGTTGTGTTTAAATTATTTATTAGTAATACAGCTGTTTTGTTTTATGGACTTTGCAGGATCACAGATGGGAGAATAACCCGTCTAGCCGTGTAGAGGTGGGTCAGCAGTCTACCTGTCCCCCTCTAGTTTAGTTATAGTGTGTGAATGGATAGGTCTATACACACACACACACACACACACACACACACACACACATACTGTTCATATACACATATGCATATATATACGCATATGTTACTGTTATTCGCATGTGAGTCAGGTTTAAATTTGGGGAGGGCCAAATTGGTGTGATTTGGATTTTCTACGGGGGGGGGGGGGTGTAGTGCATCAAATATGGTACTTGGTGTACCTGGGGTGCACTGGGTGTGACGGCGCCGCCCTGCCGGTTCCGCTGCCACCCTGGGGTATAAAAGGCGTAGGCGGAAGGAACACGGTCTCTTTCGCCATCGACCCTTTGCCTATACGGTGTCATAAGCCTCCTCGTGCACTTTTACGCAGCGCAACGAGGAGGGGAAGGAAGAATGGATTTATGCGCTGGGTTGCACCACCACGCATTTATTGAACAAAAAGGTAAACAAAACCCCAATTGTACAAAATAGCACAGGGCACATGAGGAGTCCTCCATGACGCTCACAGTCACTGGGTGAAAATACTGGGGAAAGAGCACATCCAATACTCACAAGCTGAAGCAGTCCAAGTAAGTCCCAAGGCGGCCTGGCAAAAAACCCTTGTGCATGACGGTTCATCTCACAGACAATTCAACGGACCAGCAATGCTTCACTGGCAAACGCCGCTAAAGTACAAACATTGCTGGTTCCACAAATTGGAGACACCTGGGCAAGGCGCAGGAATGACAATCACCGGAGTAGAATCAGCTGGCTGTCAAGAAGGAGGGGGCGTGGTCGGACCAGCGAATGTTAGACAATACCCATCAAAAAGTAGGTTAAAGAAGCTGCCTAACAGCCACCGGCCAGAGCGGTGGCTACGGGCATGGAAAAGAAAAGACCAAAGACAAAAACACCACAAGAACTAAAAAGATAGCACAATACATAAATACCCTGACACCCAAGCCACAGAGAATGGCCAGAACCAAGCCTAAAGGAAAACACTGGCTCAGTTCATGACAAAGCCCCCCCCCCCCCGCCCCCGGGGTGGATTCCAGACACCCACAGCAACATCATAAGGAAAGGAACACCCCCTCCCCCCCAGCAGGAACAACAATCACGAACCCGGGTGGGAGGTAAGGGGAACAGGCAAGGAGGGAACACAGTACACCCCGCCCAGGGCCCACACTAGACCCCCCCAAGTCCAAAGGCATGGAGGCTCGGGAAGGCCGCCCAGCAAGCAGTCCGGCGGATCGAGTCCGGTGGCCTGCCGGAAAACACAGGCCATCTGGCCCAGAGACTCAGTCCTTCCAGCGGTCGGCCAGCATTGTAAAGCCACCAGGACCAAAGAGGTGGAGCAGGAGGTGGCCTGCCCACCGGGAGGCTCACTGGTGGGTGACCAGACCGTAGGGAGGGAACCCCCACAGCGTCAGACAGGGAGAAGAAGGGGACCATGGCGTCCTTAGGCTGACCCACCGCACCTGCTGTGGACTCCGACCAGGCCAACACTGCACCCTTGAAGAACTCCAGCTGGAACTCTGCAGCTCCCGCGATGGCTCCCAGCTGGAGCTCTGCAGTACCTGCGGTGGGCTCCGGCTGGAGCTCTGCAGCACCCGCGGTGGACTCTGGCTGGAGCTCTGCAACACCCATGGTGGACCCCGACCAGGCCAACACCGCACCCTCGCTGGACAAAGGCTGGAGCTCTGCAGCCCCCGCGGTGGACTCTGGCTGGAGCTCTGCAACACCCGCGGTGGACCCCGACCGGGCCAACGCCGCTTCAGCTGGAGCTCTGTAGCCAACGCCACACCCTCGGCGGACCCCAGCTGGAGCTCCGTAGCCCCCACGGTGGCTCCTGGCTGGAGCTCTGCAACACCCACGGTGGGCTCCGGCTGGAGCACCATTGCACCTGTGGCGGTCCCCATCGGGGACCTCATTGCTCCCGCAGTGACCTCCCCAGCGAGGGAGGTAGGACTCTCCACAGCCTCCGGCGCTGAACCTGGATCCTCAGCGGCCTCAGGTGGACATGGCTGCTCTCCGACGACCCCGGCAAGGAGCTCCGAAACCAGAGGGAGAGAGAAAGAAACCGAGTCAGGGTCGCCGGCAGCGACAGAGCCCAGTGAGGTAAGCCTGGGAGCAGCAGCGAGCTGCCCCTGGCCCTCCTCACCATGAGTCTGGCAGTGTGATTTCAACAAAAGCACAGGAGACTTTATGGAGCACACTTGCCTGAACTCGGGCTTCACCGCCGTCCAGGACTCCGGCGATCTAGGGTGCACTGGTTCTGTAGGTCCAGGAGGTGCAGCGCCCACGTCGGCCTCCACCGGGGCGGCCAAACTCACGTCGTCGTCGTCCTCGGGCACCCCAGGTAGTGGCAAATCCTCTCCAGTGACCCTAGGAAGGAGCTCAGGGAAGATGGGAGAAGAAAGGCGGTTAGGGTCGCCGGCAGTGGCAGAGCCCGTCGGGGGGAGTCCGGATGCAGCTGATGGTGGCACTCGACTCTCCTCCCCAAGAGCCAGGCAAGATCTCTCAAACACTGACATGAGAATTACAGGAGAGATTACTTGCCTACACTCAAGCTCCACCGCTGTCCAGGACTCCGTCGATCCAGACGATGACCCCGGCCCGACCTTGAGGTGATCCAGTGCAGGTTTCTCCACTCCTGCGGCAACCTCCGCAGCTGGCTGGGTGATGGTGACAGTCCTAGCACCCCCACACGAGGACTCCAATGCTGGTGACTGATCCAGCGGGGAAGCTCGGGGTTTGCTTTGTGCTGGCACTGGTCTGACCTCCTCCAGGGCCACGAGCTCCTCCATCATCCGGTGGCTAGGTCCAGGAGCCGGCGGACACTCAGGGAAAAATGGGGGAGACACGGAGAGAATAGGAAAAAATTCAGTCATTGCAGCTGAAGGGGAGAGCCCAGTGGACCGCTGAGACTGGGCCCCCCCCTCGGGAGACAGACAGGGTTCATCATCATGACATGGAAAAGAATGACAAAACACTTGCCTGACCTCCTGGTCTCTGGTGTAAACAGCTGCTGATGGGAGCCAGTCATCTCTCTCCATGCCTATATTGGGTTCGGCCCCCCTCGTGGAAGGTGGAGGAGCCATCTCCATGGTGATGGAGGTAGATGAGGCAGGTGACGGATTAACCGAACCCTTATGGTGAGCCCTCCGGAAACGGCGGCGACAGGAGGAGACAGGTGGCAGGAGCTCCAACTACCCTGGTGACAGCCTCTCCTGCGTCTGGGTTCCATCTCCCGGCACAGACGATGGCATGGTCAAAACAGGAGAGACAGATGGACAGTCAAGGTCACCAGCTGACACCTCCTCAGGAGTCAGACAAGCAGTTTCAAATGACATTAAAAGTGACTGAATAAGTACTTGCCTGAGGTGGTGATGACGTCAGCTGTCGTCTCCAGATCAGGGAGGCGTGGTGACCCGCTGTAATCCGCTAAATCCCCGCTGGCTGGTCCATTCTGTCATCAGCCTCCTCGTGCGCATTTACGCAGCGCAATGAGGAGGGGAAGGAAGAACGGATTTACGTGCTGGGTTGCACCACCACACATTTATTGAACAAAAAGGTAAGATTTGTAGTTACCTATAGACACAAAATAGTCCCTGTCTTTTAAATAGGACTCAAACCAGCTAAGTGCTGTGCCAGAAAGTCCCACCCAGTTTTTTAGCCATGTTGAATGCAGCACTGAGGTCCAGTAGGACCAAGACTGAAATGTTGCCACTTTATACAACAGATAGTTCTGACTGAGCAATTTGATTGGATAAAAGAAACAACGCCGACAGCGAGCGGGTGAGTCGGTCCAGCAATTTGTTGCCGAACTCTGCTGTTTGGCTAGTGCATGTGAGTATGGACACTTGGATGAGGAGATGGTACAAGACAAGTTGGCGGAGCATACAAATGCAAAGGTGCGGAAGAAGCTGGTGATGGCACTGAAAAGCCTGAGGCAGGCCGAAGCACTGGAGATAGCATCCCAGCTAGAGTTAGAAGAGGCTGCCCAGTTAGCATGCAGCTAACAGGCCCCGGCCCATGCTCCCCACAGTCAGCACCACTGGTACAGATGGTTGCCCTGACTGGTGAGTCCATCAACCCCACGTCTTCTCAGGAGGGCCCTGAGGTAGACGCTGCAGGACAGCAGGGCACCGCAGTGCACCGACCCAGCAAAACTTTCTCGTCTAGCCATTGCACCCTCGGGGTTCACAAAATGTACAGCTAGCAACACACTACATTCGACGTAGGTGTCTGCTGATCCCATTGTTCTGAAGACATGTCGTTCCTTGCTGCCGAGGCTATAAATCAGCATGCTGCCAGCCTAGCCTCCCTAGTATTAGCCAGGCCATGAACGACTCAAGCCAACGAATCCAAGGATGGGCGGCTCGCCTGGCGTGGCAAGGAACGGTGAAAAAGTTGCCAACAATGCATCCATACTTCAGGAAAACTACTAATTTTCTTACGAAAGTCCAGTTTTTCTCCTTGTCACCAGTTGTTATGTCTGGAAGCAAGGACCAGCAGATGCGTTCTGGGTGTTGAAGGGTCACTTTAATAAAGAAGCTAGCAACACGTGGAACAAGCAAAACAAGTTAACAGTATAGGGGTGCAGGCAGCGTAGCAGTCTAGAGGCAGAGCGCCAAAGACCATGTCACCCACCGTTAGTCCCTTAATATAGTCACGGCATGGTGACGTCATCCATGCCTGCATCACCACATCCATGACGTGCATGGTGGTACATCAATATGCCACACCACCCTTTTTTATTTTAAGCTGATTAAGCTATTTCACGTCTGTTTAAAAAAATAGGCAGAGTTTGATTTATTGTCTTGATTAACAAACCACAATACCTTTGTGGTGATGGACTCTGCTTCATCTGAAAATGTGAAGAAAAGCAAGCAAAGTGTGCTAAATCGCTAGCATGCTAACTACTAGCTACCAGCTATCTACCGGTGGTTGTGACGACTGACATTGGATACATTTTGATCTCTGGTCTTCTGCAGTACCGACTCAACAGGTATATGTTTTATAAACGCTTATTACTTTTGCACTTGATAATATTTAATTTGTTTACATGTACAGGTATGTAAAATGACAACAGACGTCTTCATGCTGATTGAAATGTTTAGCAACAGTTACTGGCTACATTTAGAAGGGACTCAGTGTTGCCAAATGGGAAATGTTGAAGTATCGTACCAGCGGCTTAAAATTATCGTATTTTGAGGAAAATTATCGTACACACCCGTTTTCATTCTGACGTGGCTCAGGACCATCTGCTTCAGTAACATATTATCACAGATTGATTTTTAATTTTGTGCACTTTATTGATCCCCAGAGGGGAAAAACAGGGCATCCACCTGGATGGATGAAGCATCCACGACATGACACTATCCCTTCACCATTCACAAGCACATTCACACCTAGGGCCACTTTAGAGTCTCCAATTAACCTAACCTGCATGTTTTTGGCCTGTGGGAGGAAACCAGAGAAATCCCGGAGTAAACCCACGCAGACATGGGGAGAGCATGCAAGCTCCACACAGATCACTGTTGGTCAGGGGCTGGGATCAAACCTGGGATCTCATGGCCAAGGGTGAGTTGCTGTGCTGCCACAGTACTAACCACTGCACCACCGCACCACCCATATTATGGCCTATAACGTAGTTCTACCTTTAAATAATCTAACAGATCGGTTGAAAAAAAGCACCTCTTGGAGACCAGCGCCTCTACCTGTGTGGAGTACAGGATGAGCCCCTAACCTGCACTGAACAGCCCAAAATATCAGTCATAATTAGCTATCTTTGATATGTCTTCTGTTGACTCATCATATATCAAGGTCTTGCTTCATAAATATTTTGAGAAACGATCTGTTTATACATTAGGACTAAACATCAAAAATCAATCCACCTAAACTACTGCTAAAATGCCTCTGATAATTTAAGTAGAAACTGGTTGTAGTTTTATTGAGAACCACAATCCAGTGACGTTTTTGCTAACATCTGCACATTGCAGCAGCAACAGAAAACTTTAGTGCTAATGCCAACAAAAGGTTTGAACCACCCAGTAAAACTAGGGTCCTCCTCCCCGGTTTCTCGACCTGCTATGGACGTTGCTTACTTGTTGAGTCTGCTGTACCTGCATTAGTGCTGTAACGTACGCGAATGATTCGATTGAGTGTGTTAATTTTTATGGGTGAGCATACTGTATGAATTCCTGTACTCACCAGAACTCTAGTGGAAGCCAGGGATCCTCAGCTGAATCACCTACACTTTGTAATTCGGTGTACCACGGATTTTTTTTAGCTTGACTCAGTACGTTTCAGTGAACTGTGGATCCTGTCACTAGCCTCCAGCCAAGGCTGCCTCTCTGCTCTGCTACCACAACGCGTCTTCTTTTCCATGCAGCCCGCGTACGTGAGACGATGTGTAAAAACAAGTGTAGTATGTATGTGCAGGATCCATATTCTGATTGTGTTTGCTAATATATTAACTTAGCCACCTAATGAAGGGGTCAAATTATCGTACATTATGGCATTTTTGGAATTATTGATCGTACATCGTACAGTGGGCAAAACTATCATACAAATATGACAATTATCATACATCTGGCAACACTGAAGGGACTATTTTTTTCTCAGCTGAGCAAAATAACTGAATAGACAAACAAATCATAATATTTTGTCCAGTACTGATGTCATTTAATAAATTGTGCTTGCAGGAACTGTTGTATAAAAGCAATATTATACTCGACATTGTTACGGTATCATGAATATACTAACTCCGGGTGTAATACTCTGATGTACACAGAGAGCATCAGCCATACTATGCCCAGAGTTACTATATGCATGATACCGTACTTCGTCTTGTGTAATATTGTGGAGTGTGTGAAATCAAAGGCGGAATCATTTCAGACGATTTATTACACACTCATATCTTTCAACCACAGAACAGACTGAACTCTCAAGCAGAAACTCCTCTCTTAAGTTTCATGGCATTTACATCACACACAACATGACATTTGCATCACACTGCATTCAACCCCCTCATCCTTGACTCCTTCCTGCTATCTCACCAGGAATCCCCTGCTCTTTGTTCTCCCAAGCTTATCCACTGTCTCCTGTCTGAGATGCTAGAAAATCTGGCTCTCCCAAGGTGCTACACATCGCTACACATCACTCCCCCCCCCCAGCATCTTAGATAGGACAATAGAATAACAGTCCACATGCTGTGATAGAACAATTGAACATCAGTCCACATGCTGCTTGGGCTTCCGTCTCCTCCCGTATCTGCTGTAACTGGGGTTTACCGCCTCCGCGGCGCTGCTGTGCCGGTGGGGGGCTGCTGGGAGTGTGTCTGACTGCTGGTGGGCTGTTGCTGGGGGGGGGGGGCACTTCGGTCTGTCCGTGTGGCTGCTCTGGTGAATCGTTTCCCTGGGGAGCTCTCCGTGGGGGTCTTCCATGCCGAGGGGCCTTAGCCAACAGCACTTGCTCGTCCGCCACAACGAAAGCAGGTTTGAGTCTGTCTATGCCAATTTTTTCCCTCCTACCCCCCAAGTCTAGCAAAAAATGCTTATCCCCTGTTTCCAGCACTCTGAACGGTCCATCATAGGGTGGGCGCAATGGAGGGCGATGGGCGTCGTGTCTGACAAACACGAACTCCGCACTCTTCAAAGTTTTAGGCACAAAAACACGCGGAAAACTGTGGTGGGCAGGGCCCGGCAGCGTGCCTGTGTTTGCGCTACGCTGCAAAAGCTGAGATGGGGAGCTGCCCGGCGCTGGATTATCTGATAGAAATTACCCGGGCAGCCGTAGTGGCTGCGCAAAAACAAGCTCTACCGGGGAAGCTTCCAGATCCTCTTTCGGCGCGGAGCGCAACCCCAATAAAACCCATGGCAGCCTGTCTACCCTGAGTGCTGCTTTCAGTGATCTATGAAAACACTCGCATAACCCATTGGCCTGTGGGTTGTACGCGGTTGTGCGGTGAATTGTAACACCCAGGCTGCGGGCCATCGCAGACCAGAGTTCGGAAACAAATTGCGGGCCCCTGTCGGACGTAATGTCCGGCGGGACTCCAAAACGCGCCACCCATGCTGTTAAAAAAGCGCGCGCTACATCCGCGGACGCGGTTGCCGCCAGCGGGACCGCTTCTGGCCAGTGCGTGGTGCGGTCCACCATTGTCAGGAGGTGCGTGCACCCCTGTGATGGCGGGAGGGGGCCCACGAGGTCCACGTGAACATGGTCAAACCTCTTAGCCGGAATACGAAACGGCTCCAAGGGAGCCTTCGTGTGCCTGTGTACCTTGGCTCGTTGGTACGCCACGCAGGCTGCAGCCCACTCTTTCACTTGTTTGCGTAGGCTCGGCCACACAAATTTCTCTCCCACCATTTTGACCGATGCGCGCACTCCTGGGTGCGCCAGAGTGTGAACCGACTCAAACACGTGGCGGCGCCACGCGACCGGGATCACCGGACGCGGGCGACCCCTGGAGACATCGCAGATTAGGGGGGGTCCGCCATCCTGCAGCACCCTGCTCTCCAACCTTAACCCTGTTGGTCCAGACTGGAACGCGCGCACGTCTGCATCGCTAATCTGCTCCGCGGCCATGGCTGCGTAATCTATCCCCACGCAGACCGGGGCCACTACGGCACGCGAGAAGCAGTCTGCCACTACATTCAGTTTACCAGACACATGCTGAATATCGGTAGTAAACTCTGAGATCGTGGCCAGCTGTCTTTGCTGCCGGCCCGACCACGGTTCTGAAACCTTGGCCATCGCGAATGTTAGCGGCTTGTGGTCCACGAACGCGGTGAAGCTGCGCCCTTCCAGCCAGAACTGGAAGTGGCATATGGCCAGGTGAAGGGCCAGCAACTCTCTGTCGAACGCGCTGTATTTACGTTTGCTGTCGCTCAAAGTTCTGCTGAAAAAAGCGAGCGGCTGCCAAGCCCTGGCGACGCGCTGCTCCACGACAGCCCCTATGGCCACGTCTGAAGTGTCGGTGGTGAGCGCTATGCGGGCCGTCGGGTCTGGATGCGCCAGCAGTGCGGTGTTTGCCAGGGCTGCTTTAACTTCCAAGAACACCCGCTCTCGCTCCGGGGTCCATTCGACCCTATCCGCGGGTTTCTGTTTCTTCAGCGCAGCGTATAATGGTTGCATGAGCTGCGCCGTGCGGGGAAGGAAACTGTTATAAAAGTTCACCATCCCCAAAAATTCCTGCAGCGCCCTGACCATCTGAGGCCGAGGAAAATCCGCCACGGCGCGCACTTTGTTGGGCAGCGGGATTGCTCCTTCCGGAGAGACGCGGTGCCCCAAAAAATCAATCTCCGTCACGCCGAACTGGCATTTCGCCGGGTTGATTATTAACCCGTGCTCCTCCAACCTCCGGAAAACCGTCGTGAGGTGGGTTTCGTGTTCGTCTTCGGACACACTGGCTACCAGGATATCGTCCAGGTAGACGAACACAAATGGGAGATCACGCAGCACTGCATCCATCATGCGCTGGAACGTCTGTGCCACTCCTTTTAACCTTTTAACCCGAATGGCATGCGCAGGAACTCGAATAGAACGAACGGAGTTATTACCACTGTTTTGGGTATGTCCTCAGCGCGCACTGGGACTTGGTGGTAACCGCGGACCAGGTCTATTTTGGAAAAAATGCGCGCTCCGGCGAGGTGAACGGAAAAATCCTGTATGTGGGGAATTGGGTAGCGGTCGTGCGCTGTGGCATTGTTCAACCTGCGGAAATCCCCACACGGTCGCCACAATCCCTCAGCCTTAGGGACCATGTGTAGTGGGGAAGCCCATGGGCTGTTCGAGCGCCTGATGATGCCCAACCTTTCCAGGTTGGCGAACTCCTCGTGCGCTATGGCCAGTTTAGCTGCGTCCAAGCGCCGAGGTCTTGCAAAAACGGGCGGCCCGGTGGTGGTGATAAAGTGCTCCACCCCGTGTTTAGCGATGGCCGTGGAAAACGTTGGGACCGTGAGTGCTGGGAACTGAGTGAGCAGTGTGTGGAATTTACTGCCTGTAGCTGTGATGTTGGCTTGTGCTGTTGGCTGGGTCACTCGAGCTATACAGGGGAGAGAGTCAAAGGACAGTGCATTAACCAAGCGCCTGTTAGCAACATCAACCAGTAAACCATGTGCACACAGAAAATCAGCCCCCAGTATGTGGTAATTCAGTGCTGCTACGACAAAAGTCCACTCATATGTACGGCCGTGTAGAGATAAGAGCAGAGTCCTCTCACCAAAGGTCTTAATATCCGAGCCGTTTGCTTCCAACATTCCGGGGCCGCTAGATCCTGCCAGCCAGTCAGCGTAGGTCGGCCGGATGAAGCTCTTCTGGGCTCCGGTGTCCACGAGGAAACGCCTCCTAGAGCGTGCATCCGTTAAGTAGAGCAGCTTGTTCTCTTCACCGAGGGTCGCAGCTGTTACCGACCCCCGGCCTTGGCATTTTCCCGAGCACTTGAATTGGCACGGTGGCGCACATCTGCGTGCCTTCTGTCCGAAGCGGCGGTGGTAAAAACAGAGCGTGTCTCTCTGGCGCTCCTTGGCCCCCACTGCCGCTACCGTCGGTGGCTCCTCACCTCCTCTGGTCATCTCGCTGGGCTCCGCCGCTGCCGCGTTGACTGTGATCGCCCTGGTGGTGATGATGATCCGGTCTGCCTCCTGGGCTAGCCCACGGTAGTCGCGCGCAGCCAGCCACGGTGAATTGGCCAGAACTGCTCTCGCCACTGTTGGAAGGTTCCGGAGGAAGAGGTGGGCAAACAGAAAGTGCCCGTCATCTGTGCCCATTAACGCCAGCATCAGGTCTACGGCTGAACCATCTCCTAACTCGGTCCGCGTCAGGAGCCTCTCTGCTCTCTCACATTCCGAGAGTGTGTAGCGCTGGATGAGCGCAGCCTTGAGCGCTTCATATTTGCTGCTGGCTGGTGGCTGATCGAGCAGGCTCGCTACCTGCTGAGCTGTGCAGGCGTCGAGCGCTGTGACCACATGGTAGAATCTGGTATCATCTACCGTTACTCCCCGGAGGGCAAACTGGGCCTCGGTGAGGTGGAACCAAGACCGCGGGTTGTGCTGCCAGAAATCTGGTAGCTTGACTGAAACCGCACATGCGTGGCTGGGGGTTCCAGTCCTGGCTGTCTGTGGGATGGCTGCCGCCTCGCTGTAGCTTCCTGACCGGGCCGGCTCCGGTGATCTTGCCTCGTGTTCCATAATACGTCTTGGGTCACCAGTGTGGAGTGTGTGAAATCAAAGGCGGAATCATTTCAGACGATTTATTACACACTCACATCTTTCAAGCACAGAACAGACTGAACTCTCAAGCAGAAACTCCTCTCTTAAGTTTCATGGCATTTACATCACACACAATATGACATTTGCATCACACTGCATTCAACCCCCTCATCCTTGACTCCTTCCTGCTATCTCACCAGGAATCCCCTGCTCTTTGTTCTCCCAAGCTTATCCACTGTCTCCTGTCTGAGATGCTAGACAATCTGGCTCTCCCAAGGTGCTACACATCGCTACAATATTGCTTTAATCTGTGTTGGAGTGGATGCGATTAAGGGCCTTAACTAGAGCTGTCTCAGTACTGTGTGTTATGTTCTAATAACGAGAGACCTGAGCCATGTTGAATCGAACAATGAACTGAATTTTATTGGGATTCACACTCAGTATACATACTGGCCATAGCCTGCCTTACGTCAATACGTTGACTACCTGGCATTGGCTGCGGAAAGCCCCAAAGGTCAAATCCCTATACAACACTGCCCCCCTTACAAAACGTGAAAGCACCATAAAAAACACATATATACAAAATGGAACACCCCCCCTCCTTTAAATTTAGCAAGAAAACCCCTTAGAGCACGTGCAATATAGACAGTTCAGTTTTTTGTGGGGGTTTTTTTGCAACACACAGAACAACAAAGCTAGCCAGCTAAATGGGCACCTGGGTAGATTGCCAAGGTACCCTCCCATGTTGGGGCGGATTATTCTGCCGCCCATTCCCAACACGCTTCAGCTAAAGCTACTTTACATACAAAGCCATCAAGGTATTTGGGCCTCTGACGTGATCTAGCCAAGTGCATCACCAGAGGAGGACCTGCTCCAGGCTCGGTCGGCTGCACCTGAGAGTCCCCATCACCCCCATCAGATAAGTCCCAACCCTCATCAGTCCGCTCCGTTGCAGCTCCCGGGCCCTGTACAGGCAAAAACTTCCTGAGTAGGCTGGAATGCCACCGTGACCCGTTTGAGAACTGTAGTGGCTCCGTCCAAAAAGGTTGCAGTTTATGCATGCAGTTGGGATGCTTAATCCAGACCCGGCCCAACACATCAACTCCGTGGGCCTTCGCCCTGTGCTTCCTGTCGAAACGTTGTTTCATCTTCTGCTGTTGGGCGATGACCTAGTCTCATAGAGGGTCTATGTTCTCCAGAGGGGAGGTTGCGGGGGGCCTCAGTCCTAGCATGAGTTACGCTAGGCCCACGCCCTGTCGTGGCGTGGGCCGCTACCCTGTAGTGGAGGAGTGTGCTCTGGAGGGCGTCAGGGAACATGAAGCCATCTGCCAAATGGGCTCTCAGACCATTTTTCAGTGTCTTGTTGAAACGCACCATGTCCCCATTGGCTTGGGGGTGGTAGAATGCGGTTTTGATGTGTTCCACGCCCTTATCACCCAAAAACTCCTCAAATCCCCCAGAGATGAACTGTGGGAAATTGTCTGTAGTGATGGTATCTGGGACCCCCCCATCTGGAGAACAGTGACGAGAGTAAACCTGTAACCACATCCGTCGTGACCAAATTAGTGGGTAACACCTCCGGCCATTTGGAGAACAGATCGTAGACCTTTAGCAAAAAACGGCTGTTTGGGGGTGCCTTATGTAGTTCACCGCAAATGTCCCATTGGATGTGCTTCCAAGGGCCCTCTGGGTACAGTAATGGTCACAGGGGTGGGGGGGTCCACCGGTCTTTCCACTCTCCTAGCACGGAATACAGTTCTTCACCATAGTTTCAATGTTATCGATACCAGGCCACCAAACTGAATCCCTGCAACACTGGGACCTCGATGCGAACGCCACTGGGCGCTCGGTACCGTCTTGCACTTGAGATATAACCACCCCCACCACTGAATCAGACATGTCACAAGTCACGAAAGTCGGCCATTTTGGATCAAAGTGGGCCAACACTGGAGGGGAGATGTGTTAAGACTTCAGCCTAGCTGCTGCCACTGAGTAGGCTGGGATCCACTGCCACGGTGCCTTCTGCTTCAGAAGTGCCCGGAGCAGTTCGATAGTCTCTGAATAATGGGGAATAAAACGCCCGTTAAAGTTCACCATGCCCAGGAACGAAGAGATTTGTGCAGGTGTCGTAGGTTCGGGGAGACGCAGGACCACCTCCACATTCGAGTACAGGGGCTCAGGCCCTCGGCCGCCAGCCGGAATCCCACAAACGCAATGGAATCCACCACGAAAATGCACTTTTCCCCGTTCAACGTGACTCCATGCTCCAACAGAACCTCCATTACTTGTCTCAAATGACTGTTGTGTTCTTCCCGCCACACGCCGTGGACCACGATGTCATCCAGGTACACCACTACACCCCCGAGGCCGGCCAGAATCATAGACATAATCTTCTGAAAGCAACTAGGTGCTGAGCTCAGACCAAAGAGTGTGCAGGTGAAGCTGAAAACCCCATGTGGGTCACGAATGCTGTCAGGTCCCTGCTGGTTGGGTGAAGGGGCACCTGCAGATAACCCTGGTGGAGATCTAGCTTGGTGAACACCCTTGAGTTGTTGAATGTTGCGGTGAGTTCCTCCATCGTGGGGAGCGGGTATTTGTCCAGGATAATCGCTTTATTAACCATCCCGAGGTCAATACATGGCCGGAGGCCACCCAGCTTCTTCTTGGCCACCACGATGTTTGAAATCCACGGCGAGGCATCCACTTTCTCAATGATGCTGGCTTTAAGCAGTTTTGGATCTTGGGCGTCACGCTTGGGTCGATGAGCGGGTGGTGGTTGAATGCTTTAATACATCCTGGCCCCAAAACAATGCCGGCCAACGGACATGCCATTTGGGGGACACCATCGGCACTGTTGAACCCGGTGGGTTTGTGATGGAGAATCCTAATTAACCCAGCAGATCAATTCCCAGAAAGATGGCCCCTTGGCGCGAAACCTGGAAGGTAAATGCGGGAATAATCCTTGACCCACATTTTACCGAGAAGCTGACTATGCCCGCCATGTCAATTTTAGTGTGATTATACCCAAACATTTTCACTGCCCCTGCTTTGATGGTTTTGCCCGGGAAAAGTCTTTTCAATGTGGTCATGCTCAGTATGGATTTACCAGCCCCTGAATCCACCAAAAGCGGCACATCGACCCCGTCTAGCTGCAAGACGTACCACTTTAACGGCCCCTTCCTGGTGCCCGCCACACACATTTGTGTCATGCTTTCAGGCTCCGCAGCTGATGGTTTAATAGCGGTGATGCAGACCCTGGCCCAGTGATTAGAACGGCAGCAGTTATGGAACTTTTTCCCTCTGGTGGGGCAAGTGGACGTGCCCGCCCAGTGACGGAGATAACTACAGCTGCCACACAGACCCCAAGCTCCCGCTCCTGCCCGTGCCATGGTCCGCCGCCTTTTGGGGTCAGCCCTGAAGGATTAGCTGCACTGCTAGCAGCCTGATGTGGAGTGGAAGCTTGGGTGGCAATAGGTTCTCTTTAGCTAACACATGTAGACATAGCTGGGTAGCGGACTCAATCTGGCTGGTCAATTCAATGACTTTCTTCAGCGTGAAGATGTCCGTAGTTAGCGTTAGCTTTTCTTTGAGCCATTCATTGCTTGTACCTTGTGCTAGCTTTTCTCCAGCTAGCTCCTCCTCAATCGGCCCGAAGGCGCACTTGCTTGCTAGGCTACAGAGTTCCATTATGAAAAGTTGGGTGGACTCACCAGCTTGCTGTCGGCGGTCGAAGTTCTTCTTTGCCGATCGCTAGATGGTCACACCAGCTGCCCTGACGAATGCTGCCATCCTGCGGAGGTCCCCGAGGTCCCCGTGCAGCTTTTGGTTCAGCGATGTGGGGTCAGGCCACATAGCTCGTCTGAGTGCAGCGTGGTCTGGGCAGTCTTGGAGGAGATGTTCACTGGTCATTTGGGCAGTACCACATGGGCATCTGTCTGATTGTCCAACTTTAAGTTTCTGGTGCATGTGAGCATGCATTCTGTTATGTCCAGTTCGGAGTCTGAACAGAACGACTTGGTCAGCCCCCCTCAGACTGTAGTAGTTGTCATCCTTGCAGCAGTTTGGATGTTGCTGCTGCCACTTCTTGTGAGACAGGGCCTTAATAATGGTTTTCTCCTCACTGTAAGAGACCTGCCTGTCTTCCTGGTCTTGCTGCCCACCCTCCTTAGCAAGTCTGTCAGCCGTCTCATTTCCATAGACTCCACAGTGGGCAGGAATCCACTGGAGTTATACGTTCGCCTGTGTTGCTAGTTGAGACAGAGTGAGGGCGAGTTCATTCAGTTCTTTGCATCGGGGGTCCTGAAATGCATCCAAAACAGAGAGGGCATCAGTGAAGATGATGACCCGCTTGTGTGCCTTGTCTTGATGCTCCCTGACGTGGGCCGCTGCTGTTCTCAGGGCCTCTGCCTCAGCCCTGAAATTGGTAGAGTACTTTCCAGTCGCAATGGGAATGTGGGTCTCCTCGTCAGTGTACCAGATGTACACGCCGCCTTCTCCATTCCTGGTTGCTTCCATGGCAGAGCCGTCTGTGTAGACGTGAGTCCACTGCTCTTTAGGGTAGGCAGACCAAATGAACTCCAGGGCCAGCAACTTCCTCTCTTGGTCTGACTGTGTTCCCTTCTTCCCAATGCCCGATATGTCTGTGCGTATGGCTGGGAAGTTCTGTCGGTTCCAGGAGGGAACAGATGCTATGGGTGGTATTGGTGTGGGTATGTGGTCCATCAGTTCTGGGTCTCTCCTTTCAAGTGTCCTGCTCTGGTGGATGAAGCTCGACCTCTTAAGTCTCCCTTTTGTTGGCTTGCTCAGTCTGTCCTTCATGGGATGGTTTTCCAGTCTTTTGAATTTGGCGGCCTGGGTCAGTACCTTGACATTTCTTCTGTCTTCCAGTGGTGCAAGGCCTGTTGTTGTCTCCAGCGCTTTGATAGGGGTACTGTGCATGGCTCCTGTCATCATTCGTATGGCTTGGTTTTGGAGTCTGTCCAACTTCTCAGTGTTGCTTTTGGCAGCTGTTGAGGTTGCTGCCATGCCATACTCCAGAACAGGCTGAATCTTCCCCACATAGAGCTTCTTCAGGACACCCTGGTCTGCACCCCAGTCTGTTCCTGACAGTTTCTTCATTAGGGCCATCCTGATCTTTGCTCTTGCCTGGTTCTTGTGCAGCTGGTTCTTCCAAGTCAGTCTGCGATCCATGGTGATCCCGAGGTATGTGGGTGCATATTCAGCCTGGAGCTCATGGGAGTTGATCTGCAGTTTCACCTTCTGGGGTTGGGTGGGCAGGGTGAAGACGGTGTATGTAGTCTTCCTCTCATTTAAGCTCACAAGCCATGACTTGGTCTATGCCTCTATCAGCCGGAGAACTTGCTGCAGTCTGTAGTTTGCAGTCGCGATGCTTTCCTCACTGCACCAGAGGGCTAGGTCATCGGCGTAGATGGCACCTTGTACATTCCTTGGCAAACTCTGGATGATGTCCTTGATGAATATAAGGAAGAGTGTTGGGGAGAGCACTCCTCCTTGTGGGACTCCTTCCCTTAACACCTCCTACTTGCTGGAGTACTGTCTGACCTGGACTCTGGCTCTTCTGTTGTGCAGGTATTGGGCGATCCACTTGTACATGCGCCCAGCGACACCAC
The DNA here is from genome assembly GCA_020510985.1 of Pholidichthys leucotaenia. Lineage (NCBI taxonomy): Eukaryota > Metazoa > Chordata > Actinopteri > Cichliformes > Pholidichthyidae > Pholidichthys > Pholidichthys leucotaenia. The sequence continues at coordinate 187,302,896 of CM035848.1, read as the reverse complement.
ACTGGCACAGTTTCAGCTTGAGGCCGTCTTTCCATACCTTGTCAAACGCCTTTTCTAGGTCAATCCACATAGCGAGGGTGTGCTTTTTTTCTTGGAAGGCATCTTCTATGGCTTGAGAGATGTATGTTATTTGGTCCTCTGTAGACCGGTTCTGCCTGAAGGCTGCTTGCTCTGGGCCAATGTGTTGTTTTCCTTCCAAGTGCCACATGAGTTTGGTGTTGATGAGATGCTCTAGCAGCTTTCCTGTGCAGCTTGTCAAGCTTATGGGGCAATAGCTTTCAGCCTTCAACTTATCTTTGCCTTTTTTGTGCACTGGAATCATTGTGGCTTCTCTCCAGATCTGAGGCACAGTCCCTGATCTCCAACTGTCATAGAAAAGCTGCAGGTTTCTTCTTGGTTTTGGGGCCAAGGTTCAGCAACATTTCATTTGTGATCTTGTCAGATCCAGGGGCTTTTTTCAGCTTCAGTGTTGTCATTGCATCCTCCAGCTCCTTGAGAATGAATGGCGAGTTCATCACTGGTTCTATCTGTGCGTTCTGATAAATTTGCTGGGCTCCTCTAACATCCTTTCTTCTCTCTGGTGGAATCTGAAGGTGGCTCGTCTTCGCATACTGGTTGATGAAATGGTCTGCTGCTTTCTTGCCAGTCAGCAGTTCTTGATCTGCCTGTACTGTGATTGGCGAGCTTTTGCTGTTCTCGTCGTTGAGGGCTTGAGCCAGTTTCCAAAGCTTGTTGCCATCCTTGTCCAAGTTGAGCTGCTCTGTCTTTTCTTGCCATCTCTTTCAAGCTTCCTGTATAAAGGTCTGCCTGTGTTTTGCAGTGGCCGCCTTCAGGGCAATGTTGTTTTCTACTGTAGGATCTGCTTCTACTTTTTCCCTTGCCTCTGCCAAACTGTCTTCAAGCTGCTGGAGCTCCTCTGTCCAGTAAGGCCTATAGTTCTTTCTGGCTCCCCGAGGTATAGATTCATTTGCAGCCTTCAGAATAGCATGGTTCAGCACCCTGACTTTCTTGTTGAGGTTCTGCTGCTTGTGACAGATCTCCGTAGAGTACCGGTCCACCAGTGTTGAGAAGCACACCCAGTTGGCCTTCTTGTAATTCCACCTGGGGAATGTCTTAGCTTCTTGTGGTTTGTAGCTGATGTCCAGTCCGATCTTCACAGGTTTATGGTCACTTCCCCCGAGCTGGCCAAGTACCATTCTTTTTGCCAGCCTGGCCATGTCGTTGGTGGCAAACGCAAGATTGGGCATGGTGTTACTCAGCTATACCCTGGAGAAGAACGTTGGTGTATCATCAGGATCATTCATTAGCAGAAGACTGTTGTCGACTTGCCAATCTTCCACCTCCTCTCTTCTTCTATCTGCTTCGCTGTATCCCCATGCCTCTGAGTGACTGTTGAGGTCACCGATGACTAAGCATCGGTGGTCTGGGAGTTCCATTTGGTCAAGTGAGAGCTCTCGCTCTGGGGGGCAGTACACATTGAAGATTGTGATGCTTTCATTGTGAACCATGATTCAAACTCCATGGATTTCTGCCTGGTTGTTCGTACTGACGTCAAACTCTTGTGCTGGTATGGCGTTTTTGACAAGAATCGCCACTCCTCCTTTTGTTCTTCCTTTTCTGTCTTTCCTGAAGACCTGGTATCCCCTAACACTGAAGCATTGGTTTTCCTTCAGGTGTGTCTCCTGTAGACAGGCAACATCAATGTCTTCTGAGTGGAGTCTTTTGGCAAGGGATATTTGTTTGTTGTAGACTCCTGCATTCCACTGGAGGATGTTGACGTTCCTCTCCTTTGGCGTCTCTTTTCGGCCAGTAGCATTCCTTGTTCCCCGTCCCCTGGTCGTGCAGGACTAGGTGAGGTGACCTCCAGTAGTTGAGGGTGGGCCCCTTTGAGGCTGAGGGCCCGGCACTCTTCCTCCCCATCGGATCCCCAGAGGATGAGCACCATCACGTGCAACATCAGTGTGACTCATCATGAAGCGGATATGCATGATGCAGAGGTTTGTGGCACCACAGGGGTCCTGCATCTCCGTCTTCAGCCATGGACGTTTGTTGGGGGTCCCTCCCCTAGACCAACTGCCTTCCATGGCTGGGCTGTCAAGAGCTTGGTCCACCCTGTAGAAAGGTTGCCTGCCAAGGCTTTCCAAGACCCTTCTTCCCGTGCAACTGTCTGTCCTCCTCCGCCTTCACAGCCGTTGGAAGTTCGCTCTCCTCTCCGCCTGTTCCGCTGTTGGAACATTTGTTGCTAAATCATCCTAGGCCCATGAACAATGCCGGCCAGCGGACATGCCATTTGGGGGACACCATCGGCACTGTTGAGCCCGCTGGGTTCGTGATGGAGAATCCTAATTAACCCAGCAGATCAATTCCCAGCAAGATGGCCCCCTGGTGCGAAACCTGGAAGGTAAATGCGGGAATAATCCTTGACCCACATTTTACCGAGAAGCTGACTATGCCCACCATGTCAATTTTAGTGTGATTATACCCAAAACATTTTCACTGCCCCTGCTTTGATGGTTTTGCCCGGGAAAAGTCTTTTCAATGTGGTCATGCTCAGTAGGGATTTACCAGCCCCTGAATCCACCATAAGCGGCACATCGATCCCGTCTAGCTGCAAGACGTACCACTTTAACGGCCCCTTCTTGGTGCCCGCCACATACACTTGTGTTATGCTTTCAGGCTCCACAGCTGATGGTTTAATAGCGGTGATGCAGACCCTGGCCCAGTGATTAGAACGGCAGCAGTTATGGAACTTTTTCCCTCTGGCGGGGCAAGTGGACGTGCCCGCCCAGTGACGGAGATAACTACAGCTGCCACACAGACCCCAAGCTCCCGCTCCTGCCCGTGCCATGGTCCGCCGCCTTTTGGGGTCAGCCCTGAAGGATTGGCTGCACTGCTAGCGGCCTGACGTGGAGTGGAAGCTTGGGTAGCAATAGGTTCTCTTTAGCTAGCACTTGTAGACATAGGTGGGTAGTGGACTCAATCTGGCTGGTCAATTCAATGACTTTCTTCAGCGTGAAGATGTCCATAGTTAGCATTAGCTTTTCTTTGAGCCATTCATTGCTCGTACCTTGTGCTAGCTTTTCTCCAACGAGCTCCTCCTCAATCGGCCCGAAGGCGCACTTGCTTGCTAGGCTATGGAGTTCCATTATGAAACCTTGGGTGGACTCACCAGCTTGCTGTCGGCGGTCGAAGAATTTATATCTTTGTGCTGTGATGTTGGACTGATCCATAAAGAAATTGTCCATTATGTCCAGACACTCCTTCAATGAGCCTTTGCCACCCAGCGTGCGAAACACTCGTTGGCCTTCCTTGCTGAGGCAGTGAATGAGCAGGCTCCTCTGTCTCTCTTCGTCGGTGCCCCCCAGGCCAACCGCGGTGATGTACACCTCAAATGCCTTCTGCCAGCGGCGCCATGGTGTAGTTGGCACACCTGGAGACTGTAAGAATGGAGGTGGCGGTTTTATGCACGCTCCCATGGTTGAGCCCTTGTCGCCAAAATGTTATGTCCTAATAATGGGAGACCTGAGACATGTTGAACCGAGCAACAAACTGAACTTTATTGGGATTCACACTCAGTATACATACTGGCCGTAGCCCGCATGACGTCACCATGTCGACTGCCTGGCGTTGGCTACGGCAAACCCCAAAGGTCAAATCCCTATACAACACTGTGGTGTGGCCGAAAACCTCACTGAAAGACAAGTTATGTAACACAGTTTGGCAGTTTAAAAATGCCTGGTTGGACTCTAATGTGACCAAGGGGATGGGTGGTGAAGGCCAATTGATGACATCCAACTGGGGGTTCAAACTCATAACTTCCCACACCAGAGTGCCCAGCACTTTACTCCTGCCATCAAGAGCATCGACAAGTAGGAATGCCTTTATTGATCCATTACGGGGGACAAACAAACTATGTAATATATTAATTTTTTGTGGCATTGTTACAAAATTTCAACCTGCACTTGATACTACATTCCTATTGTGTTTTCAATCTGCTGTATCACAGCTGTATGTTATTTGTAGGTATATGCATCTTCAAAAAACAAAACTCATTTTCTTCAGTTTCAGTATGTTTGGACCACTGTTACTCAGTGACTGTTCTGCTAAAAAGTTGTTTTTAATAAGATCATCTCCATGAATATACTGCGGATGGATGAACAACAGCTTTTGATTTACTTTGGGTAAGTTGTTGTAGGTGTTTTTTTTTAGGAAACTGGCTGGAATGGTAAGGGTTTTTTAAAGTAAGTAGCCTACTCAGCATCAGTGTTGAAAATATTCTACTTTGACTTCTTTGTGGAGACTCAGCTGTTTAGCAGAGGGATACAGAAGCAGCCATCGGCTAGCAGCGCAGAATTTTTTTGGGTTGAAATTGTAACGCCAAAGTAAAGCGTTGTCTGATGCCTGCATTAAGTGGTATGAATAGATTTGAGATAGCGCTCTCTTGAATTGCAGTAAAATTTTTAAAGTTGCAGCATTGTTATATGATGAAAACTGGCTATAATATTACATTTGGCTGCAGCCCTGATTCTGTTCTTAGTTCCTCTTCCTCATTGTCTAAAAGGAGGGAAGGCAGACCCCCTTAAAGTAACACTTTGCCAAAAATCAAGATTTTTTCTTGTTAACATGTCTGTAACATGTTTTTTTATGACATACAAAACATACCAGGAGTGAAATCACTCAAACATGGCATGTCTGTGTTTTTTTTTTTTTTTTTTCTGTATAATTTCAGTTAAGCTCCTCCCTTGGTAAAAGGGAAGTTTAGACAGATCATTTCTGGTGATGTCCCTGTAATAGATCCATAGTGTTGAGCCAATCAGGACTAAGAACTGTCTCTGGCCTGACTGAAGATAGGCTCCAGAGCCAGTTACCATTTTTGGGCAGCTGCTTTGAAAACTTGACCCAATTCAAGATGGGTTTTACCATGAAACTGCTTTTAAGGACCAATACTGTTTCAGTCATTACTCATACATATCATTTCATGCAGCTGGGCATGTCCTTCAACCTTTAAGTTGTTTATCACAGAATTTATTCTGATTAATGTAGTGCTAGCCACTATTAATCTTGTGGGATGGGAGTGGGCCCATTCACAGATCCTGGCATTTGAATGGAGATAAAAAGTGAAAAGAATTTGACTTGAAACTGTAAGACAATGAAAGATTTTTTTTGTAGAAAAAACATTTCATACAATTTAGACAATGTAGATTTGTTTGTATTTATATGCACCGGAGTGCATCTTTAAGGTAAAGGCAAACGTATCAAAATTTATTTAAAATACTGGTATACAGACAAAATTTTCAATTTTGGGCATGTGTATTGCGATCCATAACGAGTTGGATGTCTACATAACGTATTGATAACATATAGAACATTTCGATCACTTACAGATAACTTATACCAACAAATGCTTAGCGTGTTGCCGGCATTCACAACTTATGCTCAACGATAGTCTAACTTAAGCATAACTTATGTATAGCTTATCCTAACTTATGCATAGTGTGATCATACCAAACTGCCAATGCCTCCCAAATCCATGAATCCCAAGTGTGTGAGAGCATGAAGGCTCCATCATCTCGGTTCAACCGAGATGATTCTCTCCCCCAAAGACCATCGCATGGCGGGAGGGGGGTGGGGTGTGTGACAGACCTGGCAGATCTGTCAAATCTGTCAGGTCGGTCACGCCTACGGAAAGGATAAAGCAGCTGATGTGACACGGCACGAACGTCAGATGACAGTCAAAGGGCAGCTCGGTGGCACAGTGGTTAGCGCAGTGGCAGCACAGTAAGAAGGTCATAAGGTCAAGTTCACCCCTGACCATCATGGGTTCGATCCCACCCCCTGACCATCAGTGACCCTTCTGTGTGGAGTTTGCATGTTCTCCCTGTGTCTGTGTGGGTTTACCCTGTGTAACCCAGTGTTAAAAACGTGATTAAAATTATGAATGTCGATACCGCTTTAAGAAGAAGGGGGGACATTAATTTCACAATGGGAGTAGATAGTTTAACGTGAATTAAATGATAAATATTGATACTGTGGGAATCAATGAAATGATGAGACTGATGATTTCTCAGTATTGATTTATTCCATTTCACATCCCACGGCTCTCTCTCTCAGTCAGAAAAATAAGAGGGAGAGCTGCGGTCAAGCACCCACATTTATACCCACGCATCAAACACAGAATCACATTTACATTTAATCACTCTGTTTACATTTAATCACTCCAGAGTCCTCTTGTCTCTTCTGTCTGACCCCAGGAGGTCAGACCGTCCTTGCAGGTGGTCCAGACTCATTGTCCCTCTGAGGCGTGATGTCAATACACACCGCAAGCTTAAAGTCCTTCTGAGCTTGGGTCTCTGCTGTGGAATATGTGAGCTTCATAATGTTACCGTTATGGGCGCCACATCACTCCCCCCAAAACGCCAAAGAATGGACATACACTACATCAAAGCATGGGCATACACTAACACCATACTAACGGCCATACAGCATATGTCACCCCCCCCCCCCTTTGCAGACTCTACAGCACAATCTACACAGCTTGACCAAAACACACATCACTCTGCCCGTAGTTTAGGCTTCAACTTCCTCCCGAACCTGCTGTATGCAGGCTTCACAGTCTGTGTTGTGCCGTCCTGCGGAGAATCTGTGGAAGCAGGGGGAGAAGGGTTATTTGTCCCCTGCGGGGTCCCCAGGGGCCGTTCCCTGGGAGGTCTGCCGCGTCGAGGCGCCCACGCCGGTCATACAGCCTCGTCACGCAACACAAAAGCAGGCTTTAATCTGTCAATACTGATTGTCTCTCTCCTGCCCCCCAAATCTAGCACAAAATACTTCTCCCCGGTTCCCAGCACTCGAAATGGACCGTCGTAGGGTGGGCGGAGGCTGTGACGCTGTGCATCGTGCCTGACAAAAACAAATTCTGCGTTTTGCAACGCTTTGGGAACAAAAACACGCGGAAAAGTGTGATGAGCGGGGCCCGGGAGCATTTCTGCTCCCGTGCCGCTTAGAGGTCCCCGCACGGGGGGGGGGGGGTGCTCTGGTGCCGCGTGGGCTGGCAGGAACTCGCTGGGCAGCCTGAGAGGTTGCGTAAAAACTAATTCAGCTGGTGAGGCATCTAAGTCCTCTTTGGGTGCCGAACGCAACCCCAATAAAATCCATGGTAGTCTGTTTACCCAATCTGCATCCGTGAGCGACGCTCTGAGGGCTGCCTTCAACAATCTGTGAAAACGCTCGCATAAACCGTTGGCCTGTGGGTGATAAGCGGTAGTGCGGTGGACTGTCGCCCCTAAGCCGTTGGCCATGGCTGACCACAGCTCCGATACAAATTGAGGACCCCTATCGGACGTAATGTCTGACGGAACCCCGAACCGCGCTACCCAGGCTGTTAAAAAAACGCGAGCCACCTCTGCCGCTGTGGTCGATTGTAATGGGACAACTTCCGACCAACGCGTGGTCCGATCCACCATTGTCAGGAGATGTGTGAACCCTTGCGACGGCGGTAGGGGGCCCACTAGGTCTACGTGTACATGATCGAACCTCTTAGCCGGAATGTGGAACGGTTCTAAAGGAGCCTTTGTGTGCCTGTGCACCTTGGCCCGCTGGCAAGCCATGCAGGCTTTCGCCCACTCCTTCACGTGCTTGCGCAGGCTCGGCCAAACAAACTTCTCTGATACCATTTTCACTGAAGCGCGTACTCCCGGGTGCGCTAGGGAGTGCACCGCGTCAAAAACGCCACGGCGCCACGCGGCCGGTACCACCAGGCGTGGTCGCCCAGTGGATACATCGCAGATTAGGGGGGGCGAACCGGTTTGTAAGCTTTTGCTCTCCAGCCTTAACCCTGTTGGTCCAGACAGGAGCGCGCGCACGTCCGCGTCCCCGCTCTGTTCTGCTGCCATCGCTGCATAATCTATCCCCACGTGAACAGGGGCCGCGTGCGCATCCGCGCTGCCACCGCACTCCGCGCCTGCGGTAACACAATCTGTTTCCGCGCGGACAGGCGCTGTTACCGCGCGTGAGAGACAGTCCGCTACTATATTGAGTTTACCGGCTACGTGCTGGATATCAGTGGTGAATTCCGAAATTGCGGCCAGCTGTCTCTGCTGCCGTCTTGACCACGGTTCTGAAATTTTTGACATTGCAAAAGTGAGCGGTTTGTGGTCGACAAACGCGGTGAAACGCTGCCCTTCCAGCCAGAACTGGAAATGGCGAATGGCCAGGTGGAGCGCCAGCAGCTCCCTGTCAAACGCGCTGTATTTCCGCTCAGCATCGCGCAGGGACCTGCTGAAAAAAGCAAGCAGCTGCCAAACTCCAGCGACCTGCTGCTCCACAACGGCCCCTATGGCCAAATCTGACGCGTCTGTGGTTAGCGCTATGCGAGCTGATGGATCTGGGTGCGCCAGCAGCGCTGCGTCTGCCAGTGCTTTTTTTACCTCTGTGAATGTGCGCTCCCGCTCCGGGGACCACTCGATCACATTGGAGGGCTTCTGCTTTTTAAGTGCGGCGTATAACGGTTGCATGAGCTGCGCTGCATGGGGTATGAAACGGTTATAAAAATTTACCATCCCCCCAAATTCCTGCAACGCTTTGACCGTTTGTGGCCGGGGAAATTCAGCCACTGCGCATACTTTGGCCGGCAGAGGGACTGCTCCCTCTGGGGAGACGTGGTGTCCTAAAAAATTGATTTGTGGTACGCCAAAATGGCACTTGGCAGGGTTGATTATGAACCCATGCGCTGCCAACCTCTGAAAAACCGTTGCGAGATATTTTTCGTGTTCCTCCTCGGAGGCGCTGGCGACTAAAATATCGTCCAGGTAGACAAAAACAAAAGGGAGGTCGCGCAACACGGCATCCATCATTCGTTGGAAGGTCTGCGCGGCGCCTTTAAGGCCAAAAGGCATGCGTAAAAACTCAAAAAGCCCAAACGGGGTTATTACCGCTGTTTTGGGAATGTCCTCTGGCCGGACCGGGACCTGATGATAACCGCGGACCAGGTCTATTTTAGAAAATATGTGCGCGTTCACTAAGTGTACCGAAAAATCCTGGATATGCGGGATTGGGTAGCGGTCCTGTGCTGTGGCATTGTTCAACCTGCGGTAATCGCCACAAGGTCTCCAAGAGCCGTCAGACTTAGGCACCATATGAAGGGGGGAAGCCCAGGCGCTCTTCAAGCGGCGAATTATGCCCAACCTTTCCAGGTTGGCGAACTCCTCGCGCGCAATGGAGAGCTTAGCTGCATCCAGGCGCCGAGCTTTCGCAAAAACTGGTGCGCCACTTGTGGTGATAAAGTGCTCCACCCCGTGCTTCGCAACCTTAGCTGAAAATGTAGGAACTGTGAGTGCTGGGAACTGGTTTAGAAGGGTGTGGAACTTACCGCCTGCTGTGGCGCCGTTGGTCTGTACTGGCGGCGGTGACACCCAAGCTGCACAAAGAATAGAACAAAAAGAGAGTGCATTAACCAGGCGTCTATTAACCGGACCTACTAACAAGCCATGTGAGCACAAAAAGTCAGCGCCTAACATGTTGAAACTCACCGCCGCTACAATGAAAGTCCATTCATATGTGCGGCCGTGCAAGGACAGGTGCAGCGTCCTTTCCCTGAAAGTTTTGATCGGCGAGCCTTTTGCTGCCGTTGCCCCGTCTCCGCGGGGGCCAGCCACTCGATCCGCATGGGTTGCGGTGATGAAACTCCTCTGGGCTCCGGTGTCCACGAGGAATTGCCGCCCGGAGCTCGCGTCTATCAGGTACAGCAGCTTGCTTTGTTCACCAAGAGTCGAAGCTGCTAACGACTCCCGGCTCGTGCGTTTCCCTGTTTTTTGAAACTGCACGGTGGGATGCATCTGTGCGCCTTCTCAGCGAAGCGCCGATGGTAAAAGCAGAGGCCGTCCCCTCCTCTGCCTCGGGACCGCGCCGCTGCCGTCGTCGCTCGGGCTGCCTCTGTTGCCCCTGGCTCTTCACTGTCCCCGGCTGCCGCTGCTAGGTCTGCTGCTGCCACAGAAGTCTCCTGCTCGTCGCAGGCGTTGAGGAGCCGTTCCGCTTCTCTGGCCAGCGCGCGGAAGTCTTGCTGGTTCATGCACCTCATGCTGGACAGGAAACCCCTCATGTGTGCTGGGAGGGTCCTCAAGAAGATGTGCTTAAATAGGAACGCATTGTTGTCCGCCCCGATCATCTGCAGCATGTCCTCCATGAGGACGGTCGGCCTGCGTCCTCCTCTGTCACGCAGGTCCAGAAGTCGCCTGGCCCTCACCTCGGCTGACGGCACAAAACTCCCGATGAGGGCGGCTTTCAGCGCGTCGTATTTGCCAGCAGCGGGCGGCTGCTGCACCAGGCCCCGCACACACCGAGCTGTGCGGCTGTCGAGTCTTGCGATGACATTATGGAATTTGATGTCATCCGACGATATTCCCCCGAGCAGGAACCGGGATTCCACATGTTGGAACCACGAGTGCGGGTCATCCTGCCAGAACTCGGGGAGCTTGATTGAGCTTGTGTCCTCCATGACCAAGCCTTTCCGTGTATTTCACGTGTCGGTCACCAATGTGGGAATCAATGAAATGATGAGACTGATGATTTCTCAGTATTGATTTATTCCATTTCACATCCCACGGCTCTCTCTCTCAGTCGGAAAAATAAGAGGGAGAGCTGCGGTCAAGCACCCACATTTATACCCACGCATCAAACACAGAATCACATTTACATTTAATCACTCTATTTACATTTAATCACTCCAGAGTCCTCTTGTCTCTTCTGTCTGACCCCAGGAGGTCAGACCGTCCTTGCAGGTGGTCCAGACTCATTGTCCCTCTGAGGCGTGATGTCAATACACACCGCAAGCTTAAAGTCCTTCTGAGCTTGGGTCTCTGCTGTGGAATATGTGAGCTTCATAATGTTACCATTATGGGCGCCACAATACCACTTTTAGAAAAGAAAAACACCCATTTTACAATAGGAATACATAATTTGAATATGAATATTTAAATAAATATATATTCATAAATAGTTAGGAACATTTTCTAGAATATTCTGATAAAGTTCCTAGTATTGTGTGTTGATATTTATTGTAACCAATGGCTGCGCCGTTGCTGGGTCACACCACCCAATGGATTAAGCGCTCTCTCCCTGGGTCTGGAATGACTTGCATTTTTGGCTGTCGTGCCAGACAACGAAAGACACAGACCAGAGAGAGAGATGGTCCTTGGTGATATGGCGACGCTAGCGTGCTGGTAGCAGCCTTTGCCTGGATAAAACCCCTGAAATTGGTAAGCCTAAACCAAAATGAGAAATGAGACATTGCGGTATCGCCAAATTCTAATGCCCCATCTATTAAATTTTAAGATTGGGATCCAAAGGTTGTCGACGCCGTTGAGTGCGGGAACTCCATTGAAGCACGAGCCACTTGGCATGGTGAGTGCTATTTATTCATTGTGTATGTGGATGCTAACCGCTAGCTTAAAAACGCTAGCCGCCGATGCTAAATTTGGCTAGTTTTTTCATCAGAAAAAGCTATTTTTCAAGGCTGTAACGGTTAGCAAAGGTCCCAGTTCCCTTGCCATTAATTGCTACTTGATGATGAATGATGAATCTGTGGTCTATGTGTGTTTAAAGTGCAAAATTGTGATAAATTGTTGTGCTAGATGTGATGTTAGCTTAGTGCAGCACACTGCACAAATGTGCTGTGATGTCAAGTGTTCCAAATGCACTTTATTCATCGTTGTAACACCATGTTGATGAGTTTGAATGGTAGATGTGTTTGTTTTATGTACATTTGTTGATTTGGGGAAATTGACTTAGATTATAGACTAAGCTCTTTGTGTTCTCATGTGGCGGTTTGGGAAAACCCCCACAAACAGACTAAGGACGGACATCTCGCTACTCCTGGTTTTTTCCGCTGCATGCTGTGATCTAATCAGCCATTTATGCATTTCACTGCTGTGAGGTTAATGTGCCACCCATGCGTTGTGTTCATGCATCCTGTCTGTCTCACAAATGCAAATATCTCATGCCTGTTCTGCAGTCCCTTTGATCAGACCTGCTTTGATGTATTGTTTGAGTTGGGTATAAATACTGCACAGGTTCTGTAACACCTTCTCTATCTCTCAACCTCTGCTGTAGGACACACACGTGTCCGCCTCTCCTCTCCTTCTCTGAGAGCCAGAGGATCCCCATCCAGCCTGCACACACTTGGGCTGGAGAGGGGATCCCGTGACGGCGGTATGATAATAAAACCCTACTTAAAACCTCCAACATCGCCGCTTTATATCATGCCGCCGCACTGGTGACCCGACGCTGAAACGAACACGCTGCCAGCGAACGCAACGCCCGGCGGTGATTCTCCGACGACCAGCGAACGCGGCAGCCTGACTGATCTGCCCTCCCTTCTGCTTCAGGGAGACCTCAACGCGGAGTGTCCAGGCGAAACTCCACGGAGAACACCCACGACTGGGAAAGCTGAGCAACGTTTCATGGTGAGATCTGCACGCCTAGATCGGCACATCCACGCTGGACCGGCCGCGCTCACAGCTCCTCCACACCATGAGCGCATGCACCTCATCCCCTCTCCACGACGGCGATCCCCATGGCCGACGGAGCACATGTGGACCTGAACGCACCATGACCGAGCGAGTGACAGAGCGTCTACTTTCCTTCACCGCTCCAACAGACAACAGGGATGATCTCCAGCAAGCTCCCTGACCCTGGTTCTCCTCTCCAGCGGCCCACCCACGCACGGGACCCCGGCACACGCACCGGGGAGTCACGGGCACGACGCACCATGCACGGGACACATACGGCTCCACAGACTGCCTTCCTCCTTCGCCGCTGCCCTTCAGGGCTGCTCGCTCACCTGAGGCACGCATGCAGCATGCTCCAAGGATTTGTTAACAGTCTCAGCCACGGCACACATAGGGAAATTCAGCGGTTTGCGGTTCCCGAGCGCTTTAAGGCTGTGCCCGCACCTAAAGCCAACACGCCAGTCCTTCTGTTCTCATCACAGCCGCCACGCAGCCTCGTCTTTTCTTCATGGCCGCTATTAATCCTTGCAGGACTTAATCGCGAGAGGAGCCAGTGACTAATTTTTCTTCTTGTGGACCTCTGCACGTTCAACGGGACCAGCCCTTCGACATCGCGGACCCACAAGCAATTTTTTGCGCGGCCCGGACTTCTCATCGTCTCCGGCCGGCTTTTACTACCCCCCACCCCCCTCCACCCCCTCCTGCACAGAGCTTTTCCCTGCTCGCTGCCCAAGCTGCACTATCGAGGTCTCGACCACCTGCCGAGCCCTCTGGGGGGGAGCTGTGGCGGTTTGGGAAAACCCCCACAAACAGACTAAGGACGGACAGCTCGCTACTCCTGGTTTTTTCCGCTGCATGCTGTGATCTAATCAGCCATTTATGCATTTCACTGCTGTGAGGTTAATGTGCCACCCATGCGTTGTGTTCATGCATCCTGTCTGTGTCTCACAAATGCAAATATCTCATGCCTGTTCTGCAGTCCCTTTGATCAGACCTGCTTTGATGTATTGTTTGAGTTGGGTATAAATACTGCACAGGTTCTGTAACACCTCTATCTCTCAACCTCTGCTGTAGGACACACACATGTCCGCCTCTCCTCTCCTTCTCTGAGAGCCAGAGGATCCCCATCCAGCCTGCACACACTTGGGCTGGAGAGGGGATCCCGTGACGGCGGTATGATAATAAAACCCTACTTAAAACCTCCAACATCGCCGCTTTATATCATGCCGCCGCACTCACGCATTTTATAAGTCAGGTTCTTTTCTTTTTTTTTTTTTTTTTTTCCCTTTGGACTGGTTTGACCAGAGCGTGGATCTCCAGATCTGGATGGCGAGCCAAAGCCCGAACCCTGTGAACTGCTAAAGGTGACTCCACTAGTCACCTGGAAAGGACCAAAACAGGACTGTGAATTTTGTAAATATAATTTGGAGTATTTTGCTTTTATTTTTTTCTTTTATCGCGCTATGTATTTATTTTTGTGTACATAATTGTAAATAATATACATAGTTGCAAGTTCCATATATGGCTGTGTATGTGTCGTCTGTTGTTGCACCTCCCAGGCTCCTACGAACCCAGAGTCGGTCTGACCTGGCCCAATTATCCCTTTTCCCTCAGGTAGTAAAGTTGGGGTAAATACATTGCCATAACACAACACTACCAAAAGGTTACTACACCTAAAGTGAGTAGGGTGAGTGGGTGTTAGTAAGGGTTACACACAAAAATCTGGCGAGCGCAGGTGTTAGTGGACCCTGTTATACCAATTACCCAGTGATATTATACCCAGGTGTTACTCTGTATGTTACAGTGGTATACTGTAGAGTGATATTGTCACAAAATTTGGCGAGACAAGTAAGTGTCACATGGTTACAGGGTTATAAAAAATTTGGCGAGCACAGCCAGGAGCCTGGAGCGTTGCACAACAGATGTGAATTCTGTTTTGACCCCTGACTAAACAGTTGATATACTGCCAAAATGGATTTTGTGAAAAAGAATGGTGTTAAAATTCCAAATGCAGTCATTGTTAGTGGTGTTGTTGACAAAGAAAGAGACAGACATTTTTGAGTTTCTAGAGCAACATGGCACCATTCGTAGGGTGCTTAGCATTAATGATAACTCATCTGACTTTGACAAAAGTCATATTGTAGAGTTCGAGTCTGGATTAAGCATTGAAGCATTAGCACCTACGTTGCCATGCTCCTTTCCATCCACTGACAATCCTGAGGTTAAGTACTGCATTCAAACTCTAACCGATGTCTACACTGAAGCTGTAGGGGGCAGTGTTACTGAGGCTTATCTTAGCAACCTGAGGGGTTTAGCTAAGCTGAGTGGAAAAGGTTTTGAAGAGGTGTTGCGGGAGGTTATGTCCACAATAGGGAAGTCTATTGAAGCTGCTGAGACAGCTGAAACTGTCTCTGCTGACGTTGATCCTGCTTTCCCTACTGTAGAACCCACACAAAGTGGAGTCTCTCTTCCACTCCAAGTCGAAGTGTCTCGCACCCCTAAAACCACTCAAGCGCTCTTCCAAAGCCCTCTTAGACCCAACTTAACACCTCAAAGGTTGAGCCCAGCTGATCTTAACCCACCCGAGGTTCAGAAAATCGTAGTCGAGCATGTCATTAAACATGCAGAGAAGCCATCAAATGCCCATTCCTCTTGGAGAATCAGAGCTTTCTCTGGCAAAACGCTAAGACCGTATACTGAAGCTGACTATGAAACATGGCGTTCACATGTTGACCTGATGATGGAAGATACTTCTTTGTCTGACTTGGAAAAATCTTGCATGATCCTTGAAAGTCTTCTTGCTCCTGCATCTGATGTTATTCGCTCTCTTGGGCCTGAAGCCACCTCTGCCGACTATCTTAAGCTGTTGGATTCAGCTTTCGGGACTGTTGAAGACGGTGAGGAACTGCTTGTGCGATTCATGAACACTTTTCAAGATTATAGAGAAAAACCCTCTGCATATCTGCATCGTTTGCAGGTGGCGCTCAATCTCACAGTGCGTAGAGGCGGTCTGGAGCCACAGGAAGCGGACAAACAACTTCTCAAGCAGTTTAACAGAGGCTGTTGGGATGATAATCTGCTAAGAGAGTTACAGCTGGAACTAAAAGATAAACATCCACCTGAGTATGCAGAATTATTGCTTCACCTTCGCACTGTTGAAAACAGACAAGAAGTTAAAAACGCACGCATGAAAAAACACTTGGGCACCACAAAACCAAAAGCAGTTTCCTACGAACAAACAGTCACCGAAACAAGTACAAATAGTGAAGTGGAGTCTGACAGTCTGAAAGAACTGAAAAAGCAAGTCGCTGATCTAAAAAGCCAATTAGCTGCTGTTGTGAAACAAAAGAAACAAGCACCACTGAAGAAAGACCCAACTAAGAAATCTGGAAATAAAAAACCTGACCATGCCAAACCTGAAAACTTACCTTCGTCCAGCTGTCCCACTACTAGGCCCAAACCATGGTATTGCTTCCGCTGTGGTGAAGATGGGCGTATTGTAGCCACTTGTGAGTCGGAGCCAAACCCTGCACTTGTAGCTGCAAAATGCAAAGAATTAAGAGTAAAAAGACAGATTTGGGACAGTCAGAACCCCCAATCTTCTTTACAACTGAAGTCTACCCCTGTTGCGGGACAAACAGAGGCTAGTTCAGAGATGACCCGTCCCAAACCAAAAGCTCCATTCAAGAGACGTGCTAAACTGAAGTTGCATTACAAAACAGACCCCTTGAACTTTCCTAATGGTCTAATTGGTACAAAAAGTACAGCACAAGTGAAAGTGAATGGCTGTACTGTGAACTGTTTGTTAGATACAGGCTCCCAGGTGACTACTGTCCCTGAGTCCTATTACAGACGGTACTTATCCAACCATGAGATTAAGCCACTTTTTGAGCTGTTAGAAGTGGAGGGAGCTAACGGTCAGAGTGTACCTTACTTAGGCTACATTGAAATGCATGTCACTTTCCCAAAAGACTTTTCTCGGTATTGAAGCCGAAGTGCCAACACTTGCCTTAGTGGTTCCTGATGTACGTGCAGCCGATCAGTCCTTAGTGTTAATAGGGACAAACACATTAGATGTACTGTACGAGCTGTACTCTGATGCATGTTCTGAACTGCAGCCAACCATGTCACTTGGTTATAAGGCAATGTTAAAAGTCCTTGAGCTACAGCACAGACAGTCCAAAGACGCTAGCCTTGTGTGACGATGGAGTGTCACCGCTGTTATGATTTATTGTATGTGTGATTGTTATATTTGTAATATTGTAAATGTTATTATGATTGTTTGTTAAAAGTACACACATTATTTCTAGGATCTGTCTTTGTCTAAATTGGAATGCCTTTGTGAGATAATTGCTATGGTTAATTATTTGGGTAAACAATTGGTAATTATTTAATCCACATACCTTTGCCAACATGCTTCCTGAGGGTGTCCGGGCAAAAGACTCTGTTAGGGGTTGAAGGCCTTTTGAGGGACACCAGCAGGAAGGAAGCATGTGATGGTGAGTTAGAGGGGTGATTTAAAATTTGTAAATAGGGGTTTAAATTATTTATTGAATTATTTATGGTGTTAGTTATTTTGTGTTAGTTATATTTATTCTGTATATAGGTGGGGAATTATTTATTGGTCTTTTAGATGTTAGTGGGTATATGTGGAAAATGGAAAAATGTTATTGTTTTACCTGAGACATATGGTATGTTCTAATTGACGTTAATTATCTCAGACAGTATATAACAGCTGTTTTTGGTTAGTAGTAGTAGTTGAGAGAATCAATGATGATGATGACGGTTGATGGACGAATTTAAGTCATGGTAAATTGTGTCGGATGTTTGGAGTTATTACCTGTAAGTTTTTTGGAATAAAAATGGAAAACTGTTGATTGCTAAATTGCCTCAAAGCCTCCTTGATTAAGAGACAACCCACCCACAACGTTACACCTTGGTTTAGTGGCCATGTACAATAAAGGGCCACAGTTAGTTCCTGCAGGCCAAACAGTTGTTCTAGATGGCGCTGTAGCTGTGTCAGCCGGCAACAGTGAAAAATCTGTCTTGTTAGAACACCCGTTAATGTCAGCCTTACCTGGTGGTATCCTGGTAAAACCATGTCTCATAGACTTACCTGAAAGAGCACCTTACCTTGTTCCAGTTATACTCACCAATGAATCGGAACATGAGGTGACAATCCCTCAGAAGTGTGTCATTGGAGAAATCTGTGCATATCAACGAGTCCTATCGCAAGAACACTCCGTGAAAGTTACAAAGTCCAAAACTGAACCAAAGTCCACTCTGAAGTTCAACTTTGATTCTTCCCCCATTAGCGCTGAATGGAAATATCGCCTAACAGAAAGACTCAGTCAAATGCCCGAAGTATTTGCACAAAATGATCTTGACTTTGGCAAAACGGATCAAGTGAAACACACAATCAAATTATCAGGTGAAACACTATTCAAACACAGAGCACGTCCCATATATCCAAATGAACTGGAAGCGGTCCGTAAGCATCTCAAAGAACTCCAACAAGCGGGCGTGATAAGAGAGTCCAGTTCTCCATTTTCTTCGCCCATTGTAGTGGTGCGAAAGAAAATTGGCAATGTCCGCCTTTGTATTGATTACAGGAAGCTTAACATGCAGACTGTAAAAGATGCTTACGCCCTCCCCAACTTGGAGGAAACGTTTTCCACCTTGACCGGTTCGCAGTGGTTCTCCGTCCTCGATTTAAAGTCGGGGTACTACCAAATTGAGGTAGAGGAGCTGGACAAACCAAAGACGGCGTTCGTATGTCCCATGGGCTTTTGGGAATTCAATAGAATGCCCCAAGGCATTACAAACGCCCCCAGCACGTTCCAGCGCCTCATGGAGAAATGCATGGGTGACATGAATCTGCATGAGGTGATTGTGTTCCTCGATGACATCATTGTATTCTCCAAGATGCCCGAAGAACATGAGGCTCGCTTAAAGTAAGTTCTTAATCGCCTAAAAGAGTACGGGCTTAAACTCTCCCCTGAGAAATGCAGATTTTTTCAAACTTCTGTCAGATACCTCGGTCACATTGTGTCCAGTAAAGGAGTTGAGACCGACCCCCAAAAAGTGAAAGTCCTAAGTACCTGGCCTGTGCCCCGTGATCTCAAACAGCTCCGCTCGTTCTTAGGCTTTTCAGGGTACTGTAGGCGGTTCATTAAGAACTATTCCAGCATCGTTAAGCCCCTCACTGACTTAACAGCTGACTACCCTCCTTTGTGCAAAAGCACAAAGCCCAAAGCTAAGCCTGCCCAGTACCACGACCCAAAGACACCGTTTGGCGAGCGATGGACTTCTTCCTGTGACCTTGCATTCAAAACCATCATTGAAAAGCTCAGTACTGTGCCTATCCTGGGTTTCGCTGACCCTCAGTTGCCATATACACTCCATACTGATGCCAGCACTACAGGGCTTGGCGCCGCCCTCTATCAAGAGCAGGAGGGCCAGACTAGGGTCATAGCTTATGCAAGCCGGGGGTTGTCTAGAAGTGAGTCCCGTTACCCGGCCCATAAATTGGAATTTTTAGCTCTAAAGTGGGCAGTAACGGAGAAGTTCGCAGACTATTTATATGGCAATCATTTTACTGTCGTTACAGACAGTAATCCCCGACGTACATTTTGACTACTGCGAAGATGGATGCCATGAGTTATAGGTAGCTAGCTGCTCTGTCGACATTTAACTTTAAGCTCCAATACAGAGCAGGCAAGCTTAACTCAGATGCAGATGGCCTCTCTAGATGGCCACATGGCGAGTTACTTGATGACGCAGTGTCCCAAAAGGAGCTTGACCGCATACAGCAGTTCACTCAAACTCACTTGTCTCTTCGTGAAAGCAGTTTAAGTTCCGAGGTAGTGTCTGCTATATGTGAAAAACACCTTGTCTGTAGCTCTCCAGACAACACCTTCCCTTTGGTTCACTCGTTAGCCCTCTCTGTAGCCGCCATTCCAGATGACTACGCCGATGAAGATGGCTGTGGTGACCTTGTCTGTAGCTCTCCAGACAACACCTTCCCTTTGGTTCACTCGTTAGCCCTCTCTGTAGCCGCCATTCCAGATGACTACGCCGATGAAGATGGCTGTGGTGGCCTTCCAGTTGTACCCCACATGACTCCTGAACAGATCAAAAACGAACAAAGAACTGATCCCTGTTTAAGAGAAGTGATTGCACAAATTGAAACTGGACTAAAAGTTCCACCAACTGTACGAACTGAACTTCCTGACATCAACTTGTTACTCCGAGAACTTGGTCGACTTGAAATGTGCAATAACATCCTCTTCCGCACTCGTTAAGACGGAGGAAATGTTACTTACCAGCTCGTCTTACCTGAACAGCTCCGCAATTCAGTCTTTCAAAGCCTCCACTGTGACATGGGGCATTTAGGCACAGAGCATACTGTGGATCTCGCCAGAACAAGGTTCTATTGGCCTCGCATGGCAGCAGATATTGAAAAGAAGATCAAGACATGTAACCGCTGTGTAAGACGTAAAACCACTCCAGAACGAGCTGCTCCGCTTGTCAATATCAAGTCCACCCAACCGCTTGAACTTGTCTGTATGGATTTCCTGTCCATTGAGCCCGATCCAAGTATCACAAAGGATGTGCTCATGTTAACTGATCATTTCACGAAATACGCTGTAGCCATCCCTACTAGCAATCAGAAAGCTCAGACCGTTGCAAAGGCACTTTGGGACAACTTTATAGTCCACTACGGGATACCCGAACGATTACATAGTGATTAGGATCCCGATTTTGAGTCCCATATTATAAAAGAACTTTGCAAAATCATGTGCATTCGCAAAATCTGGACGCCACCCTATCATCCCAGAGGTAACCCGGTAGAACGTTTCAATAGAACGTTATTGAACATGCTGGGTACTCTGGAGGAAAAGAACAAAACTCATTGGCACAACTATGTAAAACCACTTGTACATGTGTACAATTGTACGAAGAATGACACTACTGGTCTTGCCCCATATGAGTTAATGTTCGGTCGTCAGCCGAGATTGTCCATCGATCTTGCATTTGGACTCCCGTTTCACAAAAGAAGTTTCAAGTCACATTCCCAGTACACTGAAAAGCTGAAGACAACTCTACAAGAAAGCTACAAACTAGCAACAGAAAATGCTAACAAGATGGCTGAAAGAAACAAAACAAGATTTGATATGCGAGTGAAACCCTCAAAACTCGAACCAGGTGACAGAGTTTTGGTACGTGCAGTCCGCCTCAGAGGCAAGCACAAACTAGCAGACAGGTGGGAAGCTGAAATCCACATTGTGGTGAACCAAGCAGGTGACTTGCCTGTTTACACTATAAAACCTGAGACAAAAGATGGTCCTGTTCGCACCGTTCACTGCGACCTCTTGCTTCCCTGTGGTTTTCTTGCCCCTGTTGAAGACAAACCTGTCCAACCAAAACGTGTCTGCAAACCTAAGACAAGACAATCACCTGAACAAAGTGAGGAATGTGAGAATTCAGAACCGGAAAATGAAGATGTCTATTGGTACAGAGAAGAACCAATCCAAACGCCCATAAAGCTCACTCGAGTTTATGAAATTCCCCATCCAAAGACATCCTTTAAAGGAGACATTCCTGCTGAAACTCATTCACCTAGATGTGACAACTTACCGAATGATGGGAACCTGGAGGAAACTGAAATAAATGTGGAACCATCAAACAATGAGAATGGAACTGAAAGTGAAACCAACTTACCTGATAAAGGTACCTGTGATGAACCTGTGGAAGAAAAAGAACCTGAAAAAGAAGTCCCACAGACTGTGAGACGCTCCGAGAGGACAACCTCCCAGCCAGAAAGACTACAGTATAGTCAGTTGGGAAACCCTCTCCTAACTGTTGCCCAGTCCCTGTTTCAAGGACTGAACCTGGCTTTTACCAGAGCCTTAACAGAGACAGATCCTAAGATTATTCCCATGAACACTAGTTCTCCCGTCATTACTATTTAGCTAATCCCATGCAAAGGGACTTGCATGATCCTAAGGGGGGATAGTGTAACCCAGTGTTAAAAACGTGATTAAAATTATGAATGTCGATACCGCTTTAAGAAGAAGGGGGGACAATCATTTCACAATGGGAGTAGATAGTTTAACGTGAATTAAATTATAAATATTGATACCGCTTTTAGAAAAGAAAAACACCCATTTTACAATGGGAATACATAATTTGAATATGAATATTTAAATAAATATATATTCATAAATAGTTAGGAACATTTTCTAGAATATTCTGATAAAGTTCCTAGTATTGTGTGTTGATATTTATTGTAACCAATGGCTGCACCGTTGCTGGGTCACGCCACCCAAAGGATTAAGCGCTCTCTCCCTGGGTCTGGGATGACTTGCATTTTTGGCTCAGTCACGCCAGACAACGAAAGACACAGACCAGAGAGAGAGACGGTCCTTGGTGATATGGCGACGCTAGCGTGCTGGTAGCAGCCTTTACCTGGATAAAACCCCTGAAATTGGTAAGCCTAAACCAAAATGAGAAATGAGACATTGCGGTATTGCCAAATTCTAATGCCCCATCTATTAAATTTTAAGATTGGGATCCAAAGGTTGTCGACGCCGTTGAGTGCGGGAACTCCATTGAAGCACGAGCCACTTGGCATGGTGAGTGCTATTTATTCATTGTGTATGTGGATGCTAACCGCTAGCTTAAAAACGCTAGCCGCCAATGCTAAATTTGGCTAGTTTTTTCATCAGAAAAAGCTATTTTTCAAGGCTGTAACGGTTAGCAAAGGTCCCAGTTCCCTTGCCATTAATTGCTACTTGATGATGAATGATGAATCTGTGGTTTATGTGTGTTTAAAGTGCAAAATTGTGATAAATTGTTGTGCTAGATGTGATGTTAGCTTAGTGCAGCACACTGCACAAATGTGCTGTGATGTCAAGTGTTCCAAATGCACTTTATTCATCGTTGTAACACCATGTTGATGAGTTTGAATGGTAGATGTGTTTGTTTTATGCACATTTGTTGATTTGGGGAAATTGACTTAGATTATAGACTAAGCTCTTTGTGTTCTGACCTATTTTATAGGTCAGGTTTTTTTCTTTTTTTTTTTTTTTTTTTTCCCTTTGGACTGGTTTGACCAGAGCGTGGATCTCCAGATCTGGATGGCGAGCCAAAGCCCGAACCCTATGAACTGCTAAAGGTGACTCCACTAGTCACCTGGAAAGGACCAAAACAGGACTGTGAATTTTGTAAATATAATTTGGAGTATTTTGTTTTTATTTTTTCTTTTATCGCGCTATGTATTTATTTTTGTGTACATAATTGTAAATAATATACATAGTTGCAAGTTCCATATACGGCTGTGTATGTGTCGTCTGTTGTTGCACCTCCCAGGCTACTACGAACCCAGAGTCAGTCTGACCTGGCCCAATTATCCCTTTTCCCTCAGGTAGTAAAGTTGGGGTAAATACATTGCCATAACACAACACTACCAAAAGGTTACTACACCTAAAGTGAGTAGGGTGAGTGGGTGTTAGTAAGGGTTACACACAAAAATCTGGCGAGCGCAGGTGTTAGTGGACCCTGTTATACCAATTACCCAGTGATATTATACCCAGGTGTTACCCTGTATGTTACAGTGGTATACTGTAGAGTGATATTGTCACAAAATTTGGCGAGACAAGTAAGTGTCACATGGTTACAGCGGTGATACCTGGGTATTCCGATTTCCTCCCGCAGGCCAAAAACATGCAAGTTAGGTTAATTAAAGACTCTAAAGTGTCCCTAGGTGTCATAAATTTCCTTGTAGGGCAGGACAAAGGCACCACGCGCCAGCTGTGAGTTTGAAAGTTTATTAACAGAAAAACCACAAAGGCACAAACGAAATCAAACCAAACTTAGAAGGAGACTGAAACACAGGTCAGCAAAATAGCTTAGCTAAGGCGAGAGTAATCGCTGGCTAACCTGGAGCCTAAGCTTGGGCAGCAGGTCAGCAAAATAGCCCAGCTAAGGCGAGGATCATAGCCAACTAAACCAGGAGACAGACGGTTACACATGTAGCATATAGACAAAGAACTTACATGTCGCGTGGTGAGAAGAAAGTAGGATGCTGCACCATACAATGGTGCAGAGCCCCTAAAATAGGAGTCAGAATTCATTAACCAAAATGAACAAAAGGTGTGGGTGCCTGAACGGGCAGGAGAAAGTGAGGATACATAATTGGGATCAGCTGAGTGAGTGAGAGAGAGAGGTGAACCAACCTGACAGCTGACAGGGCATGCCCACATGAAGCTTCATGCCCCTGACAGCTGTCAACAGTCAAAAGGTAAACTAGTGAAACAAAGGATGAAATAACATACCAAATAAATATATATAAATACAGATTAAAAATATAACACAAACAAGAAAATGACAAGCAGAACAAGAACACAAAACCTAAACAGGCATAAATAGCACACATAAGTAAATAAGCAGGAAAAAAGCCAGGAAACCGAGTCTAAGAACTCTCCAGCACTTGGTTCATGACACTAGGCGTGAACGTGTGTGTAAATGGTGAAGGGATTGGCACTGTACCGCAGTGTTGCCAGACGTACGATAATTATCGTATTTGTACGATAATTTTGCCCTCTGTATGATGTACGATCAGTAATTTCAAAATTCCCTTAATGTGCGATAATTTGACCCTTCATTACATGGCTACGTTGGCAAACACAATCAGAGTATGGATCCTGCGCATACAAACTACGTTTGTTTTTTTGCATTATTGCACATGCGCAGGCTGTGTGGAAAAGAAGACGGATGACTCGTGTTGCAGTAGGAGAGAGACAGCTTCGTATGGAGGATGAGATCCGCAGTTCACTGAAATGCGCCGAGTCAAGCTAAAATGATCCGTTATAAGTAGTTGTACACCGAATCACTGAGTGCTGTACTGGAGCGCCAACTGTCTACCACTCACTAAACTGAGAGTCAGCTGAACCGAGCGGGTGGTGCTCGTTTGCTGCTCTGGGTGGTGATTCAGCTGCTGATCCCTGGCTTCCACTACAGCTCCGGTGAGTGATTCAGTACAGTACGTTCATCCATAAAAACTAGTATACTCGATTGAATCATTTGTTTATGCTACAGCACTAATGCAGGTACGGCAGATTCAACAAGTAAGCAACATCACAAGCAGGTTGAGAAATGAATGGGGGGGCAGACCCCAGTTTTACTGGGTGGTTCAAACCTGTTGTTGGCATTAGTACTTAAGTTTTCTGTTACTGCTGCAACGTGAAAATGTCTGCAAAAATGTCACTGAAGTGTAGTTCTCAATAAAACAGAAATGGGTTTCTGCTTCAATTATCAGAAGCATTTTAATAGTTTATGACATGATTTCTAGACCCAGTAAACAGACACAGGCTCAAGGATAGATACATTTATCTTTATTGTGTTAACCAGTGTGTGTGTATGTGTGTGAGCGTGAGTGAGTGCGTGTATGTGAGCGTGTGTGTCTGAGTGTGGATCAAGGATGGCGTGGCAACTGGGGGTGAGCAGAGTGCCGTGCAACCTGGCAACCCTATGGACAGAGCAGAGATAGCAGGCATTAGTAATACCCAGATGAAGACGTGCGAGAATGACAGAGGCTTACTGTTTGCTGGGATGGAGACGTGCTCAGGTTGGCCCGAAGGATCCAGCCAGGAGGACAGTGCCCGAAGCCACCTCACAGCTGATGACAAAGAGGGAGCTCAGTCTGCCACTCAGGAGGAAGGATTCTGCCGCCATGAAACTCCACTTGTGCATAGGGGATGAGCGAAGAGAAGGTGAGTAGCAGAATGGCTTACTTGGTTTCAGAATGTAGCTCCTTCCAGGAGAATAGGAAGCGAGAGATGATTCGGGTAGAATGACATAGTCAAAGAGGATCTCAGAAGATAGGCGAAGACGAGCGTAGTCTCGATGAGCCAAGAGGATCAGACGGCTCCGCGCCAATCTGAGGACAGAATGGGTTAAATAGCCCGGTAGTGATGGAGAGCAGGTGTGTGCGCAGCTGCAGATGATAATCAGCTGGAGCGAGCCATCACAGTAACCCCCCCCCCCCCACCCCCACCCCCACCCCCAAGGGGCGTCTCCTGGCACCCGATCCAGCCTACCTGGGTGCGTTCGATGGAAGTCCCTGATCAGCTGATCATCCAGCACGAAGGGTGGACGCACCCAGGACCTCCATTCAGGGCCATACCCCTCCCAGTCCACCAGGTACTGAAGGCTGGGACCCCGACAGCAGACGTCCAGGGTGGTGTTGACTTGCCACGCCGGGTCGCCATCGATCACCACAGGTGGAGGTGGAGACCTGGGAGGGAGACACAGAGGGCTGGAAAAAAAAGGCTTAATTTGGGAGACATGAAAAGTAGGACAAATGCGGAGGGAGGGGGGAAGAGCAAGGCGCACAGCCACAGGATTGATTATGCGGTCGATGGGTTAGGGACCAGTAAACCGTTGAGACAACTTCTTTGACTCAGCTTTGAGGTTAATGTGCTTGGTAGAAAGCCAAACCTGCTGACCCACCTGATAGGAAGGAGCTGGCGTCCTATGGTGATTGGCCGTCGTGGCGTTGCGCTCTGCCGTACGACGAAGTGCAGTCCGGGTCGCCCTCCACAGCCAACGACAGCACCGCAGGTGAGCCCGAACGGACGGCACAGCAATGTCCCTCTCCTCTTCGGGAAACAGCGAAGGGTTGTATCCCAGGGAGGCCTCAAATGGGGACATGCCAATAGCAGAGGACACGGTGGTGTTGTGGGCATACTCGATCCAATGGAGATGGCACACCAAGACGCTGGATTCGCAGTGGCGACACACCGCAGCACAGCCTCCAGTTCCTGATTAGCAGGCTTGCACTGCCCGTTGCTCTGTGGGTGGTAACCAGAAGACAAACTCACTGTGGCTCCCAGGGCGTTGCAGAACAATCTCCACACCCAGGACACAAACTGAGGACCCCGATCAGAGACGATGTCCGTGAGGATGCCATGCAACCTCATGACGTGGTGGATGAGTAGATCGGCTGTTTCCCTAGCCGTAGGCAGCCCCTATAGGGGGACAAAGTGGGCGGCCTTCGAAAATCTGTCCACGATCGTGAGGATGATGGTGTGATGGTTAGACGGTGGGAGACCGGTAATGAAGTCGAGGGCGACGTGGGACCAGGGTTTGCCAGGAATAAGAAGAGGGTGGAGCAACCCAGCCGGAGGCGATGAAGATATCTTCCCAGTGGCACACTGGGGACATGCGCGGATGTACTCAGCAACATCTTTCCATAGCGATGGCCACCAGAACGTCCTCTGGAGGAGTTCCACCATGCGAGCCCTCCCTGGATGACACGAAAGCCTGGAGGAGTGACCCCAATGAACAACCTCACCCCGGACGGAGGAAGGAACGAACAACCTCCCCGCTGGACCCCCGCCCGGATCTGGTTCCGCCTCCTGCACTCTTAAGACCCTTTCCTTGATACCCCACGAGAGGGCACCCACAACACAGGATGAGGGGATGATGGGATGCTGTGACACCTCCGCAGCATCCGAGGAGAACTGCCTGGACAGCGCATCTAGCTTCGTGTTCTTAGCCCCGGGACAGTAGGTGATAGTAAAATTGAATTGTCGAAAAAACAGGGACCAGCTGGCTTGACGGGCATTCAGGCGTTTAGCCGTCCTCAGGTATTCCAAATTCTTATGGTCCACCCAGACGATGAATGGCTGGGTGGCCCTCTCCAACCAGTGACGCCACTCCTCCAGGGCGAGCTTGACCGCCAGGAGCTCCCTGTCCCCGATGTCATAGTTACGTTCTGCCGAGGACAGACGGCAGGAGAAGAATGCGCATGGGCGGATCTCACCATCAACCGGAGAGCGCTGGGACAGCACGGCTCCAACCCCCGAGTCCTAGGCGTCCACCTCCACCAGGCATTGAAGGGCGGGATCCACCTGTGTCAAGATAGGAGAGGATGAGAACTTAGATTTCAATGCGGAGAACATCGCTTCAGCTTCTGTTGACCAATGAAAAACCACCTTGGGGGAAGTGAGGCGGGTCAAAGGAAGAGCAATGATGCTGTAGTTTTGAATAAAGCGGCGGTAAAAACTGGCGAACCCCAGGAATTGCTGGAGCCGCTTTCTGGAGGTAGGGGTGAGTCAATCTACCACCGCCTTTACCTTGCCGGGGTCAGGGATGATCTGATTATGTGAGATGATGAAGCCAAGAAACAACGTTTGGGGGGCGTGGAACTCGCACTTCTCGGCCTTCACATAAAGCTTGTTTTCCAGGAGCCACTGCAGAACCCGCCTCACGTGTACCCGATGCTCGTCTAAGGACTACGAGAAGATCAGGATGTCGTCCAGATATACGAAGATGAACAAGCCCAGGAAATCCCTCAAAACATCATTAATCAGGCGCTGGAAGACGGCAGGGGTGTTGGTCAGCCCGAACGGCATCACCAAGTACTCAAAATGCCCGCAAGGGGTCTGAAAACCCGTCTTCCACTCATCACCCTCCCTGATCCACACCAGATGATAGGCGTTACGAAGGTCCAGTGTAGTAAAACAGGAGGCTCCCCGGAGAGAATCAAACGCCGTGTCCATCAGGGGAAGAGTGTACTTATCCTTGATGGTAATGTCATTTCGGCCACGGAAGTCGATGCACAGTCTGAGGGAGCCATCCTTCTTCCCTACAAAAAAAAAATCTAGCCCCTACCGCTGAAGACGAAGGATGGATGATGCCGGAGTTAAGCGATTCCTTAATATATGACTCCCATCGCCTCCCGCTCCGGAGCTGACAGGCTGTAGAGACGGCTCGACAGCAGTGGGGCTCCAGCCTGATGATTGATGGCGCAGTCATATGGGTAGTGGGGGGGAAGAGACAGTGCTTGGGACTTAATGAATATGGCCCCCAGGTCGTGATACTCCGGGGGAACCCTGGACAGATCGGGAGGAGGAGTAGAAGGAGAAGACAGGGGCATGGACGGCGAGCAGGCAGCAGACTGCAGACAGGCACTCAGACAGAAGGAACTACACGAAACCACGCTGCCAGTGCGCCAGTCGATCGTGGGGTTGTGAAGTCAAAGCCAGGGATAGCCCAGGATAACCGGAGAGGAGGAACCCGGTAACACAAACAGCCTAAACTCCTCCCAATGGTTTCCCGAAACGATGACAGACACCGAGGCGGTCTGCTTGGACACCACTGCCATAGGGGTATTGGACAGGGCAATAAGTTGGAGGGGAGTCCTCAACGGATGACACGGGAGTCCCAATCGGGTTGCCAGTTCCCCCGAGATGAAACTCTGCTCAACCCTTGACTCAATCAAGGCCTGAGTGACAATTTCCCTGTGATTATGTATGAACCTAACGGGCAGTAGGAATTTAGTGAGGGGATTTAACTGTGGAGAGTCAGTGAGTACACCTACTGCGATACACAGACTCCTTCTTTTGGCCAAATGGGACAGGACCCTACTTCATGCTCCTCACTGCCACAGTAGAGACATAACCCCAACTCCCGGCGGTGCTGTTTCTCCGCTAAAGATAACTTGGATGACCCTACAGCCATAGGATCTGGCACATCCGGGGGATCTAGGGAAGGCAGGGCCAATAGAGGGGGCTGTAGAGAGCGACAAAACTGGGAACCAGAGCGACCGGAAGTCCTACGCTCGGCTGCCCGCTCCCTCAGCCTGTTATCAAGGCCAATAGCTACAGAGATTAACTCGGTTAGTTTTTCTGGTTTCTCTAAGCGGGCCAGCTCATCCCGCAGACAATGACTCAGGCTTTTGACAAAAATGCCGCACAATGAGGCGTCCTCTCATCCAACCTCCGCAGCCACCACCCGGAAATCTACGGCATAGTCCGCTACAGACCTGCTACCCTGTTTTAGATTCAATAGCTGGGTGGTGAGCACGCTATCACGGTCAGAATGATCAAACACCTCGTTGAATTCGCTGACAAATTGACTGTAAGTAAGATTAGCATAGCTTGCCCTAGCCATCACAGCATAAGCCCAGGCTAACGCTCGCCCTTCCAACAGGTTGGCTATGTAGCCGATATGGCTGTGATCTGTGGGGAACTCCCCGGGCACACGCTGGAACACTATCTCACATTGAAGCAAGAAACCCCTAGCCTCCCCTAGCTTACCACTAAAGCGAGTGGGAGTGGGTACAGGTGTTAACCGAGGAGAGAAAGCCTGGCTAGGTGGCGAGCTAGCGGGAGCAAAAGTGCTACCTGAGGCCGGTGGGGGAGGCTGTGAACCCGACAACCTATCCAGCCTACTGTTGATCTGAACTAGCTGAGAGAGGATAACCTGTTGCTGGTAAGCTAACTGATCTACCCGAGCTTCTAAGTTGTTAACTCGGCGCGCTAGTGCGCTGTCTACTGGGTCATTATGGCAGAGCTGTACTAACATGATTACTAGACCCAGTAAACAGACACAGGCTCAAGGATAGATACAGTTATCTTTATTGTGTTAACCAGTGTGTGTGTGTATGTGTGTGAGCGTGAGTGAGTGTGTGTATGTGAGCGTATGTGTCTGAGTGTGGATCAGGGATGACGTGGCAGCTGGGGGTGAGCACCGTGCAACCTGGCAACCCTATGGACAGAGCAGAGACAGCAGGCGTTAGTAATACCCAGATGGAGACGTGTGAGAATGACAGAGGCTTACTGTTTGCTGGGATGGAGACGTGCTCAGGTTGGCCCGAAGGATCCAGCCAGGAGGACAGCGTCCGAAGCCACAGCACAGCTGACGACGAAGAGGGAGCTCAGTCCGCCGCTCAGGAGGAAGGATTCCGCTGCCACGGAACTTCGCCTGTGCACAGGGGATGAGCGAGGAGAAGGTGAGTAGCAGGATGGCTTACTTGGTTTCAGAGCGTAGCTCCTTCCAGGAGAATAGGAAGCGAGAGATGACTCAGGTAGAACGACGTAGTCAAAGGGGATCTCAGAAGATAGGCGAAGATGAGCGTAGTCTCGATGAGCCAAGAGGATCAGATGGCTCCACGCCGATCTGAGGACAAAATGGGTTAAATAGCCCGGTAGTGATGGAGAGCAGGTGTGTGCGCAGCTGCAGATGATAATCAGCTGGAGCGGGCCATCACAGTTTAGGAATAAACAATCAATCCAGCTAATGTATAAACGGAGTACTTCTCAAAATATTTATGAGGCGGTGGTGGAGTGGTTAGCACTGCGGCAGCACAGCAACTCACCCTTGGCCGGGGGGGGGGAGGATCCTGGGTTTTATCCCAGCCCCCGACCCACAGTGATCTGTGTGGAGTTTGCATGTTTTCTCCATGTCTGCGTGGGTTTACTCCGGGATTTCTCCGGTTTCCTCCCACATGCCAAAAACATGCAAATTAGGTTAATTGGCATCAACTGGGGATTCTAAATTGTCCTTAGGTATGTCTGTGAGAGTGAATGGTTGTCTGTCTCTCTGTGTTGGCCCTGCGATGGATTGGCGATCTGTCCAGGGTGTACCCTGCCTCTCGCCCAAAAGGTGCTGGGATAGGCTTCTGCCCCCCCCACGACCCGAAAAGGATAAAGTGGAAGAAGATGGCTGGATGGATGGACACTGAAGTATGATGATTCAACAGAAGCCCTATAGAGGGGTTGCACGTGACGTCAGTGGTCACGTGCCGCATTGCTTGCCTGCCGTTTTGGACGGCAAATAGTGTGGGCCTTGTGTTGAGAATAATAATAATTTCACTAGCACATACTCAGCCTGACTCGCCACGGTGTTGTTTGTTTTTCATTACGACTGAATACCACCTTAAGTGGGTGAGATCTTTCCAGCAAGGTGCCTGACACTCCCATGACATCGTTTGTATGTGACAAGCAAAACACAAGATGGATATTGAGGCAAGCCTGCTGCTTGCTGGCTTTTTGTCAGAGTAAAGGCACAAAAGGAGAGCCAGAGGAAGGCTACAGGCCTTGACACAAAATTCTGGAAAAGTACTGGAGAGTTTAGGAAGCCATGGAACAGTTTAAGCCGAAGACGTGAGGATAAGAACTAGATTACATGTGAGGGTGAGCTAATGATTGCTAATGCTAGTTAAGCACTAATAACTCTTCTGTACTACATTGTAATCTTGCAAGTTATCGCTATTAGGTACTAAAATATGTATGCTGTGTGTGTGTGTGAGTGTTTCAGATGGCTCTCTTGGGGCAAAACTATTGCTTCAAACCGTCAGTCTGGTCATTCAACCAAGCCTCCCAGTGTTGGGATGTCACCCTAGCTTCACGAACCGCAGTGGTTGCAGAGCTTAAGAATGTCTGAAGAAACGTTTAGCTTCCTGTGCTACAAATTGCTCTGACCTGTGTGAAAATCATGGAGAGACTTTTGAGACATCATGGGATGTACTGGCTCCAGCCGGTGGTGTCATGGAAAAAAGTGATCAGCTGCCAAAAATTGATCGCCAGGTGCCATATTATAGTTATGGGGTAATAATAGCCCTAAAATAAATATTTCAGCAGGTAATCAGTACTGAGTTAGGTTTAATGAAATATATTTAACAATTATGATGCATTTTTAACCCGAAACAAACTTGATCTAGGATTAAAAGCAATTAAAATAATGCAGTCACAAGGTTACATGAAAAATACATGGATTTACTGGATATATACATGTAGATCCATCCGTCCATCCATCCATCTTCTACCGCTTTTCCAGAGGTCTGGGTCATGGAGGCAGCAGTTCAAGCAGAGAAGCCAGACTTCCCTCTCCCCAGCCACCTGCTCCAGCTCTTCAGAGAGGATACCAAGGCATTCCCAGTCCAGCTGGGAGACGTAGTCTCTCCAGCGAGTCCTGGACATGTAGATACTGGATAAATATATATTCTATGTGTGAATAATGTACTATGTACTCCTTTTGTTTTGCACTAGGAATTTTTGCAATAAATATTTGTGTCTTTTGCAGATATGTCTTCACTTATGTTTAAGTTTTATTTGTGAAGGTTATCAAGATTTAGTGACAAATTAAATGCTAAAAGATTGAAAAAGCTGTCTAAATAATACAGCAGTTTGAGAAATCACTTTTGGTTTGGTGGAAGTCTGTCAACAGAATTATGAACCATAAAGTAGTTTGTGTTAAAACATGTTAAATCCCATTAAACCCTAACTCATTATTAGGAAATACAGATGCTAATATGGCCCAGAATTCCTCCATATACTGGTACTATCACTAAAGTGTGCAGTGTTTTCTGCACTGGAGCATCCAACAATACAGTCTTCAGTAAATAAAGTAATTGGTTTTGTTTACTAATTCTTAAAAATGAGCCATTATTTTCAACATCATTGATAAATGTTTGATTTGTACTGTTGCCTCTTCCCACCGGTGTCTTAACAGACAAATAGAATATCATGATGCAAACACATAAATCACTAAATTGTTTATTACAATCACCAGCAAAATCCAGATTATTTAGAATGTGCAAAATTCAAACTTTAAACTGTAAAAAAACCTCAGAATGGGTCACACACGCCGACCACTCTCAAGGTGGCCCAGCACACCAAGGAATACTTGATTGAAGGCAGCATTCTGAGCCATCTCCTCCCTTCACAAGGTAGTTTCATGGGATACAGGTCAAGTGGACCCCTGACCAAGCGAGCACCCCAAGTGGACCCCGAGATCCAATCTGTACATGTACAAGTACATTCTCAATCCAGTGATTTGTAAACGCAAAGAAGGAGAACAACAACAAGAATTTGTGTAAAACTGTAGGAAAGACTTTTACCGGTCACCAAGAAGTGTAAAAAATATATACATGTAAGATGACAACTAAGCTGACCCAGAGAAGGTTTTGGCTCTGTTTCTGCTTTCAAAAGACTTTTCTTCTCCACCGCTGCTGCTCGTCACCACTGGCTGCCCCCAGACGAAAATCCACAGAATAGGTATGTGTGACTAGAATGTTCTGAATGAGGCTTTAGAAAGCTCTGAATCTGTTTGTAAATCACTGGATTGAAAATGCACTTGTACATGTACAGATTGGACCCCGGGGTCCACTTGGGGTGCTCATATGGGGTGCTCATTTGGTCAGGGGTCCACTTGAGTTGTTCCCGTATCATGCTGTCTTGCCTCACTGAGAAGCAACTGGATGTGCTGCTGGTCCCGGTTCAGCAGATCTTCAGCCTGCAGTGGGACTCTAGAATGAAAATACACACACAACTTCAGTACGTGCACAGCATGAAAGTGCAGCATATAAAAAACTACTTTTTAACCAGGATTAACACTAGCTTATTTCGTCAGATGTTGTCGACACAAGCACAAAATACAAGCAGAGCACGGAGTTAGCATTGATGGCTAACTAGCTAGCTCATTGTCTTCATACAGGAGACAACGGTGCTGTTTGTTCAAAGTGAGCTTTCCACCACTGGGATAAATAATGGCAAAGATGCATAATATCACATAACTCACCATCCTCTATAACTGTTTTCAACAATGATGATGCTGTGGTCGGGTCTATGCCACTCTGCCTCCCGTCTGCCTTCGCTGGTCGGTGGCCGTGAATTAATTTCGGGTCACTTCGTCCAGCTCCCTCTGGATTTCTTTAATCAGCTACCAAGCACAGAAAAGTCTGCACCTCGTCGCTGGACCACGGTGTTGATTTGTGTGTAGCGATTTATCTCGTTGATTACACTCACTCACGCTTGCTGTTGGTGATTTGACTGTTCGTTGCCATCCAAAATGGCACAGTAAGCAAAAGACGCATGACTTGTGTGATGTCAGTGCAACCCCTCTATAGATGATAGTCAAGTACGACTGATATTTTGGGCCGTTCAGTACAGGCTCATCCTGTACACACAGGTGAAGGTGCTTCTGTTCAACTGATCTGTTAGATTACACAGGGTTACAAAAATTATTTTTTTGTAAGTTGTCTGTGTTTTTTCAACTGATTTAAGACAATTTTGCACCGCTGAATTCGAAAATGACATCCGTTTCTCTCAATCAGGTGCTAAGTAAAAACCTGTACTTAGTATTTACTTAGTACTGTGCATGTACTTACCTTTATATAAAGGTAAGTACATGTAAATTGAATGTCATGTCATCATTGTTCAAAATTCGGAGAATTTCAAGACAGAAAAAAGAATTTTTTTCTGTCTCAGAAAAAAAAAAAATTGACAGCCTCATCCATCCAGGTGGATGCCCTGAATTTCCCTCTAGGTATTAATAAAGTATACAAAATTTAAAAAAAAAATATGTCAAGGTATGAAATATCTCTTTACTTTGTCTGAATAGAAGAACAAAACCAGTTTGACATGGACATCTGCTCACCATGGAGTCTTGACAGGTTCATCCTGTGAACCAATGCTGCCAATTGTCATATCCCGAGCGCTTTTGTCCGCGCTCGGGTTATACCTCCTCCTTGTCAGACTTTGACAGCAGGTGTCGTCACTCGGGTTTCCCGGGCTCTGATTGGCCAGACGCTCGGGGGCTCTCCGCTGTCAGAGCCTGAGCAGCTGCGCCGCATTGTCAATCATGAGCAGCTGGCTTTAAATGTCAGCGCGAGTGAATTGGACTCTGCGGCTGTCTCGTCAAGAGTCTTATGACTTTCCCCTGTCTCCTTATCAACATGCTCCTTGGTTTCCCCGACGTATCCCGCTGCATGTAAGTCTACCTGTTACCATAGGAATTGTATTTCTCCCTAGCTTACATTCCTTGCTATTGCGGCAGACGAGAGCTCCTCGTCTCAGCTGTTACCCTCTCCTTGTATCATGTTAATATTCCTTGCCTTTGCGGCGAACGAGAGCCCCTCGTCTCAGCCGCTAACCCCTCTTGTGTGTTCATATTGTTGTTGTGTAACGAAGCCTACGTGGCTAGTTGTTTTGTACACCCAAGCCCTGTACAATACAAATAAAAGAACTGAATTGCAACTTACTGGACTGTGGCGTCTTATGCTGGCTCGTGAGGGCCAGCCGTGACACCAATATGCCGTTATACAGTAGCTGTAAGTTAAAAACACATTTAGTAAGTTCAGAACATGTTGAAAGTGTGGAGGAATGAAGTGACGAGACATGAGAGCTGGCAGTTCAGAACTTTATTCCACTCCAGCAATGTTAGGAATAACATCTGGCGCCAATGCACATACATAAAATGTTCTTCCATCTCTCCCCTTTCTCCTCAAGTGACTAGGTGTGAGTGGAGACTCCTAGTGGTCCACCACACAGCCCCCACCCCCCCACCCCGAACACCCAGAAGGGGCCTTATCAGTCTAACACCCGGGGCTTGAGCAATCACCCATAAAAACTGTATCGTGGAGCAGCTGGACCAGATCCACCTTAGAGAAAATGGACATTCCGGCCAGGTGCACCAAAAAATCCTGTATGTGAGGGATAGGATAACGGTCGCACTCCGTGATGTTGTTCAGATGACGGAAATCACCGCACGGCTGCCATGAACCATCGGACTTGGGCACCATGTGCAGTAGGGAAGCCCAAGAACAATTGGAGGGCCTAACAATCCCTAAA
Organism: Pholidichthys leucotaenia; assembly: GCA_020510985.1. Lineage (NCBI taxonomy): Eukaryota > Metazoa > Chordata > Actinopteri > Cichliformes > Pholidichthyidae > Pholidichthys > Pholidichthys leucotaenia. The sequence continues at coordinate 187,266,973 of CM035848.1, read as the reverse complement.
CGTTCCAAGTTAGCAAACTCTTCCCACGCAATGACTAGCTTAGCTGTGTCAAGGCAACGCAGGTGCGCAAAAACCAGAAGGCCCTTTGTGGTGATAAAATGCTCAACCCCATGCTTGGTCACAGCAGTGGAAAAATTAGGCACTGTGAGCGAGGGAAAATCAGAAAGCAATCACTGGTACACGTCCCCTGAGGCTAAAAAATTAGCATGTGTTAGTGGCCCAGCTCCTCGAGTTATACAAGGCAGTGAAGGAAAAGAAACAGCATCAACCAAACATCTATTAACAACATCTATAAGGACACCATAAGCACACAGAAAGTCAGCACCTATGATAAGAACTGAACAGGCAGCCACCACAAAGTCCCACTTGTAGTTCTCCACAAGACCTCTCTCCAAACGTCTTGATAGGGAAGCCATTAGCGGTGATTAACGACAGGCCACAGCCTTCTGTGAGTCCATCAGAACCAGTCGGCAAAGCAAGACTCTTCTGGGAACCAGAGTCTGTCAAAAACCATCTCCTGGAACGTGTGTCCTCGAGGAAAAGCAGCTTCTCCTTGTTGCCAGCGGTCATAGCTGCTACTGACTGCTGGTTGGTCTGTTTCCCGGCATCTTGAAATGGCATGGCAGGAGGTAACGTGTGCGTCAGTGCCAAGATGCTGATGGTAGAAGCACACAGTCCTGTTCCAGCGTCTCCGAGTGGCCACCACGGCCACAACTGCCATCTCAACAGCTTCTGTGGACTCTGCCGAAGGTCCCGGTGTTACTGCCTGGACACCAAAACTCCTATTCACCAGGATAATGCGGTCTGCTTCTTCCGCCAGTGCATGGTAGTCTCTGGCAGCCAGCAGCGGTGAATTGGCCAAAATTGTCCGCGCCGAAACTGGCAGTTTTCTGAGGAAGAACTGGATGAAGAAAAAGACCCATCATCTGTGCCCAGCAAAGCTAGCATACTTTCCATTAACTCCACATTTGAGCCGTCGTCTAACTCAGAATGAGAGAGGAGCTTCTCTGTTCTCTCCCCGTCAAGGAGGGTGTAGCACTGTAACAGCAGCTGCTTGAGAGCGGCGTATTTCCCCCAGGCTGGGGGGTCCCGGCGCAGGCTCATGGCATGATGAGTGGGGCGTGGGTCAGGCGAAGCCACCCTGTAATGGTATCTCATGTCATCCGCAGAAATCCCACGGAGGGCAAACTGAACCTCAACATGGATGAACCAGGCAGCGGATCATGGAGCCAGAAGTCCGGGAGCTTGACTGCCACGGCGAATGAGGCCAGGGTCTCAGGGGGAAACCCCACCATGGGCGTTGACGAAGAGGAGCTCGCTTCGTCTTCCATCTTGAATATTATCGACGTCGTAGGTCACCAATGTGGAGGAATGAAATGACGAGACACGAGAGCTGCCAGTTCAGAACTTTATTCAACTCCAGCAATGTTATGAATAACATTTGGTGCCAATGCACATACATAAAATGTTCTCGCATCTCTCCCCCCTTCTTCTCAAGTCACTGGGTGTGAGTGGAGCCTTCTAGTGGACCGCCACAAAAGCACATTACTCATAAGATAGAAATTGTCATGAGCCAAACCTGTGTTCTCCTGCGGGCTTGGTTCTGATCGTTCTTGGTCATATGTTGTGTTTTGTTTTCTCATCTGTGTGTTTATTTCTATGCTTGTGGCCGCTGCTCTGGCCGGTGATCATTAGGCAGCCGTTTGACCCACTTTCTGGTGGCGCTGTCTAACGTTCGCCGGTCCGACCACGCCCCCCTCTCTCTGACAGTCAGCTGTTTGCCCCGGTAATTATCTTTCCCGCGCCTCGCCCAGGTGTTCCAAATTTGTTTGGCCAGCGGTGTTTGTACTTAAGCAGCTCTTTGGTAGTCAAACACTGCTGGACCATTATACGAGTCACACGGTCGTTTCCTGTCATGTGACCGTCACGTCTCGAAGAATTTTTGATTTGTGCTCTATGGGAGAATTGGACTTCTTGGACCGTTCCTGCTTCTGAGTAAATTGTCTCACGTTTCTTTGTACGGTGTTACTGCTACGCTGGACCAGTTGCGTTACTCTGTGCAGTTGGTCTGCTATGCTTATCTGGTATTGTTTCCCCCTGCAGTTCTACTGCTACGCTTAGGCTGTTGCCCAGTTTGCTCCCCACCGAGTCAGTCGAGCCTCCTAGTGTCTTCCTCGCTCTCCCGAGCGTGTATGCTATTTGTATTATTTTCCTGTGTTATGTCAATAAATGTGTGTTTGGTGAAACCCTGCGTTTAAGTCCATCCATCCTTCTCCAAATCCGTGAGCTGTGGAAAAGCGCACGGGGAGTTTGTGACAGAAATGTTTCGGGTACGCCAGACATTATCTTGACGTATTTCGACGTATGAAAAAGTGTTTGTCCCCTTCCTGATTTCTCATTTTTTTTTGTATGTTTGTCACACTTAAATGTTTCAGTTCATCAAACAAATTTAAATATTAGACAAAGATAACACAAGTAAACACAAAATGCAGTTTTTAAATGAAGGTGTTAATTGATTAAGGGAAAAAAAAAAATCCAAACCTACATGGCCCTGTGTGAAAACGTGATTGCCTTCTAAACCTAATAACTGGTTGGGCCACCCTTAGCAGAGACAACTGCAATCAAGTGTTTGTGATAACTGACAATGAGTCCTTTACAGCGCTGTGGAGGAATTTTGGACCACTCATCTTTGCAGAATTGTAATTCAGCCACATTGGAGGGTTTTCAAGCATGAACCGCCTTTTTAAGGTCATGCCACAGCATTTCAATTGGATTCAGGTCAGGACTTTGATTAGGCCACTCCAAAGTCTTCATTTTGTTTTTCTTAAGCCATTCAGAGGTGGACTTGCTGGTTTGTTTTGGATCATTGTCCTGCTGCAGAACCTAAGTGCGCTTCAACTTGAGGTCACAAACAGATGGCCAGACAGTCTCCTTCAGGATTTTTAGGTAGACAGCAGAATTCAGGGTTCCATTTACCACAGTAAGTCTTCCAGGTCCTGAAGCAGCAAAACAACCACAGACCATCACACTACCACCACCATTTATTTATCTTTTGTTCTTATTAAAGACAAAAATAGAATAGAAAGGAGATGTCTTTACCTTCTTAACATGTTTCCACTGTACACTGCAGCCTTCATCGTACAGTCCTGTACAGTCCTGTGTCCAGTGTACAGTCCTGCAGGATATTTATTTTGGCAAATGTGAGCTGAGCATTTGTGTTCTTTTTGCTCAGCAGTGGTTTTTGCCTTGGAACTCTCCCATGCATGCCATTTTTGCCTTGCCTCTTTCTTATTGTTGAATCATGGACCAGTGTCCAAACTGAGGCAAGTGAGGCAAAACTGAGATGAGCCTTTACACACGGACAAAATTGTTGGTACCCCTCTGTTAATGAAAGAAAAACCCACAATGGTAACAGAAATAACTTGAATCTGACAAAAGTGGTAATAAATAAAAAATTCTATGAAAATTAACCAATGAAAATCAGACAATGCTTTTGAATTGTGGTTCAACCGAATTATTTTAAAAAACAAACTCATGAAACAGGCCTGGACAAAAATGATGGTACCCTTAACTTAATATTTTGTTGCACAACCTTTTGAGGCAATCACTGCAATCAAACGATTTCTGTAACTGTCATTGAGACTTCTGCACCTCTCAGCAGGTATTTTGGCCCACTCCTCATGAGCAAACTGCTCCAGTTGTGTCAGGTTTGAAGGGTGCCTTCTCCAGACGGCGTGTTTCAGCTTCTTCTACAGATGTTCAATAGGATTTAGATCAGGGCTCACAGAAGGCCACTTTAGAATAGTCCAATTTTTGGCTCTTAGCCATTCTTGGCTGTTTTTAGCTGTGTGTTTTGGGTCATTATTCTGTTGCAAGACCCATGACCTGCGACTGAGACCAAGCTGTCTGACACTGGGCAGCACATTTCTCTCTAGATTACTTTGATAGTCTTGAGATTTCATTGTACCCTACACAGATTCAAGACACCCTGTGCCAAATGCAGCAAAGCAGCCCCAGAACATAACAGAACTGCCTCCATGCTTCACAGTAGGGACAGTGTTCTTTTCTTGGTATGCTTCATTTTTGTGTCTGTGAACATAGAGCTGTTGTGCCTTGCCAAAAAGTTCCAGTTTTGTCTCGTCTGTCCATAGAACATTCTCCCAGAAGCTTTGTGGCTTGTCAACATGAAGTTTGGCAAATTCCAGTCTGGCGGCTTTTTTATGATTTGTTTTCAACAGTGGTGTCCTCCTTGATCGTCTCCCATGAAGTCCACTTTGGCTCAAACAACGACGGATGGTGCGACCTGACACTGATGTACCTTGACCTTGGGGTTCACCATGAATGTGTTTAAAGGTTGTTCTGGGCTCTTTTGTTACAATTCGTATTATCCGTCTCCTCCTGCGACCACGTCCAGGGAGGTTGGCTACAGACCCGTGGATCTTAAATTTCTGAATAATATGTGCAACTGTAGTCACAGGAACATCAAGCTGCTTGGAGATGGTCATATAGCCTTTACCTTTAACATGGTTGTCTATAATTTTCTTTCTAATCTCCTGAGACAACTCTCTCCTTTGCTTCCTCTGGTCCATGTTTAGTGTGGTACACACCATGTCAACAAACAGCACAGTGACTACTTGTCATCCTTTAAATAGGCCGACTGACTGATTACAGATTTGTAGACACCTGTGATGTTAATTAGAGGACACATCTTGGTTGAACGTGTCCCTATGGTCACGTTGTTTTCAATCTTTTCTAGGGGTACCATCATTTTTGTCCAGGCCTTTTTCAAAAGTTTGTTTTTTAAAGTAATTCTGTTGAACCACAATTCAAAAGCACTGTCTGATTTTCATTGGTTAATTTTCATAGAATTTTTATTTATTACCACTTTTGTCAGATTCAAGTTATTTCTGTGACCATTGTGGGTTTTTCTTTCATTAACAGAGGGGTACCAACAATTTTGTCCACGGCTGTATGTTCTTTTTGCTCAGCAGTGGTCTTCATCTTGGAACTCTGCCATGCAGGCCATTTTTTCCCAGTCTCTTTCTTATGGTGGAGTCATGAACACTGACCTTAACTGAGGCAAGTGAGGCCTGCAGTTCTTTGGATGTTGTTGCAGGGTCTTTTGTGACCTCTTGGATGAGTCGTTACTGTGCTCTCTGGGTAATTTTGGTCATCTGGCCACTCTGGGAAGGTTCACCACTGTCCCATGTTTTTGCCATTTGTGGATAACGGCTCCCACTGTGGTTTGCTGGAGTCCCAAAGCTTTAGAAATGGCTAGAAAATTGAACTCTGCTTTCCAAAGATCTGATAAACCACAGTGTCTTTATGTTTTAACTGGGGGCAATCACTTTTTCACACAGGGCCATGTAGGTTTGGATTTTGTTTTTTTTTACCTTTAATAATAAACACCTTCATTTAAAAACTGCATTTTGTGTTTACTTATGTTATCTTTGTCTAATATTTAAATTTGTTTGGTGATCTGAAACATTTAAGTGTGACAAACATACAAAAAAAAGAGAAATCAGGAAGGGAGCAAACACTTTTTCACACACTATGTGAACATGTGTCAACGATCACATAGCTTACTTCCAACTTATGGCCTGTGTATGCAGGACGTATGAGCCATATGCTGGATCAGTTGAAAAATTTTGTGCATGCACAAAATTTTTTGATGGCCTTGCCATACTACAACACATACCAGTGTGCTTCACTGTGCTCTTAACATATACAAAACTTATCCATAACTTATTTGACGTATGCTAGTGTATTCACCAATTTTTTTTTTTTTACATTAGCATACGCTGCCTAAATCGTCAAGGTGTGACAGGGGCTTAACTACATGACTACTCAGAAGTATCTCACATAAACCCATTTAAAAGGAACTGATCTGTCCCTTTATGACTGGCGCCTAGCGGCTGCCCCGGCCTTGGATGCGCTCTGCAGAGCGTGCCCAAATGCCAAGTCACGTTTCGTTACCTTGTATTCATACATGTGTAATGACAATAAAGTTGAATCTCAATCTCAATCTCAAGCTTTAATTTCCTGAACTTCTACTTTAATTTACATAGTTTCATGACCATTATTCAGTTCCAGACTGATGATTGAGGACACTCAACAGGGAAGTAGCATGGTGTACTGTTCATAGAATTTAGATTTCAGACACTTTCTTATGTACTTCACTTTTCATAACTAGAAGTTCATCTTTAGTGTGCAATGTACATCCTGGTTGAAACCAAACATGCATCCACTTGTTACTGCATCATTGCTGTCAATCATTTCTCAGCCTACAATTACTGGCCCCCAAACAGGCAAATATAGAACTTCTTCAAAAAAGGAGGGTGGTGCCACATGACACATACAGTATCTCACAAAAGTGAGTACACCCCTGACATTTTTGTAAGTATTTTATTATATCTTTTCAAGGGACAACACTGAAGATATGACACTTTGATACACTGTAAAGTAGTCAGTGTACAGCTTGTATAACAGTGTAAATTTGCTGTCCCCTCAAACTAACTCAACACACAGCCATAAATGTCTAAACCACTGGCAACAAAAGTGAATACATCCCTAAGTGAAAATGTCCTAATTGTTCCCAAAGTGTCAATATTTTGTGTGGTCACCATTATTTTCCAGCACTGCCTTAACTCTCTTGGGCATGGAGTTCACTAGAGCTTCACAGGTTGCCACTGGAATCCTCTTCCACTCCTCCATGACAACATCATAGAGCTGGTGGATGTTAGAGACCTTGCGCTCCACCTTCCGTTTGAGGATGCCCCACAGATTCTCAATAGAGTTTAGGTCTGGACACATGCTTGGCCAATCCATCACCTTTACCCTCAGTTTCTTTAGCAAGGCAGTGCTCATCTTGGAGGTGTGTTTGGGGTGGTTATCGTGCTGGAACACTGCCCTGCGGCCCAATTTCCGAAGGGAGGGGATCATGCTCTGCTTCAGTATGTCACAGTACATGTTGGGATTCATGGCTCCCTCAATGAACTGTAACTCCCCAGTACTGGCAGCACTCATGCAGCCCCAAACCATGACACTCGCACAACCATGCTTGACTGGTAGGCAAGACACACTTGTCTTTGTACTCCTCACCTGGTTGCCGCCACACACACTTGACACCATCCGAACCAAATAAGTTTATGTTGATCTCATCAGACCACAGGACATGGTTCCAGTAATCCATGTCCTTAGTCTGCTTGTGTTCAGCAAGCTGTTTGCGGGCTTTCTTGTGCATCATCTTTAAAAGGGGTTTCCTTCTGGGACGACAGCCATGCAGACCAATTTGATGCAGTGTGCGACGTATGGTCTGAGCACTGACGGAGTGACCCCCCCCAACCTCTGCAGCAATACTGGCAGCACTCATACATCTATTTTCAAAAGACAACCTCTGGATATGACGCTGAGCATGTGCACTCAGCTTCTTTGGTCGACCATGGCAAGGCCTGTTCTGAGTGGAACCTGTCCTGTTAAACCACTGTATGGTCTTAGCCACCGTGCTGCAGCTCAGTTTCAGGGTGTTGGCAATCTTCTTATAGCCTAGGCCATCTTTATGTAGAGCAACAATTCTTTTTTTCAGATCCTGAGAGAGTTCTTTGCCATGAGGTGCCATGTTGAACTTCCAGTGACCAGTATGAGAGAGTGTGAGGGCGATAACACCAAATTTAACACAACTGCTCCCCATTCACACCTGAGACCTTGTAACACTCACGAGTCACATGACACCGGGGAGGGAAAATGGCTAATTGGGCACAATTTGGACATTTTCACTTTGGGGTGTCACGGGTGCTCACACACATACACACACCCACGCGCGCACGCACACACACACACACACACACACACACACACACACTTGCACATGCTCCATTCACTCTCATTCACACGCTCTCTCACACACCTGGTGCCAATCAGTCCTGCCCACGCATTCTCGCACCGGCAATCTCTTTCCTCGTTAGCTTCAGGTGTAGCATCATCTCACTCTGGCTCATCAATAGAATTATTCTTCAGCTTAAAGACATTGTTTCACCTAGGAAAAGGACAGTCAAGAACTGTCTTTCATCCCCCAGGCCACAATTGAACTCACATTACTTTGTTAAAAACCAGTCTCAGGAATTCACCCTAATACACTTCCTTTTGAAGTTATGGCCCAATAAATGGTGGAGACATAGAACAGACCCTGGAGTACGTCATATGGCCCACAAAGATCCACAGCTCAACAGTTCCCTCTACTGGCAACTCTGGGACCTGCTGGATTTAACCAGCAAAACTTTTAATCACATCTGTATTAACTCACTTCTCAACATCTTCCTCTTTTTCCAGGACACCAGGAAAAGTAAATGGACCCTGATGTTTGGTGTGGACAATAATGAGTTTGAAACATATTAATCCTTAATTCCAAATATGTGCATGTTAAAATGTTTAAATGAATGTTTATTCCTGCATGTTGAGTTATAAGCAGTGATTATAAGTTACATGGATCATTAAGGTTAGCTTAGTTTTATATACAAGGGTATAGAGGAATATTCCAGTATTAAGATGTGTGTATTAGAGTTGCAAAGCGTACCTCAAATCATGTGACTGCCAGCAGCCAATCTCTGCTTGACAACAGCTCTCTCTAGGTTCAGACAAAAGACTGTTTGTTCATTGGGCTAAAGTTCATAAAGCCCGCCCACAAAGGAAGCCTATTGGCTGGGGGCTCCTTTCAATCATGGAGGCCCGCAAAAAGTCTCCATAGATAAAAGGGAGCTGCGTCATCACTTCATTCTCTTTATGCTCTTACTTCTATTGTCCTGTTCACTTTTGTCTACACAGTAGAGATCTTTTTGGGAGAACAAAGACTGCCGAACAAAGAAGCCTTCTCCCACGTGTCTTTCTGATTTTTTCTTTAAACGCCTAGGAATTAATTAATTCTTTCTTTCTTGAGCTCATTTCTAATTAAGAGTTTAAAACTCTAATCCTAGACGTCTCTATTTCTATAATTTTTCACCTGTTAAACTTTCTGTAAACCCACCGTTTTAATTTTAATTTAAGTTTTAATCTTGACTTTATTTTTATAAATTTTTATTGACCATTCCCACTCCAGAAGTTCTTTTATCTAAAGTCCGAAACTCTTTTGATTTGCTATCAGATTGGATATTTTTAATTATTCTCAAATTCCTCTGGGAAGCCGAAAGAAGGGGAAGGAAAGAAAGAAGGAGATGTCACCTGCCATTGCGTGCAGCTGAAGAAACAATCATTGCCATCTTGATCGAACTAAGCTCCAACTGTGAGTCATACAGTCAAAATCCAGCCTTGTTGACCACTTGACTATAAAGGTCAAACTGTGGACCCTAAAATATCTGCGGGTAGATATTTCCTCTTTACATCCACGAAATCTTGAGTTGAGGACGCCGCCGAGAGGAAACCAACCATCAGGCCCGGAGTCACGTGAGCTGCAATTTTATTCATCTGCTGAATTAAACGTCTGAGTTTCGATAATAATTTGATATCTAATCAGATGCAAATTAAGGAATCATTAACATAACCTTTCTTTTCATTAAAATCCCGTTTTCATTTTCTTAAAGAGTAATCCAGAACTTAATATAATTAAATTTTCCCCATAAATTTGCATTATGTTTTCCATAATCTGTTAACTTCAAACTGATCTAAATTCATTTCACAGTTTAACCCTGATTCTGCAAATGTTGACATTGTTAATCCATCATTTACCAGTTTAATTTAATGATTAATGTGAATCATTGCAATGTCTTTTAATCATCATTTCATTTAATAAATATGTGAAAATGAGAGAAGTTGTTGAGAAATTATTTCATTCTGAGTCTGGTTTAAGTCCCCAGTATCGAATTCTCTAAAATTGAGACTGATTATTAATTAATTTATTGAGTGATTAAACAGGTATAAAGTGAAATAAAGATTAAAATTGCTTCTTTAGATAGGAGCTGGTGCCCCACGAGTGTTATTAATTCTTCCTGTGTGTATGAACCGAGAATTCATCTCAGGTTCCCATACATTAATACAAATTAAATAATTTTTATACCTGATCATAATTATTAATCACCATATTGTTACACAGGAGTATTTGTTCACCGCTTCGGAGGAAAGAGATTGTCGGAGCATTCGCCTCCATAACGTGGCAGCCAGTTCTCCCCGTATGTGATTCATTCCCTGCATTGTTCTCCAGCCCGTCACTTCAAGCCTGGTCCTTCTCTTGGAGTTTCGACTGGCCAGATTCTCTGTCCTCATCCTCCAGACTGCACGGTGTGCCCCGATTAGCACCAGCCCTGTAAAGTGTCTGTTTCACCTTTCTTCTGTGCTAAGTAGCCCTGCAGCACTAGGCTGATCACCTTTCTGTTTTTGTGTGAATCGCAGCCCTGCAGCACTAGGCTCCATTTAGACCAGGCTGTAGAGCATCTGGTAGACGCCCTGTATGTCTGGTGGCCTTATCCCATCATTACACCTCTCTGTATTTGTGTGTGGCTAACTGAACTGTAACTTGGTGATTACAGGACTTGGTTTTTTTTTTGTGAACTTTAATAAACATGGCACTCTCTACTCCTGCAACTGGGTTTCTCATTCTTTCCCTCATGCGCTGTGTTATGGCGCATGGGGGTTTGTGACAGAATGCTCCGACCAGACAGAAAAAACACAGCGGAATAGAAGTGTGTTTTTTCTTTTTCCCCTTTTCCACACCTTTTTTCCTTCCTCCCCAACTTCTACATGGTGGTTCGGATGGAGATGGAGTTGGAGCGGGAGCAGCGCACGTTGTGTCAACTGGAGGAGGTTTTCTCCTGGATGCAGAGGCCCCGTCCCTCTCCAACAGTTCGTCAGGCTCGGGACACCACAAGGAGGGTGATGGAGCGAGACAGCCTCTGGGATCATCAGGAGGCGATGGAGATCCTCCAGGACATCTTCGCCACGCCATGTGAGGAATCGGCTGAGGATCTCCCGGTGCTCGAGCTCCTCATGGCCACTTCGCTCTTCTTTCCCGAGGATGCGGGGTCTCTCTGCATGGGTGACCTGCCGCCCTGCACGGTGTTCCGCATCCCAGATTACCTCATCCCCGCGTCACCCAGGAGGATGAGAGGGAGGAAGCCCCGCAGCAGGAAGTGTCCAGCCCCACGTACTACAGCTTCACCCTCCGGCTCCGAGCTATGCTCCGCTCCGTCATAGGAGGAAATGGAGGAACGTAGGTGGGCTCTCTTGGCTGAGACGGACCTCATCTTGGAAGTGAAGCCGTGGCTCCTCCCGGAGATGGCCAAAAGACTTAAGGAACTTTCCCCGAGGGAGGAGGAGCCTCAACCTGATGAGGAATGCCAGGAGAGTAGAGAGGATGCCTTGGAGGTCACTGGGGACCTCCATAGCTGGGAGAACAGGCAAGTTTCTTTTCATTCAATTCTCACAGTCAACGATCGATTTTGCCTGCCTCCTGGCAAGGAGACTCAGGGTGTGCAGTCCCCTGAGTGCTCCGCCCCAGTATATAGTGCTCTCGTGCCTGGTCTCACTGACTCCTTTCTATGTGCCCCTATGAGCCCATCAATCCCGGATCCAGGTCGCTTGGGAAGGAGGAGCCAGATGGCCAGGAGGGTCCAGCCCATGGGCCAGCAGAGGAGTCGTCCACAGGCGCCATGCCAGAGGAATCGGAGGCATGGAGGACAGCGCACGAGAGTTCCACTCCTGCTACTATCATCACGCCTGCTGCGGAGGCCACCGCAGTGGAGTCATCCCCCGGACCAGACCTCCAGCCGATGGGTCCTGGGGCATTGTCATCAGAGTCCTGGATGGTGGTAGAGCTTAAGCACAGGCAAGTAATCTCTCCTGTAGTTCATTTGCTGATGGTGGAGGGACCTTGCCTGGCTTTTGGGGAGAGAAGTCGGGTGCGGCTCCCAACTACAGCTGGACCTCCCTCGCCGGGCTCTGCCACTGCTGGCGACCCTAACTGCTCTTCCTCTTCTATCCCCTGTGAGCTCCATCCTAGGGTCGCCGGAGAGGAGCTGCCACCACCTGGGCCGCCCACAGACGATGAGGCGGGTCAAGTTTTCTCGGAGGAGGCTGACGGGGATGAAGCACCCAATGGACTAGAGGAACCTGCGCACCCTAAATTGCTGGAGTCCAGGACGGCAGTGGAGCCAGAGTTCAGGCAAGTGTTCTCCATTATGTCCGGAATTTCAATATTAATGTCACACTGCCGACTCATGGTGAGGTGGACCCGGGGCAGCTCATAGTAGCCCTTAGGACCGCCACACCAGGCTCTGCCGCTGCCGGCAACCCTGACCCGGTTTCTCTTTTTCTCCCTTTGGGCTCAGATCCTCCGGCCGGGGTCGCCGGAGAGCTGCTGAAGGCAACCGAGGATCGGGGTTCAACGCCTAAGGACCTGAGGAGCATCACCTCCTTCGCTGGGGAGGCCACCGTGGGAGCAATGAGGCCCCCGATGGGGGTCACCGCAGGTGCAATGGTGCTCCAACTGGAGCCCACCGCAGGTGCAGCAGAGCCTCAGCTGGGGTCCACTGCCAGTCCAGCAGATCCCCAGCTGGAGTCCACCGCTGGTGCAGTAGAGCCCCAGCTGGGGTCCACCGCCAGTGCAGCAGAGCCCCAACTGGAGTCCACCGCCGGTGCAGCAGAGCCCCATCCCAGACCGGGACCATCGTGGGTGCTACAGTTCCCCTGCCCCAAGCCTTGAACGGCAGGGGGGGCTCCTGTTCCTTGGTTTGACTGCTGATGTTCCCAAGTATGGAGGCTGCCTCTCCGCCTTCCTCTCACGTCCTGGTGGCTCCACCACACTAGTCGGCCACCCGAAGGACTTGGCGTATGGTTCAGGTGGTCCATTGGCCCGGGCAAGCCACTGGACACTATCCCACGGGCTGCCTGCTCGACTTGGGACTTGGGCAGGCCACCCGATCTGCCACTCATCACCATGCTGGGGGCCTGGGACTCTGGTCGACCCCCTGAACTTTGGACTTCTGGAGACGGGGGTTAGTGTTCCAGGTTGGGGGTCATTAGGAGGGGTTTGCTCTTTATTCTGTTTTTGTGCTGGTTGTGTTCACTGGTTGCTTCCCTCCTAACCGGTCCCCCCCCCCCCCCCCGGGTTAGTGTTTGTTGCTGGGGGGGAGAAATTCTTTTCTTTTTGGCTGATGGTACTGGGGTGACTGGTATCCACCCCTGGGGGAGGGGGGGCTGTCATGAATCTGGGTTTGGAAGCCAAACCCAGTTCTGACTTATTGTTATGCTTTGCTCTAGTTTCCTACTGACAGCTCTGGCACGCACCCTCCTCCTGTCAAGTGCCGTCAGCTGCACTGTCACGGGTGCTCACGCACATACACACACCCACTCGCACACACGCACATTTGCACATGCTCCATTCACTCTCATTCACACGCTGTCTCACACACCTGGTGCCAATCAGTCATGCCCACGCATTCTCGCACCGGCAATATCTTTCCTCGTTAGCTTCAGGAGTATTTATTCACCGCTTTAGAGGAAAGAGATTGTCGGGGCATTTGCCTCCATACGCAGCTGCCAGTTCTCCCCGTATGTGATTCATTCCCTGCATTGTTCTCCAGCCCGTCACTTCAAGCCTGGTCCTTTTCTTGGTGCTTCGGCTGGCCAGCTTCTCTGTCCTCATCCTCCAGATTACACGGTGCGCCCCGATTAGCTCCAGCCCTGTAAGTGTCTGTTTCGCCTTTCTCCTGTGCTAAGCAGCCCTGCAGCACTAGGCTGATCACCTTTCTGTCTTTGTGTGAATCGCAGCCCTGCAGCACTAGGCTCCATTTAGACTGGGCTGTAGAGCATCCGGTAGATGCCTTGTATGTCTGGTGACATTATCCCATCATTACACCTCTCCGTATTTGTGTATGGATAACTGAACTGTAACTTGGTGATTACAGGACTTGTTATTTTGTGAACTTTAATAAACATGGCACTCTCTACTCCCGCAACTGAGTTTCTCATTCTCTCCCTCGTGCGCCGTGTTTTGGCGCACGGGGGTTTGTGACAGGTCCTGCTGTACATAGTTGAACACTACTGTATTGGTGCCCCGGATATTATTGGTTTGAAAAGAAAAAAAAAAGAAGGAAGACGAAATTTTATGAGTTAAATTTTTTAACTTATGTGCTTGTATAAGAGCAAAGTTTTAATGGCTAAGGATATTTGTAATTATTGGATTCATTCTGTGAATATGTGTAAGGGTGAAATGGTTCACTGATTGATTTGATATTTGCCTGAATTTGGATTTGAAAGGAAAAGAGTTAAGGAAGTAGAAACAGTAAATTATGATTGGGTTATTTAGTCTTGATAATTGATAATCTGTGCTATTTAATGTACCCAACACATATTGTTTTATTCTGTGTACCCAGGTGTGGGGTAGGTGTTGGGGTGGGGGCCGCCAGTGGCGTTATGAATGAGTGTTGTGATTGTTGTTCTTTATGTTCATATAGAGCTATTTAACGGGATTGTTTTGTTTAGAAACACGGCCTTTTAAGTTGGACTGTTTTAACCCTAAGAGTGTGTATGTTGCCGAACTGTGACATAACCCCTAGTGGTCAAGAGTGGTAAATATTTTTTGTCAATAAAATTGTTCAGATTTCCAAGGCTATAACTTGAAAGTGGTAAGAGATAATGGCTTACTGTCAATTAGAAACCAGCTCATGTAGGTTCATTTTGTCTTCTTTTAATTATTTACCTTTTGTTCTTATTAAAGACAAAATAGAAAGGAGATTTTTTTTTACCTTCTTTACATGTTTCAACAGTTGAAACATGTAAAGAAGGTAAAAAACATCTTCTTTCTATTTTTGTCTTTAATTGTCAATTATAAAGATGCAAAATATGATCCAAAGTTTCAGATAGGAATAAATTTATGCATCTAATTTGCTTAATGTCACGGCACCTCTTTAAATTCCATAACTCAGTCAAATCTGGACTTTGGACGTATTTACACAAAAAAATTCCCCCACATGGACTTAGCCAGCTTTAATTCTAAACCAAGGGAGGTAGCTATATTGGTAAACAGAAGAATATGCTTTGTTGTGAATAATACCATAGCAGATCCGGAAGGTAGATTTATAATATTAAAAATCTCAGTTCAAAATTTGGATCTATGTATTGCAAGCATTTATGGCCAAAATGTTGATGACCCAACCTATTTTCACACTTTCTTCACTTCTCTTTCTGAGCACTTGGACACTACACTCATAATAGGAGGAGACTTCAACCTGGCATTAAACCCTGCAATCGACAGGCTCAGTGCATTGGGGATTTATTGAAACTGGCAGGCTATTGATACGCTCAAACAATACATGAATGATTTTGGCCTTTGCAATGAATGGCGTTCTCTTCACCCAACTCTTTTGGAATACACTTTTTTCATCAGTTCATAGTTCACATTCACATTTAGACTTCTTTTTAGCCAGTAACTCAATTGTGAGGGACATCACAGATACTGAAATATGTTCAAATCAAGCTATTAGCAATCACCATCCAGTATCTCTTACACTAGTAAATAGGAAAGCTATACGGAAAACTATGAGCTGGAAATTTAATACATCACTACTAAAAGACAAAGACTTTATTACATACTTTAATAAAGAGTGGGAATCATATCTGGAATATAATGATGTGTCAGGAATATCCCCATGCATTCTTTGGGAAGCAGAAAAAACGGTCATGCGAGGTAAAATAATCTCTTACTGTTCGTATAAGAATAAAAAAGAAAAAGCACTGGTACTAGTGTTAGAACAGAAAATTAAATCACTGGAGACGACCTGTGCCATTTCTCCACAGAAACAGGCACTTAACAATCTGAGAAAATTAAAGCTGGAATTAAAAAAAATTACAAACAAAAGAACACAATTTTTAATACAAAGACTGCGTCTTGAGAAGTTTGACCTGATAGAATAATAAATAAATAGTGAAGATTAGTTAATTAGATATTACACAAAGTTTTTGCACACATATCTCTTAGATCCACACACACATACACAGACATGCAAAGTCAAACCCACACACATACACCATTCACACATAAACATCAGTTACTACACACACAGATTACACACACATGCAAACTTCACAGGAAAGTCTTTGTTCCTCTTTCCATATATGGGCATGTGTAGGACTAAAGAAAGCATGGGCGCTGAGAGGGAAACAGACATCTGGACAGGATGGAAGTCATTTTGGACACTGAAGAGGACAGTTTGAAGCAATGGACATGTATTGTGGGAAAGTAACGGCCACTAATGGTGAGCCTTTATATAGCTGTGACTTTCTGTGTTTGGGGTCTTCCAAGGACAGAGTTGGGAGGATCCGTGGCCATGTTGACTTCTTCTGTGGTTCAATAAAGTTAAGCTGAAAAATAGTATTTCTTCTGTGATTATTGGTTGGTTAACTGAAAAGATTCTGCAAACTGTCCAGAAAATTATTTTTTACATAACACAGTCATAAATCGGGGTAATATCTTTCAAACCATCTTAGATTTAACAAAGAAAAAACAACTATCCACTCTATATGACTGGAAATATTACCCATGAGCCTGAAGAAATAAATAACTCCTTTAGAAAGTTTTATGAAAACATCTACTCATCTCAGATTAATCCAACTGACTCAGAGATAAATACATTTTTGGATGATATTAACTTACCACGATTAAGTAATGAACAGATTGCAGCTCTGGATGCACCTCTTCTGGTGTCCAAACTCCAGGAGGCACTTAAACACATCCCAAACAACAAGGCTCCGGGACCAGATGGTTTTCCAGTAGAATTTTATAAAGAATTCAGGCCTGTGATGGCACCTACTTTCTTTAAAATGGTGAACCGAATTTAGAAGATAATGTAATCCCTCCAAATATGAATTTGGCTAGTATTATCCTGCTCCTTAACCCTGGAAAAAAGTTACGCTTCCATCCAGCTACTGTCCCATCTCACTTATGAATGTTGAACTCAAACAGGCCTCTCTCCCCATCTGCATCCTCAGGACCTTCTACAGAGGTGTGGTGGAGAGTGTTCTGACATACTGCATTGCTACATGGTACTCCAGCTGCAGTATGTCAGACAAAAAAGCCCTGCAGAGGATAGTCAAGGGGGCTGAGAGGGTAATTGGAGTCTCCCTCCCCTCTGTCCAAGAACTTTTTCAGAACCGTTGTAGGAGCAGGGCACTGAACATTGTCAAGGACCGTTCTCACCCTCTGCATAAACACTTTGAACTTCTTCCATCTGGTAAACGATTCTGGAGCATCAGAGGCAGAACCACCAGACTGATCAACAGCTTCCTTCCACAAGCTGTCAGGATGCTGAACAGTTGACCCGGAATCTCTCATACACACTACTGCACCTACGAACATTTTGTATATTATTTGTATATTATAGTTAGTTAGGTTTTTTTTCCCCAAGTATGTCTCAGGGATGTGTGAATGGGTGGGGGTGGGGTGGTGAAGCTATGTATGAGTGTGTCTTAAATCATGCTGCTTCTATTTATATGGATGCCGAGAGAAACGCAATTTCATCTTGCCTGCACTACAGTTGTATGTACAGCAATATGACAATAAAGTTTGATTTGATTTTGATTTGAGCTTAAAATAATTTGCAAAGCTCTCGCGAAAAGGCTGGAAAGGATAATTCTGGTTATTATACATCCAGATCAAACGGGTTTCATCAAGCGTACGGATTCGGCTATTAATACACGCAGACTATTTAATTGAATAGACTACTGTCAGATCATTAACTTAGAAACTACAATTTTATCTCTGGATGCAGAGAAAGCCTTTACCGAGTTAATTGGAAATTTCTTTTTATGGTGTTAAATAAGTTTGGGTTTGGTTCATCGTTCATAAACTGGATTGAAACACTATATAGCTGTCCAAGTGCGTCTGTCTGAACAAATGATCAGACTTCCCAAAGCTTTAATCTCCAGAGATGTACTAGGCAGGGTTGTCCACTCTCTCCCTCACTTTTTACCATCTTTATTGAACCATTAGCAGCAACCATATGACAGAATGTTGATATTGTGGAGATGTGAGAATGACGAGGCAGAGTTCTCTCTCAAGTCAGCTTTATTCACATCACCATCATTTCAAAGCAGAAAAAGAGATCCACACAGTAAACTCTCGTCCTTAAATATCAGGACTCAGGTCACATGTATCACAAACCACCTTGCATAATAAAGAAAGTCGCAATGCATCCTCTCTCCATGATATCACTTCAACTGTCTACAATGCATCCCTTCTTTAATCCTTTAATTAAACCCCCCCACAGTCTCAAGCCTTGCATACCAAAGCTAAGATTCTTGCAGCTTCCTGTAATCACTAAGGAAGCTGCTCTGCCATTGTTCTGACCTAAAATGTGAGTCACAAAACAGGTCCCGTATGTGTGTCCACCACACAAAGCCCCCCCAACATTTTAGAATAAACAGAACAAACAAGATAATAACCACATGCATGCAGTGATAGTATCAATACACATCAGTCCACATGCTGTATAGGCTTCAGTCTCCTGCTGTATCTGCTGTAGCTGGGATTCAATGTCTCTGCAGCGCTGTCACGCTGGGGGTTTGCCGTCTGGGGGTGGAAACCTTTTGTCAGCACCTGTGGGTGTTCTGGGGAAACATTACTCTGTGAAGCCCCCCGCGGTGTTCTACCTCGCTGCGGGGCCCTCGCCAACAGCACCTGCTCATCTGCCACCACAAAAGCGGGTTTGAGTCTGTTTATGCCAACTTTCTCTTTCCTACCCCCCAAATCTAGCAAAAACTGCTTGTCTCCTGTTTCTAGCACTCTGAACGGTCCGTTATAAGGCGGTCGCAGCAGGGTTCGATGCGCATCGTGTCTAACAAAAACAAACTCTGCGTTCTTCAAAGTCTTAGGCAAAAAACGTGCGGAAAACTGTGGTGCGCGGAGCTGGGCAGCGTGCTTGATTCTATGTTGCTCCACAACAGCTGAGACGGGGAGGCGTCTGGTGCAGGGTTATCTGGGAGAAACTCCCCCGGCAGCCGGAGTGGCTGCGCAAACACGAGCTCCGCTGGGGAGGCTTCTAAGTCCTCTTTAGGCGCAGAACGCAACCCCAATAACACCCACGGTAACTTGTCAACCCAATTTGCATCCGTCAGTGACGCTCTGAGAGCCGCTTTCAATGACCTATGAAAACGTTCGCATAACCCGTTAGCCTGCGGATTGTATGCGGTTGTGCGGTGAATTGTGACACCCAGGCTGCGGGCCATTGTCGACCAAAGCTCGGACACAAATTGAGGGCCTCTGTCGGACGTAATGTCCGACAGAACGCCGAAGCGCGCCACCCAAGCTGTTTAAAACGCGCGCGCCACCTCCTCGGCCGTGGTCGATGCCAGCGGGACCACTTCAGGCCAGCGCGTGGTGCGGTCCACCATTGTCAGAAGGTGTGTGCAAATGCACCACAAATTTCTCTCCTACCATTTTGACCAACACGCGCACTCCCGGGTGCGCCAAGGAATGAACTGAGTCAAAAACGCGGCAGCGCCACGCTGCCGGTACTACTGGACGCAGCCGTCCAGTGGAGACATCGCAGATTGGGGGGGCATACCATCTTGCAGCACCCTGCTCTCCAGCCTTAACCCTGTTGGTCCAGACTGAAGCGCGCACACATCCGCGTCACCAACCTGCTCCGCGGCCATGGCTGCATAATCTACCCCTACGCTAACTGGGGCCGCCACGGCGCACGAGAGGCAATCTGCCACTACATTGAGTTTGCCCGCCACATGCTGAATATCAGTGGTAAACTCTGATATCACGGCCAGCTGTCTCTGCTGCCGGCCTGACCATGGTTCAGAAACCTTGGCCATCGCGAATGTTAGCGGTCTGTGGTCAACGAACGCGGTGAAAGAGCGTCCTTCTAGCCAGAACTGAAAGTGGCGGATGGCCAAATGGAGAGCCAGCAGCTCCCTGTCGAACGCGCTGTATTTACGTTCGCTATCGCGCAAGGTCCTGCTGAAAAATGCGAGGGGCTGCCAAACCCCGGCTACATGTTGCTCCACGACCGCCCCTATGGCCACCTCTGATGCGTCAGTGGTGAGCGCTATGCGGGCCGTTGGGTCTGGGTGTGCCAACAACGCAGCCTTTGCCAAGGCTGCTTTCACCTCCGAGAACGCTTGGTCCCTCTCCGGGGACCACTCGACCTTATCCGCGGGTTTCTTTTTTTTGAGCGCGGTATACAGCGGCTGCATGAGTTGCGCCGCGCGGGGGAGAAAACGGTTATAAAAATTCACCATTCCCAAAAACTCCTGCAACGCCCTGACCGTCTGCGGCCGGGGGAAATCTGCCACCGCGCGCACTTTGTCAGGAAGCGGAACTGCTCCTTCGGGGGAGACGCGGTGTCCTAAAAAATCGATCTGCGCCACCCCGAACTGACACTTCGCTGGATTGATTATTAACCCGTGATCTCCCAACCTTCGGAAAACTGTGGCCAGGTGTTTTTTGTGTTCGTCTTCGGATGCGCTGGCTACTAAAATATCGTCCAAGTAGATGAACACAAAAGGGAGATTGCGAAGCACCGCGTCCATCATGCGTTGGAACGTCTGAGCAGCCCCTTTAAGTCCGAATGGCATGTGTAAATACTCGAATAGGCCAAACGGAGTTATTACCGCTGTTTTGGGTACGTCCTCAGCGCGCACTGGGACTTCGTGGTAACCGCGGACCAAGTCTATTTTAGAAAAAACGCGCGCCCCTGCCAAATGAACGGAAAAATCTTGAATATGCGGGATTGGGTAGCGGTCGTGCGCTGTAGCGTTGTTTAACCTGCGGAAATCCCCGCAAGGTCGCCATGATCCATCAGCTTTCGGGACCATGTGTAGTGGGGAAGCCCACGGACTTTTTGAACGTCTGATGATGCCCAACCTCTCCAGGTTGGCGAACTCCTCGCGCGCTATGGCCAGCTTAACTGCGTCCAAGCGCCGAGCTTTTGCAAAAACGGGCAGTCCGGTAGTGGTAATAAAATGCTCCACCCCGTGTTTAGCGACTGTTGCCGAAAATGTGGGGACCGTGAGTGCTGGGAACTGAGTGAGCAGTGTGTGGAACTTACCGCTTGCAGCTGTGATGTTGGCTTGTGCTGTTGGCGGGGCCACTCGCGCTCTACAGGGGATAGAATCAAAAGAAAGTGCATTAACCAGGCGCCTGTTAGTGAGATCAACCAACAAACTATATGAGCACAAAAAATCAGCCCCCAACATATTGAAATTTACTGCTGCTACAACAAAAGTCCACTCAAATGTACGGCCGTGTAGAGACAGAAGCAGAGTCTTCTCACCGAAGGTCTTAATCTCCGAGCCTTTCGCTGCTGTCACCTGGGGACCTCCGGAACCAGCTAGTCTGTCCGCGTAGGAAGGTGTGATGAAACTCAACTGGGAGCCTGTGTCGACGAGGAACTGCCTCCCCGAGCGTGCGTCCGACAAGTAGAGCAGCTTGTTCTCCTCCCCGAGGGCCGCGGCTGCTACCGACCCCTGGTCTTGGCGTTTCCCGAACGCCTGAACTGGCACGGTGGTACACATTTGCGTGCCCTCTCTGCGAAATGGCGATGATAGAAACAAAGGACGTCCGATCCGCGTTCCCTGGCCCCTGCCGCCGCCGTCGTCGGTGAGTCTGGCACCGCTGCCTCTGGCCCCCTGTCGTGTCCGGTCGTCGCGCCGAGTCCCGCTGCAGTGGCCGTGGCTGCGTGCCGCTTGGTGGCATTGACAATCCGCTGCGCCTCTCGGCCCAGCGCGCAGTAGTCCCGTTGGACCAACAGTGGCGAACTGGCCAGGGTCGCTCTCGCTGCTGACGGTAGAGTCCTGAGGAAAAGGTGGGTGAAAATGAAGTGATCGTTGTCAGAGTCTTTCAACCTCAACAACTTCTCCATCAGGTTCGCGGCCATGTCATTTTCCAACATTCCAACATCACGTATTGTTCTGCCAGAAGTCCGGTAGATGGACTGTGGCGGCATTCGCTTGGCTGGGGGCTCCTGATGAGGCTGGCCCGGGGGAATTCTCCTCTTGCATGACATCTCGGGTCACCAGTGTGGAGATGTGAGAATGACGAGGCAGAGTTCTCTCTCAAGTCAGCTTTATTCACATCACCATCATTTCAAAGCAGAAAAAGAGATCCACACAGTAAACTCTCGTCCTTAAATATCAGGACTCGGATCACATGTATCACAAACCACCTTGCATAATAAAGAAAGTCACAATGCATCCTCTCTCCATGATATCACTTCAACTGTCTACAATGCATCCCTTCTTTAATCCTTTAATTAAACCCCCCACAGTCTCAAGCCTTGCATACCAAAGCTAAGATTCTTGCAGCTTCCTGTAATCACTAAGGAAGCTGCTCTGCCATTGTTCTGACCTAAAATATGAGTCACAAAACAGGTCCCGTATGTGTGTCCACCACAATATCAGAGATATTCAAACTGGAGAAAAAGAACACAAGATAAGTCTTTCGTCTTGGGTGGCCCTCATGGGCCATTAATGAGATGCTATTGGCTGCCGATGAGTTTGCGTATTTATTAACAATAGACAACGATGACAAAGTAAGCAGCCACATGGGGCAAAGACACGAACAAGAACTACGGCTAGGACACAGTAAAGAAATACTCAGACTATGGAATTACAAGAACATGGAGAATCACAGGGTGACTGAAGCCGGGTGTAGGGACTCCAGCCGAACGTTGTATGGATGCAACATTATGCATGTGAGGTCGCAGCCCCGAGTAACCTCGGCTGCTCCCTTAAATAGGGCTTAGAGGATTAAACAGATAATGAGAACTAATTAGTGGAATGTAATCCAGCTGTCACTGCGCAGCTCGGCTTTGACAGCCGGAAGCCCCGCAGAGACGGGGCTGAGACAGGACGATTATTGATAGTAATTTAAACTTTGAAGAGAACTGTGAAAGGGTGTGAAAAAAGGGTCAGCAACATTTGCATTGCTTGAGGAAACTTGCATGCTTCCAAACTGACCGAACCATAATGACAATGTTTTATCCGGCTTTTATTGAATCTGTTTTATCCTTTTCTTTAGTGTCATGGTTTGGTCAGATAAAACTGAAACAGAGGAAATCCTTGGATCAGGTAGTTAGATGGTCCAGTCGTTTGCCTGGTTAGTCACAGCTGAGCCTGACATCCCTGTACACCAGACAAGTACAGAGGATGGCTACCTCCATTTTAAATGATGACTCCCACCCTTTGCACTGCAACTTTCAGCTTCTTCCCTCAAGACGGAGGTTTGCTGTCCCAAAAAGCAAAACCCAGTGCTACAAAAACAGCTTTGTTCCTGCTGCTGTCAAAGAGTTGAACAAGTTGTAATAATATATTGCACATAATTTAGGTACCTATTTATTAACTCCATTTTATATTTACTTATTTTTGTAGGATTTTATTTGGGTTCTAAATCTTTTATTGGGTTTTAGACCCTTGAGTTTTTAACCTCTTTGACTAGTCTTTAACTTTTTAATATGACCCTTCTCTCTTATCTCTGGTTTTTCTCTCATTTCTTTGTCTTTATACCCTGACTGATGGAGCCTTGAGTATTTTTATCATGTTTATAGTCAGCTTCATGTGTGCCTGTGTTTGTGTTTATGTTGAATGTAATTGTGGCTTGTAAATATGGATGTCATCAGACTGCAAAACAAATCTACCTACGCGTACAAATAAAGTAACCTGAACCTGAACCTGAACCTGAGAGACGCTATCAAAATAAGAGCCCGGAAGGCCATAAGGAAACTAATACAGAACGGGAGGAAAATACTGCATGATCCAAGTGCAGACCATATCAACGCTCAGACCATGACAGTACTCCCCCTCCAAAACAGCACATTCCAGGCACAACGTAACATCCAAGCCTCCCCCCCACCCAGAAGGCTACTCAGGCCCACCCAGGTTGGGTGGAGAGGGAAACAGGCCAGGAGGGCAAGAACCAACAACAAAACAAGGGGAACACCATATCAAGGGGAGAAAAAAAACAAAAAAACAGAGGGCAACAATGATAAACAAAATGATGAGAGTCAAACATGGACAGGCTACAACAGACACAGAGCATGGTAGGATACAGAACTAAAATACAGGTACATGACAAACATACAATATCCTAACCCCACCAGGGAAGAGCAAGAAAAAAACAAACAAACTTCAAAGTGGAGCAGTCACCACGAATATAGTCCATTAAAAAAAAAAAAGAAAAACCAAAAGGGCACCTCCAACTACAGAGGAAACAGAATGAAAATACAGACACGGAACAACGGATACTATAACACAGCAATACTACGAATACTGATCATGATTTACAGGCAAAGGCAACAATAGAGCCTCTCTCAACCTATAGAGGAGGGAGAGAGAAAAAAAAAAAACCTCACAAAAAAACCCCCAGAAATACAAACACAATCACAACGTACCCTAATAATCCCAGCAAAAGGGAAAAGGAAAAAACAAAACACGCTAAAGAGCGTCGATTTACACACAGTTCAAAGTAGTCCAAATGACAAAAACACAAGAGCATCCCTAATATAGAGAGGAGAGGGAAAAAAAACACACAGGGATGACGGCAGGCAAAGCACAATGAAACAAAAACAAATAGTTCGGGAGGTCTACCTGCATCCAGCATCCAGATTGCTATCAGGGGAAAAAGAACAAGTTTGGGCGGTCTACCCCAGTCCCAGGCCAGGAGAAACAGTACCTCTGGTGGCCGGACCAGGTCGCCGAACAAAGAGTCCAGTCTGTTGGGCGGCCAACCCAGAACGACGAACTGGCGAAGCAGTTTCCCAGGCGGCCGATCTCAGTCATCAGGCCACCAGAACCGCAGGGGAGAACTTAGAGGCGGCCTCCCTACCGCTAGGGAAAGCAGGGGGAAGCCGAGATGAATACGGGGAATCCCCGCGGCATCCGGTGGAGGGAAAAAGGGATGGGGAAAAGATGAGGGACCAGTCCAGCGTTGATCGGCGGAGGATCTGCAGCTCCTTCTCCGAACTCCACATGAACTGGCACTGCGCTCTTGCTAGAACCCAAACGGGACCATGCTGCACCCACGACGGACCCCAACTAGGCCGGAACAGTGTCCAAGGCGGACCCCTATTGGGTCAAAGTCGCACCCACGACGGACTCCGACTGAGCCGGAACAATACCCACGACAGACCCAGACTGGGCCGGCGCAGCACCAGGAACGACCTCCAGACACGAACCTGGAACCTCCAAGGCGATGACCGGAATGGGCTCGTTACCAGTGACCCTGGGAGAAGGCTCAGGCGAAGAAAAGAAACCGGGATCAGAATCACTGGCAGCAGCAGAGCCCGGCGAGACAAGCTCGGATGCAGCGGACGGCTGAACCCGGCTCGTCTCCCCAAGAGACAGGCAATAATGCTCCAGAATAGAAAGGAGGAAGACAAAATAGAGCACTTGCCTGATCTCAGGGTCTGGCGGCGCCCAGGACTTCGACGCTCCAGGTTCAGCGAACTGAAGTTCCACTTCTGGTTCCTACTCAACTGCAACGGGCTCTGCAGCCGGCATGATGGTCTCCACAGTCTGGGGATTCCCTGACGCTGACGATCACACCGAAGGCCCGCAAGGCGTGGTGGCAGGGGATCCGTGGCCTGCTGTGTCGGACCGTTCCTCCGTGAAGACTTGGGGACGCTTGATCATGGGCACAGGCTCCAATCGGCAGTCTGCCCTCCTCCTCTGCCTGTGACGTGGCTGCAGGGCTGGAACCAGGCTCTCCAGGGCCACAGGCTCCTTCCTCGTCCGGCGGTGTAGTCCTGGCACCGGGGAACGTTCAGGGGAAGGAGACGCAGAGGTTGCAGGTTCACAGTTAATAATTGCAGCAGGTGGAGGGAGCTCGAGGGACTGTGAACCCTGAACTCCACCCCCAGGGATCAAACAAGGCATTTCACCCAGTGAAGGAAAAGAATGAAAAAACACTTGCCTGATCCGCTGAGGACCGATGGAAGCTACTGCCGTGGGCTTGGTTTTCTCCTCTCCCCTTTGGATGGTGATGGAGGGCCCCCCGGGAGGATGAAGAGGAGCCGCTCCCACAGGATCAGGAATGGGGTTAGCCGGAGTCGGACTTGTGGAGATCACAGCAGCTGGGAAGAGCGTCGAGGAGGAGGGAGGAGCAGCCAAGGCGGTCCGGGGACGAGGAGCTGACGGAACAGCAGGAACCCAGAGGAGGCTGCTGTCTTACCCCTCTGATGAGACACAGAGGTAACAGCTGGCTGGGAAACAGAGTTCATGCAGCTACCCGGAACTAGAACTGCAAAGGGATCTTGCTGAGGCTTGTTTCGAGCATGGTGACGATGTTTACTGACAGAAGGCGAGGCAAAGGTGAGGTCTGGAAACTGTCTCTGCTGCGCAGACACCGAGGCTCATAGTTCAGCGTACTTGGGATAGTCATAGAGTTTGGGACTGATCTCCACTAGTCTGACTGCCGCCATCACATGCTTTATAACCTGGGTAGGATGGGAGGCAGAACGAGCCACAGCCACAGGTCCTGGATGATCACCGCTGTCCACTGTGTCTCCTCTGGGGGAATCCCGGCTGACGTCCTCCTCCGCTGTTGACGGGAATGACACTTGGGTGACGTGATCTCCTGGGCTGGATGGGCGACAGGAACTGGATCCTGAGGCGAGGAACCGGGATGCCTCACCTTCGACTTCCTGCCGGAGTTTCCCTCCAGCCCGCGGATCTTCTCCCGAAGTGCCGAGATCTCCGCCATCCTCGTCGTGATTTCAGTGTGGTTAGAGTAGTGAGGATGGCAGTTAATAACTGCCTCTGCGAGGTCTAAGTACCAGTGTAAGTCGCTGGGAGTGACGCTATTGCGAGTGCTGGAGAGGATACCATCTAACTTGATGAGGGCCATCACTAACTCGTAGCCCAAGCTCATGGCATAGCCCTTGGGTGGCGACGCCATCTCCCCGTACACTGGTATGTGGAAAAAAAAGGAAAAAAACTACAAGCCCAAATAAAGCAAACTCATGGTCACCGGCGTCTCATTTGGGCTGCGACCTATTGTCATGGGTGGCCCTCACGGGCCATTAATGAGACGCTATAGGCAGCCGATGAGTTTGCGTATTTATTAACAAAAGACAACGATGACAAAGTAAACAGCCACATTGGGCAAAGACACGAACAAGAACTACAGCTAGGACACAGTAAAGAAATAATCAGACTATGGAATAAACTTACAAGAACATGGAGAATCACAGGGTGACTGAAGCCGGGCGTAGGGACTCCAGCCGAACATTGTATGGATGCAACGTTACGCGTGTGAGGTCGCAGCCCCGAGTAACCTCGGCTGCTCCCTTAAATAGGGCTTAGAGTATTAAACAGATAATGAGAACTAATTAGTGGAATGTAATCCAGCTGTCACTGCACAGCTCGGTTTTGACAGCTGGAAGCCCGGCAGAGACACTATCAAAATAAAAGCCCGGAAGGCCATAAGGAAACTAACACAGACCGTTCTGAGTGTAGACCATATCAACGCTCAGACCATGACATCTTTATGCTGATGATGTATTGATTTTCCTTGAAAACTCACAAAGATCTCTTCTTCAGACAGTGGCGCTAATTGAACAATTTTCATCATTATCAGACTACTCTATTAACTGTGGTAAATCAACAGTTTTACCTATAAATTGTAATTTCTCAAATACATCCATTATTTCAATACAATCAGGTAATATTAAATACTTAGGAATAGATATTTCCCCCAGGCTCTCAGAGTTATTACGACTAAATCACACTCCCCTTTTCAAAACAATACAAGATGACCTTACGTGCTGGAAGACACTACCTACACTACCGTTCAAAAGTTTGGGGTCACTTAGAAATTTCGTTATTTTTGAAAGAAAATCACTTTTTTTCTAACTTTAAACTAACCAGAAATACACTCTATACATTGCTAATGTGGTAAATGACTATTCTAGCTACAAATGTCTGGTTTTTGGTGCAATATCTACATAGGTGTATAGAGGCCCATTTCCAGCAACTATCACTCCAGTGTTCTAATGGTACAATGTGTTTGCTCATTGCGTCAGAAGGCTAATGGATGATTAGAAAACCCATGTGCAATCATGTTAGGTCTGCAATGCTGTAATTGCTGCAAATGGAGGATTCTTTGACGAAAGCAAAGTTTGAAGGAAAAAATTATTATTTCAAATACAAATCATTATTTCTAACCTTGTCAATGTCTTGACTATATTTTCTATTAATTTTACAACTCATGGTGGTAAATAAAAGTGTGACTTTTCATGGAAAATACAAAATTGTCTGAGGTGACCCCAAACTTTTGAACGGTAATGTATATCATTAATGGGAAGAGTCGCAACCGGTAAAACGATGATCCTTCCTAAAATCAACTATTTGTTCTCTATGATTCCTACCCATCCATCTATGGCTTGAGTCTTTAGACTCAAATATACGTACATTTTTATGGAAGGATAAACCATCACAGATCAGTCTAAAAACTCTTCAAAAAGCAAAAGAGTGCGGCGGTTTAGATCTACCAAAATTTTTACTTCTTAGACAATAGATTGCAGTTTGTTTCTAAATGGACAAAATCAACCCCACTAGGAAACCCATGGTTAGATGCTGAATAGGCTCTCTGTGGGTCGCTAAATATCTCTGACTTACCTTTTATGAGTCCCTGTATTAAATGCCATGACTGTTTTAAAAGTATTAATATCAGCTCCTCTCTGACAGCTTGGTGGAAATTTTTAAAAATAACGGGGACTTCGCTTGTCCCTTGTAAACTATAATAATCCTGATATCTTGCAACAAAAGAGGACGTTAAATTTTCCACTATGGCAAGAGAAGGGAATAAAAAACTTGGAGCATCTTATTCAAGGTGGAAATTTTATCCAATTTCAGGAATTAGGGTCACAGTACGATATCAGCGAAAAAAGTTTCTTGAATACCAACAGCTTAAATCCATATTAAAAGCAAGATTCAATCTTAGTCAGACAGATTTAGAGGTGCCAGTTAAGGTGGCAGTGTTTCTAAATCTTCCTTCCCCTAAATTGATATTGAAAATATACGGACTATTATCAAAACTGGTGAGTCAGAATCTCTTCCAATATCAAAATGGGAGACAGACTTATCGATCAATAAGAATGAAAGCTTCTGGACACAAATATGTTTAAACACTTTTAAGATGACTAAAAACTCTAATTTACAACTCATGCAGTATAAAATTCTACATAGAATTCATTACACGGGACAAAGGATATTCAAAATGGGCCTGAGTCACACAAATATCTGCTTCTACTGCACCAGCAACATCCCGGATTGCTATATGCATGCTATGTGGTCCTGTGCACCAGTTCAAAAGTTCTGGCAGAAGATATGTGAGGACCTGTCGGCATGCCTTGGTTATCGTGTCTCATCCTCACCCACACTTTGCATATTAGGTGATTTAAGTGAAATAAATATAGAGGCAAAGATGTCACACATGATTCTCATCGCCTTATGCACCGCAAAGAAAACTATCCTCACGAATTGGAAATCAAGAAATAATTTATGCATGACTCACTATAATAACTTACTATTAGATTATATTAGCCTCGAGAGAATGTCTGCCTCCTCAAATAATCAGCTGGCTGAATTCAATTCTCTCTGGTCCCCGCTTATTAATTCTATAACCTCAGGGGTGGCAGGTGGTGGCTCGCTCTCCTTGGTGCCTCTGGCAGCTGGCTGCACCCCGACCACGAGGAGCCTGTGTCCGGGAGGCCTGTTCTGGGGTGGCCGTGTGTCTGGCCCAGGGAAGAGGGGGGGCTGCGGGGTGCGCTGGGGGGGGGGGGCGTGGCCCCCGGCCAGCTGGCCTTGCCTCCTGGGAGGGGCTGGGTCTGGCCCTGGGCCCCTGGTGTTGGAGGAGGGGGCGTTTTCCCTGTGGGCCAGAGTCAGGTATGCGCCGGTGGTGCGGGCCAGCCCCGGTGTGTCCTTGCACGGCGGGGTCGTGTCCTTCCTGTGGCCCTGGCGGCGCCCTGGGGCAGGTATCTATGTCCTGGGGGGTCGCCTTCCCTGTCCTCTGGGGTCTGCGGGTGGGGGTGTTCATGTGTGTGTGTACGTGTGTGAGAGTGGGTGTGAGTGGGGGCATGTGTGTGAGTGGGTGCGGAAGTGGGTGTGTGGGGGTCTGTGTTGTGTGTGGGTATGTGGGGCTGTGTGTGGGTGTAGGTGGGCATGTGATGGTGAGTGTGTATGTATGTGTGCACATGAGGGTGTGCGGGGGTGTGTGTGTGTACGGGTGCGGTTACCTGTGGGGGGATGTGTGGGGGTGGAGGATGTGTGTATGGGTAGGAGGACTTCGCTGGGTGGCGGGGGTGGGGCGGTCCAGTCCATCTAGTGGCATGGGGGTTGGCGATTTGGGGCCTGCTTGTCCTGGCCACCCTGCTGTTGTGTCAAGGGGTGGAGTGCTTTGTCGCATTGCCCCTGGTGTCATTGGCAGCAGGTGTGTGTGGGTGCTCAGGGGTGGTTGGGGGGCCGTTGGCGCGGGTTGGTGGCTGTGTTGCTGTCAGGTTGCTCTGGGGTGGCTGTGGCTGCGGGGCAGACTGCTGCTGTTGTTGTGCGTCTGGTGTGGGTGGTTGGTAGGCTTGCGGTAGGTGCTTGGGGGTGTCGCTTGGCGTGTGGGGCACCATGTGGGTCTGGCCCATTGTTCACTATTGTGACTATTGTTGTTGTGTTTGTGTGTGCAAGATGAGTGGGAATGGGTGTCGCTGCTCCATTATGTTTGTGGTGCTGGGAGCACTAGGACGTGATGCTGGTAGGTCCTGTGCTGCTTGGCCTGGCAGCTCTCGCCCTGGTTTGGGATTTGGGGGCAGTGGGTGGCCTCATGAACCAGTTTGCGTCCTGGCTTCTGGGGGGGAATGGCCTCGCTTTTGGACCACCTCCTTCCCAGTCTTATCCCCCCCCCCCCCCGATTCTGGGTGAACTATACATCTTCTTGGATACATTTAGGGCTTTGGGGCAGGGGTGTGCCGCACTGTGTCGGTGAAGGGGATACCTCTGCTGCATGGTGGGGTTGCTCTCATCTCAATTTTAATTGCATTTTAAACACTGAGGGTTGGGGGAATGAAGGCCCCACTGCCTATTGCAGTGGCTAGTGGTGCTCCAACTACCATCCCCCCAATTTTAACTGCACTATGGTAGTCCACACATTTACACACATTCACATCATACAACCGACATACACCTACCATGTTTTGTGCAAGGGGGAGGGGGGTGGGGGTCTTCCTCCACCCCTGTTGCCCTCCTCCTGTTGGGGGGCTGGGGGGCTGGGGGCCTGGCGGGGGGCCTGGGACCTGTCATGTTGTCAAAATCCCTGGGTGCTGTTGAATGTATAGATGCAAGCAGGGGAGTGAGAAAGGGATTGAATAAGAGAGTAAGCAAGTGTGAGGGAGTGATGAATGGAGGTGGTGATGGTGGGTTGGTTTTGTGTGGCGCTTTGTGTGTTGGGTGGCATCTCGGGGCATCTGGGGTGATCTGCTGATCAGTCGCTCGGGTGGGTGCTGGGGGTGGGGTCTGTTTCTGTGGCCGCAGCCACCCTGGGGTGGGTCGGCGGGGGGGTGGCCGCTGGTCCATGTCGGCGGTCTCCCTGGCTGCTGCCGGGTGCTGGTGCGCGTTCAGGTTTACTGCATCTGCTTCACAGTAATCCTAAGAAATAAGGGTGAATGAGGGCAGGTGAGTGTGAGGGGGGAGAGCACAAATGGATGTGAGTAGGTCAGAGTGTGAGTGAGAGTGGTGCGTTGGTGAATGTGAGTGGGTGTGGGTGACCCTGAGTGTGAGTGTGAGTGAGATTGAACAGGTACAGGAGTGAGGGAATGGATGGGTCTGGGAGTGTGAGAGTGGGTGAGTGAGAGTGAGGGAGTGCATGTGGGTGTGTATGAGAGCATGAGGGTGTGAAGGTGTGGGGATGGGTGTGCCTGCGAGTCAGGAGGTGCTGGATTGAGGGGGGTAGTGCCTCTCGGCTATGTGGGCTCCCCTGAGCGGGGAGGGGGGGACTTCTTTGGGAATAGGGGTCCCCGGGGTGTGCAGCGATGACGCTGGGGGGAGCGGACCCGCTTTGGGGTGGCCTGGGGGGGCTTGCGCGGGGGGGGGGGGGGGGGGGGGGGGGGGGTCAGTCTCCCGCCCAGGGGGGGAGGAGTGGGGGCACTGGCCTCCTGGTGCCTGGGGCCCAGG
Source organism: Pholidichthys leucotaenia (assembly GCA_020510985.1). Classification (NCBI taxonomy): domain Eukaryota; kingdom Metazoa; phylum Chordata; class Actinopteri; order Cichliformes; family Pholidichthyidae; genus Pholidichthys; species Pholidichthys leucotaenia. Next base: position 187,234,831 of record CM035848.1, on the reverse strand, counting down.
GACTGGCATTGTCCCCACTGGGGGGGTGGGGGGTTGGCGGGCCTGGGTGGGTGGGCCCACTGTGCTGGCAGCCTGGTGGCCTGGCCTCCCTTGATCGTCCCTCGAGGGGCAGATGCCTGGCTTTCCTGGGGCTTGCTGACCGTAGGCATTTGTGTCCTGTGGGGGTTGGCGGTGCTGCGTTGCCTGCTCGGGCTTCTGGGGGGGAGAGCTGCTGTGACCACTCCCCCTGTATGTTTCCTGACAAACCACTCACATGCACACACTTATTTTGTGCGCGCTCTCATATATACGCACATGAACGCACACGCACAAATGTCTCTCCTTTAACAAGTGCGGATACCAGACCTATGTTGAGACAGCTTCGGTGGTAGAAGCAGTTTGTCTTCTGTTTGTTTTAGTTGTTGGTTTGTTTGTCTTTTTGTCTGTTCCCCTCCCTTTTCTTTCCCCCTCCACACACTTCCTTTCCCTATTCCCCATCCTGTCAGGTCCTCCATGGGTAAAATAATTTAAATAAAGTATTAAAACTTATTACAGGAGGAGTTTACAACAAAATACAGTACATAGTTAGGTGCTGTATAAAGCTCCTTTTGGCAAAGTAAATCTGTTTTGGCACAATAAGTGTAACAGATCTCTGTTCTGCTTACCTAGCTGCCTGACAGGATGGGGGGGGGTGAAGGGGGGGAGCAAAAAACTGCTTTTCAATCAATCAATCAATCAATCAATCAATCAATCAATCAATCAATCTTTATTTCGGATAGATTAAAAGTACAGATTAAAAGAAACAGAATAATATAACAAATGGGGAAAGAAAATTCAACAAGGTCAAATTAGACAATAACTTCTCTGATTATACAATTCAACATAAGTTATCCGAAATGGGTGATGGCTGAAGTCGCAGCTTATATTGCCCACCCATATTCCATCCAATAATTCAAAAGAAAAACAAACAAGAGCGATTACAATTCAGAACAAAGCTTTTAAGAACCAGTGCAGTTTCAGTCATTATCCCGGGCCACCCTGCATACAACTGGGCATGTCCTTCAACCTGCAAGTCTTTTTTTTATCACAGAATTTATTCTTATAATATAGTGCTAGCCACTATTAGCCTTGTGGGTTGGGGGTGGCTGTCAGACCTTGGTATTTGAAGGAGGAGGAAAGTGAAAAGATTTTGACATGAAACTGTAAGACAGTAAAAGTTTTTTTTGTTTGTTTTTTTTTGCAAAAGGGCATAAGATACATTTTAGATAGTCTAGATTTGTTTTTATAGGGGATTTATAGCCATAGGAATGTATCTTTAAGAGTAACATAACATCACTGGTACGTTTTACTGCTGCCTTAGAATCTCACTGCTAATAGGATTTTTGTGAAGTATTTAATTGTGAATTCTGCCTGAAAACTTGCATTTGTTCTCTTTGCACTTGATAGCTTTATCATATTCCAAATCCAGCAAAAGTGGTATCTAACACTGGTCTAATAAAGACAGCTAAGCGAAATGTTACAAATGGGGAAGGAATTTTGTCACTCACTTCTAGAAAATAGAGTAACGTGGAAGTGAACAGCATTAATATATTGGATTTAGATTCATTATGTGGCCACAAATTCAAACATTTGTAATATATACCCTGTGTTGCTTCTTGCTAGAGCCTATAGTATTTAACTCTAAGTCAAGAATAATAACACCGGTTTCTCAGCACGATGGTAAGTCAAATCATTTTTTGTGACTATCTGGACTTTATCTGGTATATAACCTTTTTTTAATCTCACATGAATAAAACCATAATTAATAACTGCATATCAACTGGGGTTCTGGGTAATTAGAACAGACCCATGATCAGTATTAATGACTCCACATGCATGTGCAATCATTAACATGTGTTTGTTGTTTCCTAACGCATTAAGCTGTTCAGACTGATCTCTGAACTCCTCTACTAACAAATACTCAAAGGCCTTGCTCAAGAGCCGAATGGTGTTCATGGGTTAGGGCTAGTGCAGATCTTATTTTCATCACTTCACTTCAACATTCTTTATGGTCAGTAAGAGGGTTAGACATACATAAGCTTTAGCTTCAGTCTAAACCCTTTCTGTCTGTTAATTTGACCATTATTTTTTGCTTTTAATAATGGATTTTTTTTTCTTTTGTGGCAGATGAAAATAAATGAAATGAAATCACCCAGACTGATGGTGATCGTTTAAGGATATAAACTACAATCAAGCCTCGTTGCTGGTTATGACCAAAGTAAATCCAGTTTGTAATTTTTTTGGTTCCACAGAGTATGCTGCTGTCTGCTAAAACAAAGCATTTAGTAAAACTGAGTCCAACTCATTGAAATTACATGCTTATTCTTTTATACACCATGTTATCACTTTGGATGTGCTGATGCTCCAACTCAGATAAATGACATATAATTTTGTCATAAAGATTAGCCACCTCTGGACTTGAATTTCATCACTCCAGTCTTAGAAAGGTATGTTGTGTGGTAAGAGGTAAATTCATTCAGGTGAAAGTAAAGGTCAGGCAAAGGTCTCATGCCACATGGAAGGAGAACAAACTTCGATAAGAATAAGAGACAAACTGTGAATGCATTATTAATTTTTCAGACTTAGTTGGATATATATCTTAAACCTAGTGTATATGTTTGTTGTGTGCCTAAAAACTCTTGACATTGCGTAATTTTTTGCAGCCTAAAATAGTCTTTAAAGGAGATGATTACTGCACTTTTTCCACATGTTGACACAGTTCCCAGTGGTCTAAATCAGATGTCTCTGACATGCTTTGGTCTACATGTAAATGCCTCAGGATTTAATTATTGTTGCACCATTCTGGCTAATCTTCTGCAGCCTTCCTCAGAATGACTTATTTTAGTTTATGTCTCTTTAAATGCTGTTGGGCTCCAGCTTACCACCACCCATTTCATTGCTGATACCATATTGCTAATGTTAGCTGGTTATGTCCTAGCTGTGGTGGCGAAAACATTCTTTCATTGATCTTCAACCGCTTAATCCTTTTTGTGTCCTGGTGGGAGGGGATGAAGCCTGGAGCCTATCTCACCTTCTATGAGCAAGAAGTGGGGTACACCCTGGGCATATTGCCAGTCCATCATGGGGCCAACGCAGAGAGCCAGACTGACATAATGTCTGGCCCAGGAAACACGCACGCAGGCTCAGGATAGATTTAACAGCTTTATTCAACAAGCAGGTGTGTTTGAATGGATGTATGCGGTATGTGTATGTGCTGGGGTGAACGCCAATGCGCAGGCAGCAGAGCAGCGCGCCGTTCAGCCGGACAACCCTATGGAGAAAGAGCAGAGGACAAGGGTAACGGGCACCACACCGAGACAGGGATAATCAGTCAAAGTGTTGCTTACTTGCAGGGAACAGTCGGCTGGCGTCGGCAGGTGACGAGCCCGGGAGACAGCGTCCTGCAGGGCCTGCGCGAATGGTGGAGATGAGTCGGCGATGACGGGGGAAATCCGCCGCCGGGGAATCCACCTGTGCACAGGGGTGAGGAGCTTGGAAGACAAGGTAAGGGATGCTTACGTGTCGTTGAATCTTGCTGGTGATCTGAGGTAGAATCACGAGCTTTGGAGGTACAGACGAGAACAGACGGCTCCAGACTGCAGCACTGGGCCGAGTGGGTTAAATAGCCCGCTGCTGACGAGGCGCAGGTGTGAGCGCAGCTGAAGCCGCTGATGAGCGGCGAGTCGTGACAGTACTACCCCCCCTAGCAGCGCCTCCTGGCGCTGGTTTGTCCGGATGTGCCCGATGGAACTCCCTGATGAGGCTCTTGTCTAACACCCAAGAGGAGGGCACCCAGAACCTAAATTCCAGACCGAATCCCTCCCAGTCCACCAAGTACTGCAGCCCACGCCCTCGGCGCCGGGAGTCCAGGAAGGAGGTGACTCTCCAGGCCAGGTGGCCGTCGATCATCATAGGCGCGGGCGGCGCTGCGGGCGGGGGGCAGAGGGGGTCGGCGACATAGGGCTTGATTCTAGAAACATGGAAGGTAGCACAAATGCGCAGGGAGGGGGGGAGGGCCAGACGCACAGCCACCAGGTTAACAATCTTGGAAATGGTGTGGGGACCAACAAAGCGTGGGGCCAACTTCTTCTTCTCTCCCTTGAGATGGAAATCCTGAGTGGCCAACCAGACCTGTTGACCCACCTGGTAGGCAGGGGCCGGTCTCCTGCGACGGTTAGCAGTGATGCTGTTGCGCGCTGCCGTACGTAAGAGCACGTCCCGTGTCTTGGACCACAGAGCTTGACAACGTCTCAGGTGCGCCTGGACAGAAGGGACCGCCAGCTCCGCCTCCTGGTCCGGAAATAAGGGTGGATCGTAGCCCAGGGATGCCTTGAAGGGAGACATCCCTGTAGCAGAAGACCGAGCGGTGTTGTGGGCGTACTCTACCCAAGGCAGTTGTGTGCTCCAGGAAGACGGGTTAGACGAAGAGACGCAGCGCAGGGCTGCCTCCAGCTCCTGGTTGGCCCGCTCACATTGCCCGTTGGACTGCGGGTGGTGACCGGAGGAAAGGCTGACTGTGGCCCCCAAGGCATTGCAAAAGCTCCTCCAGACCTCAGAGACAAACTAGGGACCCCGATCAGAGATGACATCCACCGGTATCCCGTGTAGCCTGACCACGTGCTGAACCAAGAGATCCGCTGTCTCCTGCGCCGTTGGAAGACCCCGAAGTGGCACGAAGTGGGCAGCCTTGGAGAACTGGTCCACGATGGTCAACACAGCGTTGTAGGAGTTGGAAGTGGGGAGACCAGTGACAAAGTCGAGGGCAATATGGGACCAGGGTCTGCCAGGGGTCGGCAGAGGCTGGAGCAAACCCGCGGGAGGAGAATTACCCGACTTGGCAGTGGCACACACAGGGCACACCCGGACGTAGTTGGCGGCATCCTTCTGCAGACCCAGCCACCAGAAGGAGCGCTGGAGAAGATCCACAAGCCGAGACACACCAGGGTGACAGGCGAACTTGGAGGTGTGGACCCAATGAATGACTTCCCCCTGGACAGAAGATGGAACGAACATCCTTCCCTCCGGTCCGCCGCCAGGGTCCGGTTCAGTCTGCTGCGCCCTCCGGATCTTGTCCCTGATGGACCAGGAAATCGCTCCTACCACGCACGAACTGGGCAGGATGGGGTGGCCCGGCTCCTCCGATGTCTCTGGGGCGAACTGCCTGGAGAGGGCATCGGGTAGGACGTTCTTAGAGCCGGGACAATAGGTTATGGTGAAGCGGAACCGGGCAAAGAACAGGGACCAGCGCGCCTGGCAGGCATTCAGGCGTCTAGCAGATCGAAGATACTCCAAGTTCTTATGGTCCGTCAGCACCACGAATGGTAAAGCTGCCCCCTCCAGCCAGTGGCGCCACTCCTGCAGGGCGAGCTTGATGGCGAGAAGCTCCCTGTCCCCGACGTCGTAGTTTCGCTCGGCCGGGGACAGGCGCTGTTAGAAGAAGGCGCAGGGTCGTTTGGCCCCATCGGTGGGTGATCGCTGGGACAGCACCACCCCTACCCCCGTATCAGACGCGTCGACCTCCACCAGACACTGCAGCGTGGGGTCAACCTGGGTCAGAACCCAGGAGGAGGAGAACTCCGTCTTCAGCGCCTGAAACGCCGTAGCGACCTCTTCAGTCCAGCAGAAGGCGTTCTTAGGTGACGTGAGACGGGTCAGCGGGGCAGCGATGACACCGAAGTTGGGTACAAAATGGTGGTAGAAATTGGCGAACCCAAGGAATTGCCGGACCTGCTTCCTGGAGGTTGGCGTGGGCCATTCCACCACCGCTTTAACCTTAGCGGGGTCGGGTAGGACCTGGTTGTGTGAGATCACAAAGCCCAAAAAGGAGGTGGTCTTGGCGTAGAACTCACATTTTTCAGCCTTAACATACAACCTGTTTTCCAGCAGCCGCTGCAGGACCCACCTCACATGCACCTGATGTTCTTCTTGTGACCTGGAGAAGATGAGGATATCATCCAGGTACACGAACATGAAGAGGCCCAGAAAATCACGCAGGACGTCGTTGATAAGGCGCTGAAAAACGGCAGGGGCGTTGGTCAGACCAAAGGGCATCACCAGGTATTCAAAATGCCCTCTTGGCGTTCTAAATGCTGTCTTCCACTCATCCCCCTCCCTGATCCGGACGAGATGGTAAGCTCTGCGGAGATCCAATTTGGTGAACCAGGTCGCCCCCTGCAGGGAGTGGAAGGCAGTGTCAATCAGCGGCAGGGTATACCGGTCCTTCTCCGTGATGTCATTCAATGCCCGGAAGTCGATACACGGGCGGAGGGACCCATCTTTCTTCGACACGAAGAAGAATCCAGCACCGAGCGGAGACGAGGAGGGGTGGATGATACCTGCGCTGAGGGACTCCTTAATGTAGCTGTCCATCGCTTCCCGCTCTGGCGCTGACAGGCTATAAAGACGACCCGACGGCAGGGGAGCCCCTGGGCGGAGGTTAATGGCACAATCGTAGGGCTGATGAGGAGGAAGGGACATCGCCCTGGATTTGCTGAAGACGAGGCCCAGATCGTGGAATTCCTAGGGCACCAAGGTGAGATCCGGAGGCGCGGCATCCTTGACCGGGGGAGGAGAAGACGGGGCGCAGGCTGCGGACTGTAAGCAGGTGCCCATACAGAATAAACTCCAGGCGGCGATCTTTCCTGTCCGCCAATCCAGCATCGGGTTGTGCAGGCGCAACCAGGGATACCCAAGGATAACAGGCGTCACAGAGGAGGACAGGACGTAGAAGGTGAGTTCCTCCTGGTGGTTGCCCGAAATTATTACTGGGACAGGCTGCGTGCGATGGGTCACTTGGCCAAGGGGTGCACGGGAGAGGGTGATCAGGCTGAGAGGAGTGGGCAGAGTGTGGCAGGGAATGCCCAATTGGGTTGCCAGGCTCTTTGAAATGAAGACAAGGGTAACGGGCACCACACCGAGACAGGGATAATCAGTCAAAGTGTTGCTTACTTGCAGGGAACCAGGTGGCTGGCGTCGGCAGGTGACGAGCCCGGGAGACAGCGTCCTGCAGGGCCTGCGCGAATGGTGGAGATGAGTCGGCGATGACGGGGGAAATCCGCCACCGGGGAATCCACCTGTGCACAGGGGTGAGGAGCTTGGAAGACAAGGTAAGGGATGCTTACGTGTCGTTGAATCTTGCTGGTGATCTGAGGTAGAATCACGAGCTTTGGAGGTACAGACGAGAACAGACGGCTCCAGTCCGCAGCACTGGGCCGAGTGGGTTAAATAGCCCGCTGCTGACGAGGCGCAGGTGTGCGCGCAGCTGAAGCCGCTGATGAGCGGCGAGTCGTGACACAGACAACCATTCATACTCACATTCATACCTACGGTACATATGGTTTCAGTGGTCAATAGGATATAACAGTTCCCTGGAGTAAAATGAGCACAGAAACAACCCTGAATGAGTGAATGAGAAACTGCTAATGCAACTAGCTACCTTCAATCCTGGTTAGAGTATAACATACTATCATAAAATAAGCTAAAATAAATTCTAATACTGACATATACATGGTCAAGTGTTAAGGTGCCTTCACACCAAACGTGAACTGGAGGTGCAAAAGCATACAAAATCAATGGAAAGAGGCGAGCACTAACAAAATTGTGCATTTGTGTGTTCATGTCTGAGGGATAGAACTAGCTTTGAGATTCTGCCATCATCTGTGTAACTATTTTACACTGGAGAGTAAAATAGTTTGAAAATGAGACTGCCACTCACCTGGAAACAGAAGGATTGGGAGCTCTTCAACTGAATCAGGATGTTGGAGTTATTTTGTGGTGATCCACTCTGTGTGCCTGCTGCCCTAATTGTCTCCACAGCTGCGTGTACACCTGCTCCTTCTATTAGGCAGCCTTCTTTAGAAGCATTGCCTCTCATTCTGGATGGAGACGTCAATGCTCCACTTGGATGTTAGAACTCTGTGCTTGAGTCTACAACTCCTTCTGCAAGGGAGTCTAGCCTCCCTCATCTTCCCTGCAATGCTTGATCGTCTTGGAGTTTCATCTCCCCAGCGCAACGTAAGCTTTTTTCAAGAAATCATTCCTCTCCACTCCTTCCCTCTTTCTCCCCTGTGCACAGGTGGATTCCCCTGGGCGGACTTCCTCCTCCTGGTGGTGGACCAGGACCTTCACCTACACTCAGAGGAAACGCTGTATTCTATGAATGAACTAATCTCCTCTGCAGCACCTAAATCATCTACATCGGCACAAACACGCGACGGACCAAGGCACAGGCATATGGGGCAGCTTGGATGTTCTCTGGTGCCTCAACTTCTCATCTGCACCGTAAGACTGATAAACCACTTGTTTATGCAATCTGTTTACAGAGAGCTCATACCCTTGTTTCTTCTCTCTCCTAGGGTTGCCCAACTTGTCCTCGCTCTGCTCACTCCTGCACTCACCCTCATTCACACTTCCACACACACACTCACTCACACATCAAATAAAGATAATTGTGTTTATTCCGAGTCTGTGTCTGCATCTGGGTTTGTCCAAACATGTCAGTACGTCTCCGTCAGGGAAACCCAGCAGACAGTGCTCTTGCACAAAGGATTAACATCATTGAGATTTGTTTAGACCAATTGTCGTATCAACGACAGGTCACTTTGACACAGCTGATGCAAATTAACACTCACCTTGATCAGCTCACCGAGACACAGCCTTGTCCACCTGCCTCCGGGGGGGGGGGAGGGGACATTTGGGCCAGTCAATTCCACTTCACCTCCCACCCAGCATTCTCTTTGGGAATAATTTTGAGCTTAAATTATTCAAAGTGGAAAAAATCAGGTGGAAAGTTGGATTTATGTACATTTATACATGGCTGCACGGTGGCGCAGTGGTTTAGCACTGTGGCAGCACAGTTTTACCCTCGGCCGGGGGACCGCGGGGATCGTGGGTTCGATCCCAGCCCCCGACCAACAGTGAGCTGTGTGGAGTTTGCATGTTCTCCCCGTGTTGCGCGGGTTTACTCCGGGATTTCTCCGGTTTCCTCCCACACACCAAAAACATGTAGGTTTAGGGCGCTCGCGCACGCAGCGACCAGCAGCCGGTGGCTTGTCACCAGACTGCAAACCAAGTCTACCTACGGGTACAAATAAGTAACAAAAAAAAAAAAATGTATTACAAAAATATATAAGGTGTCACCCCAATGGCCACTTGGGGGAGAGATTACAAAGCATGGCATTCAGACACACCTAGAATCTCTAAAGGATTCATTTCTTTAGGTCTGATATATATAGGTAGGAGAAAGGAGAGGGAGGATGAGGATAAGGGAAGGGACAGAACGGGACAGTCCTGATAATCAAAGTTTATCTGGGGAAATGTCATAGACACTCTGGAGACATGCACATGAAGTCCATAAAACTAACAGAATGTCTATATACCTAATCTCTACCACTGATCTATACAGCCTGAGGAGTTCCTCTACATTCCTGTGACCTGAAACAGGACATGTCAAAGAGATTATAAGAGTGGCTTAGATCATCTTATGCATGTACTGATCCTGTACTGATCTTCAGTCTGAACCCTCTGAAATTGCTCACAGAAACATGCCAAGAATATATGAACTTGTTTCACATGGAATGTACATATAAACATTAAGCATGGCATATGAAAGGTATGATACTTCTCAAATATAATAATACATTATTAATATCAATAATAATGTAGATAATATGAAAATTTTCTATCATATTCCCCCTTGATGCTTAATAAAGCATCAGGATTAAAAGAAAAATAACAAAAGTGGTAGTAAAATAAAGTGAATGAATTAATATAAGGATATGTGTAAGAATTTACATGCTATGTGTCTTTGCAAGTTAAAAGCGTGTATAGAATATGCCATTAAGAGTGAACATATGCAGTGATTAAAATTAATTTTAGACTGTGTCAAATAAGAACATAGAAAATAATATGAAACAGCCTTAAATTATATTGCAACCATCAAAAACATCCTCATCATCATATTAAGGACTCACACAAGAAAAATCTGAAGTTATAAAAATCATTACCAAGTTTATGATGAGATTTCTCCATTAAGAGAAACACTAACTTCTATGAGTATCTGAGGTATTAATATGACCATTTGCATCATTTTTATGGATAGAAGTAAAACAATAATCTCCTATAATAGGGCCTCCACCCGTATTATAGTGAGATTATTGTTGTTGTTGTTTTTTTTTAAATAAGTATACAATTTATATTAAACAGTCTCTTGCTGAGGGTTTCAAGTGGAGTAGACGTTAGATGCACCCAAGCGCCACATCCTTCGTTTTCCGCGGCTGTTTAGGTCAGCAGAATAACCTTTGTGCTGTCCTTGCCAGGGAGTTTTGGTCCAGTTTCCTGTGATGACCAGATCCCCTGGTTTGCCCAAGAAATGGGTGCACCTTCCACGGTTCCTTTGTCACATGGTCCCTCCTGGGAAGGTCAGTATGGATGACATCACTGTCAGTTGTCATTCTTTGCATATAATCACCCAGAAACCCTTCCTCATCACCTGTTAAATGGCTTCAATAATAGGGTTTGTCACTCACAATCTCCCTATTTTTCTTATTTGTGTATTATACTAATCCTGTAGATAGTTGATGGTAAGCTAAGTGGTTTCCTAGGTAAATGTTTGGTACTAATAATTTAGGAACTGCACTTAAATGTGACATGATTTGATTTACAAAGTGTATTCCATTTCCATTATCTAAGTAAATCATTTCAGCTATTTTAAATATTGATATTATTTCAGTTAAAGGCCAAATGTCACGTAACAGGGTACTTTAAATATCTTGAAACTAGATATAAAAGGGAACCGATCCATTCGGGTCTTGGTGCATATGCTTCAGTAACAACGGAATATTCGTTAATTTAAAACTGCCGCGCTTGGCCTGACACGGCCCCTGGAATCGCCTGGGGAAGAAGGCGGAAGTGACGAAATCGATTGTACCCTAGTTTGATGCTTGGGGTATTTCAATTGATTGTTTATATGGAGACTGGAAGGTTGAAGTGAGCAACAAGAAAGAAAAAATTGGATATTTCACCCATACCTTAAAACGGGACTATCAGGGACAGCTGGGTAATGAGGGACACTTCTCTGGGAAATGTTTTCATACCTGTCAAGTGAGACGTTTTCGCCGTACTTCAACACCGTAAAAAGCGGCTATAAGGGACGGCGGAGCAACAAGGGACACCTCTCTGGGAAATGCCCCAAATGCAACTCGTGTTGTTATTGTCAAATATTTTAAGGATTCATGGATATTTGACAATAACAACACAACTCAGCGTCCGGCGCAAAATAAAAAAAAAGAAGCAGAATTCTGTATTTGTCAGGTGATCTCTCTCTGTTCCGCAACCGCTGCACAGCTGAACGTGTTAAACCATTGTCCTAATGACTTCTCATTGTAGTGATAATAGCTCAGGCTGAGCCATCTGCCAGCACCAGCTGTGGGGGATCACACACAGGACGTGCTCCGCAAAACACTCAATTTTTTTTCCCGTATATTTTTCTTTTGGGCGTACAGAAATGGCAATACGCCTGTTTTTGCTAAAATTGCATTTTCCCCGTATTTTCCTTAAAATATTTGACAATAACAACACGAACTACATTTAAAACATTTCCCAGAAAAGTGTCCCCCAACACTCCGCCGTCCCCCACAGCCGCGCTTGGCACCAAAATACGGCGAAAACGTCTCACTTGACAGGTATGCGCCTCCATTTTCATATTGATCTGGTCAATTTCTTGACAGCAGCGGCTCCCCTCCACTGTAATAATAATGGCTTCCGAAAAATCAATATTTATGGGGCGCCCTCGATAGACCCCCTTCGGATTCGCAATTCTGGAGGCGATTAATGTCCAGTTCAATGACATTTTCCACTGGTTCTGCTCTCTGGTCATCGTTGGAACTGTTGTCATCAGACAAAGCATCTGATTCCGTCTCGGACGGAACCGTCTGTCTGAACCGTCTGTCTGAACCACTGACAAAAAAAAAAAAGACAAAACTGAACTAATTTGTTCACAATCGCTGTCACTTTCCGTCATGATTGTCCAATGTTGATAAGTGTGAATGTGGATAGGCAGGGCAGCCAGGGTACAACTGGTGATGTCAAAAACATGGGCGTGGTCTGGACTGGCTGTCACAAGCCAGCAAGCAAGGTGAGGCCTTCACCTGGTGTATTTTGTGCAATTATGTAAATACAGGTGGGTGATATGGTCTCCGGTATGAATATTTGGTTTAAGCTATGTGTATTTTATCTAAATTCGTTGTCATTTAGAAAAAAAAATTACGTGACATTTGGCCTTTAAGGGTTTCAGTGTCACCATAGCAATATTTAAATTAGTGTAGGGGAAAGCCTTTGTATATTCAATAAATGTGTAAATAATTTCTAAACATTTTACCTTCACTCTTATTTAGCTCAAAGAGATTCATGCAAGGGTTTTGAAAAGACTAAGTTTATGCAGGGAAGATCAAATTATTTTGCTTTGAGCTCCCTAAAGCATTGTTCCCTTAATTGAGTAAGAATCTGTATTGTCTTTGTAGTAGATTCTATAGATTCTAAATTAAGTCCCACAGTAAACATAAATTCAGCACAAGTTGGACTTTTCTTAGACATTTGGAACTTTTCTCATAAATTTGTGTGGTTTTCTTCCTTATCAGTTTACCTTGTTTCTTATAAACATGGTATTTCTTCTACAATAATCTGCAGATATTTTCTTAAATATCTGAAAATTTATTGATGTAACTTTTAACTTCTCCTGTTGAATGTTGTGATTTCATTACCAAGCAGTTTCATCTGTATTCTTCTCTACACTACTGCTCATTTATTGATAATTTTTATTATCTATTTTTATGAGGATTGCTAATTATTTTTTCTAATTAATTTCTTTGGTCCCCCCCCCCCCCCCCCCGATGCATGGAGATGCACATGCAGCAAAGTTACAGGGTATTTCCTTGATGGGTAAGTGTGTTTTTACTAGAAAAAAGCATGTTACCACTTTTATGTGTTACACACATTTAATTTAGATGAAAATTTGTGAGTAGTATAGCTCCTTCAAAATGAGATTTCAATAGTCATAGCTTCTTCTGTGCATGTCATCTCTTGACTTAGTCTAAAAAGTAATATAGCTGTCTGTGCAGATTTGATGTGATTTAGCATTTAGAGTGACCATTCTGAGTTAGTCAGATCACATCTGTCTGTCCAATTGAACACAGAAAGGTTGAATTTGTGTAAGTGAATCCTTGTGAATGGTTGTGTCACACTCCTTCAGCGAATGGAAAGGTGGACATATTGCCTAATTAGAATTTGGCTTAATTTTGTACAAGGAATACCTTATTTTATGTACAGTATTCCTTGGTAAATTATGGGGTGGACTGTACTCCCGAGGCCCAGCTCTGCCACGGCTAAGCACCGGGAGCACAGAAAACACATTTCTTATTACTGTCACATTTCTGAAATGTGATATTGTCACACCATTATGTGGTGAGTGGCATCAGATGTATCTTGCAGTGTGAAGTCATATGAACACTATATTTTTAAAGTCAATGTCATTTAAATTGTTATGCTTTATGTCATTTGCAATGTCATTTGTTCTACTTAGCTTCAAAAAATGCTTGTCAACTGAGAGGTCCTTTCCCCTGTGGTCACTGTCGCCCCCTCCAGCCAATGAGCCAGTCACCCACACACTGTCCGGACCCCTCACATCTCCCACAAAGATCAAGTCTCGGTGCCATCCTGCAAAGAAAAATTTGGGGAAACCTCACGGCTTCCCCATCCTTACATCAGTATTTACATCAACAGGAGTGCAAATTTTATCACCTCATAAATTGATTTTACTAATGTTCCAGTTATCATCAGTATTTTGTGTCCCTTAAATGTTTATCCCACTGTTTATTATAACGTGTAATGTTAAGAAACACAAGTGAATTATTGTTTTTTTTTATTATTTATTACATATTGCATATGTCACCAAGGATTTATTAAATTGAAAGGTAATGGTGATGTTATGATTCCTTGTTAATTTGGCAAATCTTATTCCTGGTGAAAGCTAAAAATTTTTGTGAATGCTTTCCCTTTCCTGTTGAAAAACGAAGAATGAAGAATAGCAGAAAAGCCTTTAAATTACACCTAAAGCTTCCACAATTTGAATGTGTTATTGCTATTCACAGCAAGTATTCACTAAATATTTTGTGACTCAGTAAATGTTTTACCAATTGACATGGGTAATCACTAGTTGAGGACTATGTTTAAACAAAACAGTGTCACATATTAGAAGCCTTAAACCAATGCAGCATTTAGAATTAGTAACTGCAAGTGCAGGCCTAATCTCTGTTTTCAGGAATTTATGGCACAGGACCACAATCTGTTTTTTTGTTGTTTTTTTTTTATATGTCCTAAAACCCGTCAGGTGTTGAGCGTCCTTCGTTTTATTACAATCATCTGAGTCCTTTGAAGGCTGATTCCGTCTGTTTACTGTCACCTTATCTAGGTCAGTCTGACACAAGCTATATTATTTTTTTTCCCTTTCTCTTCCACATGGACAGACTGAGGATCAAAATATAAATAAGATTGCATATGCCATTTATTAAAAAGTGAGTTTAGTGTTATTGAAACAAAGTAACAGTATGACATAGAATTACCAAAACCTGTGTTTGATAGTCAGTAGACTCTGGCAAATCACATGCACAAACACAGTAATCATCAACCTCTTCTGTGCTTTGAATCATGAAATATAATGTGTACACAAAGCCTTCAGTGATTAGGCATTATTAGGTGACTGCATGATATTGTAATATTCAGTTAATTTCATCATTGTCATGCTGGTAGCATTGATTAAGATGCAAGCAATTGTACTTAACTTAGATCTATGCGCCTGTGGTCTCGACGAGGGAGGCACGGACAGTGGCGAGAGAGAGGCTCCCAGAGGCTGGTTGTTTTGGCGACAGCGGGGAAATAGTTAGTCCTGCGTCCTTTTTTCCCCGTAAAGTTCACTGTTATGCTTCAGTCAGAGAAATAAGGCAATTGAGTCAATAAAAGTCAGTGATACGTCAAAAAAAATTGAATAAAAACAACTCAATGTTTTTCATTTTCCAAAGAAAAACTGGAGGAAATGAAAATATTGGCTTTAAAAATATGTAAATGGTTTATCACGTACGCAACATTAGAGTCAAAACCCACAAAGTTAGACTGAAAAAAAGTAAAACCCCAAAACTTTGCAAAAAAATGCCCATATATAGATTTTTGTTTTTCTTCTCACTCCTCTTTTCTCTTCTTCTCACTCACTCACTGTTAAACACAAGGGCCCACACATACAACACACACACACACACACACACACACACACACACACACACACACACATGCAGCGCAGTTCTATTATCTCTCCAAGGTTACTGTCGGGCAGCTGTTTACGTAGAGTAACAGAACTATAGCCTTAAAACAAGCTTGAAATGGCAACCCCAAAAAATGCTTGGAAAAGCAAATGTGGCAACCCACCGTTCTCTTTTTTTTTTTTTCCTACCGCAATGAAAACACAATAGAATTTCTCACCCAAAAGTATAATTTGCAAATGTCCACAATTTTAATTATTTCCCAAAAGGATAATAAGCAATTAACCAAGTCTTTTATGCTCCACAAATACCAGAAAAAAATCACAAACAACAATTTTACAACCCGTTCTTTCTGCCTCCGGCAGAGAACCCTCACTTTTTCACACTGGAGCAGATTACACAGAGACAAAACAAACTAGACTGCAGTAACTTTTATCCAGCGCTTCAAAAAATTCTCAAAATAAAATCTACCAGTATTTCAACGGTCACGTAACCCCTCTGTTGTGTGCCGAAAGCCCCAGTAAGATCTCCTCCCCCGGTATCTTGCAATAGCTCACCGTAGCGGGGGAAATCCCATGGGCGATAAGTAGACACGGTAAGGGCACGAATCTTCCATGAAAATCTACTTTTCTGGAATAACGTCACTCCTCCACGGGACATCGAGAGCTTAATTATTTAGACAATAAAACGTCCGTGGTTAAAAGGGCACAAATCTTTCCCTTTTTTTCTTTGCATGCAATTTCCAGCACCTCCACCGCACTGACAGGGTGCAGAGGACAGCGGACCCTGGGAGCCTCCCCGGGTCTTATGATAACGCTCACCGTTGCAGAGGAAAATCTCGGTCCTCCCAAGGGATTTTATGATATCGCACACCGTGGGCAGGAATGACCCAGCGATCAAGCCGTAATAATGCACCCAAACAGCATCTGCGATGTTCAATCGGTCCGGGTAATCTCACTATCTTTTATCCATAAACAACAATAACAAATGTACTTACATCCAAGCCACCTGTAGGATTCTCAGATCTGTCACCCAGTCAGTTCCAGCACCCCAGTTTGAAATGCCTTCACTGCAGTAACACTGAGCCTTTTTTTTTTTTTTTTCACTCAGCCTGGGAAGGTCTTTTTATCAGCTGTGCACTTGCTGAAATCAAGCAGAAGCGCCGTAAAGACGGAGATATGTGGATCTACTGTTCGGAGCGCCAAAATGTTAGAATAATTTGGAGCTTAAATTATTCAAAGTCAAAAAATCAGGTGGAAAGTTGGATTTATGTACATTTATTACAAAAACATATTGTCATGGTCTGAGCGCTGATTCTGTCCACGCTCAGGCTGTCTGGTATTTTCTCGGTTCTGTGTTGTCATATAGCCTTCCAGGGCTTTTATTGTGACAGCGTCATGGTGGGACTTCCAGCTGTCAGAGCTGAGCCGCGTCGTGACAGCTGGATCACATGCCATTGATTACATTTTCATTTCTGATTTGCCAGATGGCATTATTTAAGGCAGCAGCTGAGGTTACGCCGGGCTGTGACCTCGCATAACATTGGATCCACACAACGTTCGGCTGGAGTCCTTAACCCTGACTTTTTTCTCCCTTTTGATTCATCGTGTTCTCAGTAAGTGTTTTCCTCAGAGTCTGTTATCTAGTGTCTAGTCTATGTTTGTATTTTTGCCACATGTGGCTGTTTATTTTGTTACTTGTACCCTTTGTTAATAAATATGCAAACTCATCGGCTGGCCTATAGCGTCTCATTAATGGCCCGCGAGGGCCATCCATGACATATATAACGTGTCACCCCAATGGCCACTTGGGAGAGAGATTACAAATCATGGCATTCAGACACACCTAGAATCTCTAAAGGATTCATTTCTTTAGGTCTGATATATATAGGTAGGAGAAAGGAAAGGGAGGATGAGGATAAGGGAAGGGACAGAACGGGACAGTCCTGATAATCAAAGCTTATCCGGGGAAATGTCATAGACACTCTGGAGACATGCACATGAAGTCCATAAAACTAACAAAATGTCTATATACCTAATCTCTACCACTGATCTATACAGCCTGAGGAGTTCCTCTACATTCCTATGACCCGAAACAGGACATGTCAAAGAGATTATAAGAGTGGCTTAGATCATTCCTTACACATGTACTGATCCTGTACTGAGCTTCAGTCTGAACTCTCTGAAATTGCTTACAAAAACATGTCAATAATGTATGAACTTATTTCACATGGAATGCACATATAAACATTAAACATGGCATATGAAAGGTATGATACTTCTCAAATATAATAATACATTATTAATATCAATAATAATGTAGATAATATGGAATTTTTCTATCACCACCCCCCACCCGTTTTAGTGGCAAGTTAGGGGAAGCACAGGGCTTTTTGTTGCAGTGCAGTACTGTGTTTCAATGGGTGCTGGGGGATTTTCCAGGAGCCACAGCCGTATTGGTTATGTAGTTAAGTTACTGGAGGGGCAGGCCTTAGCGTGGGCTTACGCTATCATGGCTCTGCCCGGCTATTCTAATTACACCTATGGTCGGTTTGTGGCAGAGTTCAATGAGGTGTTCGACCATTCCAACTGGGATAGTGTGCTCACCACTCGATTACTTAATCTCAAACAAGGGACCAAATCTGTCGCTGATTATTCAGTTGATTTCCGGGTGGTGGCAGCGGAGGTCAGATTTGAGGATGCTTCCCTCTGCAGTATCTTCGTGCGTAGCCTTAGCCCTAGTCTGCAGGGTGAATTGGCCCGGATTGAAAAGCCCTCTAAGTTGAATGAACTAATTTCCTTCACCATTAATATTGACAACCAGCTGAGGGAACGAGCTAACAAGCATCGACCTCATGGTCGCGCGGCGCTTAGTTTCGCCACTCCCCACAGTCTCCCTTGCTGGCCCTCCCTCCCTCTGATTCCCCCGAGGCTGAGGAACCCATGGTAATCGGGCAATCTAAGTTACCACCGGCTGAGAGACAATGCCACCATGACCTTGGCTTATATTGTGCTAGAGAGGAACACGATCTTGCCTCATGCCCCAAGCTGCCAAAAGGAGGGGGGTGGGGTCCGTGTGTTACAGTAGGGGGACTCACGGACATACCTAAGGCTGAATCCTTTACTAGGTTTTTCCTTCCTATCCACTTTCAACATAAGCACAACGAAAAATCCATCCACGCTCTCACTGATTCTGGGGCCGAGCAGAGCTTTATTTCTGAGTTTGGCAACCTGGCTGGGGCTTCCGTGCTATCGGCTGAAGACTCCTTTGAAGTTGATTGCCCTGTCTAAAGTGCCTCTTGCCATTGTGGTTAAACAGACTGCCCCTGTCTCGGTCCTGGTGTCAGGTAATCACCAGGAACAAATTAGTTTTTTTGTGCTTTCTGTATCTGCCTCCCCCATCATTCTGGGTTATCCCTGGCTTAGGCTGCACAAACCCATGATCGACTGGCGGAGAGGAAGCATTGTCTCTTGGAGTTTATTTTGTTTGAGTGCCTGTCTGCAGTCCGCTGCCTGTTCTCCATCTGTGTCCTTCTGCTCTCCGGATTCACTTCCACCTGACCTCTCTTTGGTGCCCCCCGAATACCATGATCTAGGTCCCATGTTCAGCAAGGCTAAAGCGCTGTCCCCCCCCCCCCCCACCCCAAGATTGTGCCATCAACCTCCTGCCGGGGGCTCCATTACCATCCAGCTGGCTCTATATCCTCTCTACCCCTGAGTGGGAGGCGATGGACAAATACATCAAGGAGTCCTTGAACCCTGGCATTATCAGGCCCTCGTCCTCGGCGGTGGGGGCGGGGTTTTTCTTTGTGAGGAAAAAGGATGGCTCACTCAGGCCTTGCATTGACTTCAGGGAACTGAATAATATCACGGTCAAGGACAAGTACACTCTCCTCCTTATTAACACTGCTTTTGATTCTCTCCAGGGTGCCACGGTGTTTGCCAAGCTGGATCTCTGCAACGCCTATCACCTGGTTTGTATCAAAGAGGGGAATGAGTGGAAGACGGGGTTCTGCACCCCTAGTGGTCACTTCGAGTACTTGGAAATACCTTTTGGTTTAACCAACGCTCCTGCGGTATTCCAACGACTCATTAATGATGTATTGAGGGACTTTCTGGACTCATTTGTTTTTGTGTATCTCGATGATATTCTCATCTTTTCCCGGTCTCTGCAGGAACATCGGGTGCACGTCAGACGGGTCCTGCAGCGACTGTTGGAGAACCAGTTGCATGTCAAGGCAGAAAAGTGTGAGTTCCACACCGCTTCCACCACATTTCTAGAGTTTCCCATATTTCATTTCCCATAAAAAGATCATAGCAGACCCAGAGAAGGTAAAAGCGGTGGTGGAGTGGCCAGTTCCATCCTCCCATAAATAGTTACAGCAGATTTTGGGCTTTGCCAAATTCTATCGCCGTTTTGTCAAAAACTATAGCATTATTGCTCTCCCTCTCACCCGCCTCACTTCTACTAAGGTGCCGTTTCATTGGACTGAAGGGGCGGAGGTGGCATTTGTTGAACTGAAATCGATGTTTTCCTCTCCCCCTGTTTTGGCTCAGGTGGAGCCCTCCCTGCAATGCTTGGTGGAAGTGGACGCCTCAGACTTTGGGGTAGGAGCAGTGTTGTCCCAGCGCTCTCCCGCCGCCGACAAGATCCACCCCTGCACCTTCTTTTCCCACCGCCTGTCACCTGCAGAGAGGAATTATGACATTGGGGTAAGGGAGCTACTGGCGGTTAAACTAGCCTTGGAGGAGTGGCACCACTGGCTGGAGGGCGCCTCCCAGCCCTTCGTCGTTTGGACCGATCACAAAAACCTGGAAATCTTAGGATGACCAAACGACTAAATTTGAGACAAGCCCGCTGGTCCCTGTTCTTTTGCAGATTTAACTTTACTGTCACCTACCACCCTGGGTCGAAGAACACCAAGCCTGACACGCTCTCCAGGCAATTTTGTCCTGGAGGAGCTGAGATGCCAATGCACCCTATTGTTCCACCTTTGTGCATTGTTGGCGTCCTCTCTTGGGACAGCAAGGAGAAGGTTAGGAGAGCATAGGAGACCGAGGCTGACCCAGGGGGCCGGCGGGACGAATTTATGTGCCCTCTTCAGTCCGGGGTGAAGTCACCGATTGGTTGCACTCCTCCAAGATGATGTCACCCTGGAGTAGCACGCACAGTTGCCCAGTGACAGAGGACCTTCTGGTGGCCGTCATTGCGGAGGGACGTCGGTGAGTTCATCCGAGCCTGTCTTCAGTGTGCTACCTGTAAGTTTTCCTCCTCTCCCCCTTCAGGCCTTTTGCATCCTCTCCCCATCCCTACCAGGCCCTGGTCCCATGTGGCCCTGGAGTTTGTGACCGGTCTCCCCCCCCCCCCCCCTTGCAGGTCACACTGTCATTCTCACCATTGTGGATAGGTTTTCCAAAGCTGCTCACTTTATTCCCCTGCAGAAGCTCCCTGCAGCTAAGGAGACAGCTGACCTCCTCGCTCCACATGTGATGCGACTTCATGGCATTCCAGTGGACATTGTGTCGGACCGTGGGCCCCAGTTCATCTCTCAAGTTTGGCGGGCCTTCTGCAAGGCTATTGGGGCCACGGTGAGCTTGTGTTTGGGTTATCACCCACAAAGCAACAGCCAGTGCGAACGCACCAACCAGAAGTTGGAGGCGGCTCTGAGGTGCGTCACGGCCTCCAATCCGGCGTCCTGGAGTTCCTACTTACTTTGGGTCGAGTATACGCACAATTCTGCTGTTTCCACTGCTACTGGTCTCTCTCCTTTTGAAGAATCCCTAGGTTACAACCCCCCCGTTTCTGGAGGAGGACATTGGTGTTCCATCGATCCAGTGCCTCGTGAAGTGCTGTCACTGGCTGTGGAGGGCTATCAGGGCTGCTCTGCAACGCACGGCGAGCTGCAACTCCGACATCGCCAACCAGCGCAGGACCCTGGCTCCGCCTTATCGGGTTGGGCAGCAGGTATGGTTGTTGACCAAGAATATCAACCTGAAGACCAAGACCAGACTGAAGAATCCAAGAAACTTTCACAGTGCTTTATTGGTCCATACACTATTGCGCACGTTGTCAACCCTGTCGCTGTGCGCTTGGCTTTCCCTCCCTCTCTCCGCATTTGCCCCACCTTCCATGTCTCTCAGGTGAAGCCATTTGTTTCCAGCCCTCTGTGCCCCCCTCCCAGGAACTCTACCCTCGCCGGTGATGGTTGATGGTGGCCCCACATACAAGGTCAACAGCATTCTGGATGTCTGACGCAGGGGTCATGGTCTAACAATATCTGGTGGACTGGGAGGGATATGGTCTGGAGTGGAGGTCCTGAGTGCGTCCTGCCTTAGTGATGGATCCGCAGCTCATTAGGGAGTTCCACTGGACGCACCCGGGTAAGTTGGATCGGCCGCCGAGAGGGGTCCCACTGGGGGAAGTATTGTGGTGATCCACTCTGTGTGCCTGCTGCTCTAATTGTCTCCACAGCTGCGCGCACACCTGCTCCTCCTGTTAGACAGCCTTCTTTAGGAGCACTGCCTCTCATTCTGGACGGAGACGTCAGCGCTCCACTTGGATGTTAGAACTCTGTGCTTGAGTCTACAACTCCTTCTGCAAGGGAGTCTAGCCTCCTTCATCTTCCCTGCAATGCTTGATCGTCTCGGAGTTTCGTCTCCCCAGCACAATGTAAGCTTTTTTCAAGAAATTGTTCCTCTCCGCTCCTTCCCTCTTTCTCCCCTGTGCACAGGTGGATTCCCCTTGACGGACTTCCTCCTCCTGGCGGTGGACCAGGACCTTCACCTACACTCAGAGGAAACACTGTATTCTATGAATGAACTAATCTCCTCTGCAGCACCTAAATCATCTACACCGGCGCAAACACGTGACGGACCAAGGCACAGGCATATGGGGCAGCTTGGATGTTCTTCGGCGCCTCAACTTCTCACCTGCACTGTAAGACTGATAAACCACTTGTTTATGCAATCTGTTTACAGAGAGCTCATACCCTTGTTTCTTCTCTCTCCTAGGGTTGCCCAACTTGTCCTTGCTCTGCTCACTCCTGCACTCACCCTCATTCACACTCCCACACACACACTCACTCACGCATCAAATAAAGATAATTGTGTTTATTCCGAGTCTGTGTCTGCATCTGGGTTTGTCCAGACATGTCATATTTATGCACGGATTCCTGCCACGGAGGTGCTAACAAGGCTAGCAAGGTAGCAACGGAAAAACCCATCATCTTGTAAAGTTTTGGAGACAGGGACAACTTTTTCAGGTGAGCCCCCTGTCAGATAATGTAAATCTAAGCATGACGTTATTTTGGAGATTTTCACAGTAGGTTGAACACTGCTGCAAAAGTTATAAATGCAACTTCACCTGTCTGCATCTCACTCAGATGGTGAATTCATGTCTATTCGTGCATTTACATTTACTTATAATGTAATCGTGCTGCGTGAAAAATTCAGCTTTTTGCATTTAGTGTGAAGGCACCTTTTGTAGATAAATAAGAATTCCAGTGAGGGTGGATAGAATGTAGAATGGTGATCAAAACCTGCTGCTATCAGACAGTTAAGCTAACACTAGGTAGCCTAGCCTGTCAGCTTCACCCCACCGAGGCGAGCTCTACTGTGTTTAGACAGAGTGACTACCTAGCCGAGCTAATGCTAATGGTCAAATCTACTGGCGCTCATGGTGAAAATTAGGGATGGGCATAATTTACCGATTAACCGATAATTGATCATTAAGAATTTCACCGAGGAAGTTCATTTTCGTCGACAAACCGTTTTTTTTTTTTTAAACAATCCGAGGTTATTAGGCCTAGTGCACGGCGGTCCTCAAACAATGCAATGGCAAAATTTGGGCACCAGGGGGCAACATTACACCATCGCCGTACCCTGGCGTGCCTCAGTTGATACATGCGGGCTTCCGTAGGGCAATCGCCAAATCATGAAGCGGTTACGGCGAAGTGTTGCGTGGGACCATTTCAATTTAAAAAATGACCAGGTGTACTGCAATCACTGCAATGCAGCATACAAATATACCTCATTGACAGGGTCCATGGAACACCCTTATTACGCGAAGAAACCGCCAACAGTGGTTGCGCGCTGAGTAATGGCGGTCGTGAAGATTCTTTTTTTTTTTCAGAAACTTTATTGAGAAGGTCATGAAGATTCGGTGTACACACGTCGAGGGAAGCTGCAGGAGGCGGCGTAGTGGCTCGACGGGAAGACTATTTCGCACAAAATGGCACAAGAGAACAGCAAAAAGTTCTGCGCGGCTAGACTAAGTAACACGAGCGATAGAGCAATGAATGCGGTCTTCGTTTGTTGGGTGGCCGCTCGGCAGGGACAGAAGCTGGGTAAAACGTCTCGGCCAATCAGCTTGCGGGGTGAAACGTCTCGGCCAATCAGCTTGCGAGATTCCCGAGCCGAGCCAACACGAGAACAGAGAGAGGGCTCTCCGTGCTGATTTCTGATGTTCTAATGTAGTCTACCTGCCTTGTTACGTACCTAAAAATGTTAATGATTAACCGATTATTAATCATTAATTCTCCCGACGATCGGTGAAGAAAATTTCACCGAATGCCCATCCCTAGTGAAAATATAACAAAAGAAGCCAGAATGATGAAAGATGCTGTATATTATCAAATGTGGATTAGTGAACCAGGTGGGGACACAAATGTCTCGTGGGGTGACTAGAGTTTAAAGAAAATAACACTGAAAACCATACTTGGTAAGCTAATTTCATAGTAACGCTGTTAGCTCTGAGCGACTGTGCTTGGGCTTAGAAACTCTTGGCATAGACTGGATTGATATCATAGCCAACAGTACGGTGATTGGTAGGGAAAATGTAACCCAGAAGAGTAAAGCTACTTCCCATTCTGCCAAAATACTGTATGAACAATTTAATATTTCTAAGTGATTTTAATATTTTTACTGTAATCATATGATCAAAGAAAGCATGTTTGAAAGCTGAAACCCACAAATGCACCATACTTTAGTGAATGGGGCCTTTAAAGACAAAATCACCACCATACTGACTCACAAGAAAAAATCTCATTTTTAAGAGCTTTCCATTCAAGTGAATTCACATCCACTTATGTGTAGCTTGATAGCCTCAACTAAAACTACAAACTTTTGCTAGTTTAATATTAACTCAAATATCAAAGGTCTAATTTATCAGTTAGATTAGGGGCAGAGTTATCAGTGGAAATTCTTATCAACTAGAGTGATCATTTCTGTATTTGAGCAAAGAAGTTACTGCCAGTGCACTGATGTCTTTTCTGGATGATAAGATATTTAGCAAAATTATATCATGCATTGGCACATTTGTTACAGTGCACAGATATGTTTTTACATGTAAAGTAGTATATGTTTTAATTGGTCTGTTCACATGTAATTGCATCACTTTGAGTGAATGAACACAAATGGACACTAATAAATTCACGTTTTAAGTATAAAACATATTTTGTTTATTTGTCTATTTTTAAAGGAGATGTGGCTTGGCACAGACGCACCAGCAGTTCTCACTGAGGCCTCCCCACTAAATTTTAGTTCAATTTTTTCCATAAGAAAGGGCAGGGAGGGTGGCGGTACGGCTTCTACTTTTTCTTCCTCACTTGCAGTAAAGCAAATTTTACCTGATCAATATATCGCATTTGAGCACCATACTTTTGTCTTTAGCAGCCCCGCAATTTTATGTGTCACAGTTTACAGACCACCCAAATACTGCCCTGTTTTTATTAATGAGTTCTCTGAGTTTTTATCAATAATCCACTTCTCATATAATTTTATTCTCATTTCCGGTCATTTTAATCTACACACTGATAAGCAGGGCAACCATATGTCAGAAGATTTTAATGACCTGTTCATGTCCATGAATTTTACTCAACATGTCATGCAGCAGACTCACAACGGGGGACACGCTCTGGATCTTGGCATTAGCCATGACCTGCCCACGAGTGTGTCTTCTGTTGTTGACTTAACTGTATCTGACCATTACTGTGTTTTTTAACATCACTGGTTTTATGCAACGGGAGACCTCGGTGCGAACTGTGAGGAAGCGCCATCTGATACCTGAGGTGGCTGCTGATTTTATCAAACTCTTATGCAACACTCCCTGTTATGATCCCCCGTGCGCTATTACGCAGAGCACGGAGGGAGGAATGATAAGCCCAGGAGCAGAGAAAGTTTGTGCACTTTAATTAACAATACCCTTGAAAATAACAAGTCCAGGAATGTCCACAAATACAGAGAATTGCAATGATGAACAAAATGGCCACCAGACATACAGGGCACCACCCGGATGCTCTACAGCCTGGCGACGGTAAAGCCTAGTGCCGCAATGTTGCTGTTGGCACAGGGAGAAAGGCAATTGTCTTACCAAACTGGAGCGATCCGGGGCCTCCTGTGTAGTCTGGCGGATGAGGGAAAACACGCTAGGTCAGCTGCTAACATCCAGGGATGAATGTCTGTAAATTTCAGGCTGAATGTGTGAAGGAAGTTGTACAACATCTGTGGAGAACTAGCTGCCACGAATGAGGGTGAATGCTGCGGTGATCTCTTCCTACTAACTCCTCGCTTAAATAATAATAAACTTAACGAGGAAAGAGATTGCCAGTGTGGGAAAGCGTGGGCTGGATAAAAGAACCACAGGTGTGCATGAGTGAGTGTTTGCGCGTGTGAATGAGAATGAATGGCGTGTGTGTGTGTGCGCGTGTGTATGTATGTAGGAACACACATTAACAGAGCACAGCTGATGGCACTGACAGGAGAAGGGGGCGTGCCCGAGCTGTCAGGAAGTGAAGGCCAAAAGCTCTGAGATGCACCAGATAGAAAATAGGGCAAATAAATAATAAGCCCCCCCCCCCCCCAGGGGTGGATGCCAGACACCCCAGTACCATCAGCTGGCCACAAAAAGAAAAAAAAAACACACCCTTAAGGGACACCCCCCCCCAGCAACAAACAATTACCCAGGGTGGCAGGTGGGGGGAAACCGGTTAGGAGGGAAGCAACCAGTGAAAAATACAACAAATAATAAACAAATATAGAGCAGTGACCCTCCTAACAGCCCCCACCTAGGACACTAACCCCCCTCCCCATGAGTCCAAAGTTCAGAGGATTGACCAAAGTCCCAGCCCCCCAGCATGGCGAGGCGTGACTGATCGAGTGGCCTGCCCAAGTTCCATGTCCCACAGGCGGCCCGCAGAATAGCGTCCAGCGGTCTGCCCGGCCTGATGGTCCACCCGGCCTGAAAGCCAAGTCCTTTGAGTGGCCGACCAACATGGTGGAGCCACCAGAACTGGAGGGGAAGGTGGAGAGGCAGCCTACACACTCGAGACCTACGGCGGCCAACTCAAGGAACAGGAGCCCCCCCTGCCATCCAAGGCTTGGGGCCAGGGGACCGTAGCACCCGCGATGGCCCCGGCCTGTGATGTGGCTGCACCCGCGATGGTCTCAGCATGGGACGTGGCTGCACCGGCGGTGGACTCCAGCTGGAGCTCTGCTGCACTGGTGGTGGACTCCCGCTGGAGCTCTGCTGCACTGGTGGTGGACCCTGGCTTGAGCTCTGCTGCACTCGTGGTGGGCTCTGGCTGGAGCACCGTTGCACCTGCGGTGGCCCCCACTGGAGGTCTCATTGCTCCCACGGTGGCCTCCCCAGCGAGGGAGGTGATGCTCCTCACGACACCAGGCGCTGGACCCCGATTCTCGGCGGCCTCCGACGAGATCAGCAGCTCTCCGGTGACCCTGCGACCCTGGCCGGGGGCTGCAAACCTGAAGGGAGAGAAAGAGAAACTGGGTCAGGGTCTCCAGCAATGGCAGAGCCCAGTGTGGCAGCCCCAAGGGCTACTGTTGGCTGCCCCAGGTCCATCTCACCATAAGTCGGGCAGTGTGACATTGACATTGACATTGCTGACATAATGAAGCACACTTGCCTGAACCCTGGTTCCACTGCCATCCAGGACTCTGGCGATTTAGGGTGCGCGGGTTCCTCCAGTCCATCGGGTGCTACACCCCCGTAGACCTCTTCTGGGACATCTGGACCCTCCTCGTCGTTAATGGGCAACCCAGGTTGCAGCGGCTCCTCTCCGGTGACCCTAGGAAGGAGCTCGAAGGAGACAGGAGAATAGAGATGGTTAGGGTTGCCGGCAGCGGCAGATCCCAGCGAGGGAATTTCAGACGCAGCTGGGGGCTGCACCCGACTCTCCTCCCCAGGAGCCAGGCAAGAACTCTCAACAATCGATAGGTGAACTACAGGAGAGATTACTTGCCTGTGCTTGAGCTCTACCGCCATCCAGGACTCCGACAATACCGACCATGATGTTCGGGGTCCAGTAGGCTGGAGGTCTGGTCCGGGGGATGGCTCTGCCATGGCAGCCCCCACAGCGAGCATGATGGTCTCGGCAGTCGTGGTCTCCTCCAGTGAAGCCCCTGATGCCAGTAACTCTCCCGGCATGAAGTCTGGAGGTGGAGACTTGGGTGGCGCTGTGTCCAAAAAGACTGAAGCTTGGGAATGCTCTTTCATTGGCACATTCTTCCAGTTGGCCACAGCGCTCCTCCTCTGGTCGTAGCGATTCTGCGGGGTGCAGTCCTCCAGCACCGCCCATTCCCTCCTCCCCCGACAATTGAGCCCCAAGGCTGGTGGACCCTCTGAGGCAGGGGAGGGAGACACAGAGGAAATAAATAAGTTCATCATAGGAGCAGCAGGGGGAGAGCACTCAGGCAACTGCCTAACCTGACGGTCTCTCCCGGGGGACAGACAAGGCTTGTCATTAATGATTAAGGTAGAATGAAAACACACTTGCCTGGCCTCCCGGGTCTGAATGCTGGCTGCTGCTGACAGCGTGTTGTCATTCCTCTCCATGCCCATAGTTCTTCTAGGCTCCTCGGTGGTTGACGGAGGACCTGGCCCGAACGGCACGGAAGTGAGCGAGTCCGGAGTGGCATACACAATCCCTCCGGCGGCTGGGGTTGACGACCCAATGACGGGAACTGTGGCTGAAGCAGAAGGGGCATCTGCTGGCACGACAGCTGGCACCAAGGGAGGCTTCACCGCAGCAGCGGTCGGGCTTGACGTCCGGATACAGACCGCTGATGAGGTGACAGGCCTCTTCCATCGCTTAGACCTGGGATTAACCTCACGCCATGTGGTTGACTCCTCCAACTCCTCCTGCGTCCGATGATCCTCTCCCGGGGCCAGTGGGGAGTCAAGGGAGACAGAGGACAGGGAATGAGGAGCCGTGACAGCAGCTGTTTGGGGGAGTTTCAGTGGGTAACAAATTCTGAAGCTCCTCCACAGGAATCTGATTAATCACCTCAGGAGACATTGCAAGAGAACAGAGATGAACTTGCCTGAACTCCTGACTGGTGATGATGTCCGCTGCTGCCTCAGTGTCCTGCTTCGTCCTCCCAGGAGTAGGACGGGAAGTCCAGCGGGGGGAGGAGGACTCCATCTCGGGCAGTGAGCGGCAGGCTCCGTTCCTCCGGGAGCACGTCGTGAAAAGTGGCGGTTGAGTTCCAAGAGTTCCTCTTGTCATCTCCTCCAAACGTCGGCGTGACTCATGGACCAGGGTGAGAAACAACGTCAACCCTGGATATTTCCAGAGACCGAGGCACGTCTGGAGCACCCTGACAGGGATATCAAACAGCCAAAAATTGACTTCTGGGGAGTTGGTGGCTTGAACCTGGGAAACGAAAACCACAGCTCGATCAGCCCCTTCACACTCCTCAGGGCTCAGTCCAAAAACGGAAAAATCCATGGAGAAGGCTAGGGGGGAAAAAAGCACTCATCATCATCATCATAGCAGTCTATCACGGGCGAAAATGACTGTTTCATTTAGGTCTGATCAGATTCCTCTATGCAGTTCTGTCCCCCACCCTCTGCTGCCAGGAACTCCCGACCTTGCAAACCTGGGCAACGTCCGAGCCGGTATGAGTTGCTGTCTGACTGACCATTTCATGAAACTGCTTGCAAAGTATTTGAGTACCGCTAGCTTTTGCTGGACTAGTGACACATTCTTGGCAGATAGAGGTATTATCAGTAGCAAGGACAGGCCAAGACAAACTGACTCCAGTATCTGTTGCAGTGACAGACCAGATGATAGGTTTGTTTATCTCTGCTCTTTGTGTAGAGCATGTCACAATGCACCGACTGGCAAAAGTCCATCACAGACCTTGCGGCAGATATAGTTATCTGCCAGGATGTCCAGTCTCACCCCGTGTAACTGGGAGTGGTCCACCACAGACCTGTGACAGATAATGTTTTTAGTTCTGCCAGGATGCCCAGTTTCACCCTCCACGCCCCTGGAAGGGCAGGGTTGCCAGTTGAGTCGCTGGCGGCCCGACCCATGAGACAGGTAGTACTGGTTTTCATGGTTATCCGGTAGCAAGAAAACCAATGCCTGACATGACAGACGTGTACAAATGTGTGCACAGATCCACAAATGCGTGCAAAGCTCCACAAATATGTTCAAAGATCCACAAATGCGTGCAAAGCTCCACAATATAGAGTGATGATAATCAAGTCAGTGGCGGTAATGGTTAACCCTCCAATAATCCATTTAATCAGGGCATGTAAACACAACAAACACGACTATTGCCATTATCAGTTTATTCCCAATAATTGGTTTATTTTGACCATGTAACCGGGGTCAGTGATGTGTGTACCTGAACCTCTACTGCATGTGATGAGAGAACATATGTACTGTTCTCAAAATAACTTTGGTGTGAATATGAGTCACAAAAATTAACCAAAATATTTGAATTCAATGAATTTGTCACACCCACCTGTCCTGTAACACTAACATATCAATGTTGTCATTTCAGAGGTCAAAAAGTTCTTTAGAATTAATTTAGTTTAGTGTCAGAGTCATTTAACTATTTTGACACAATACTATGTTCCATTTTACTCTGACAGCTTAATCATCATCAAACCACAGCTCCTATATCATTCCACTGTTCTAGCTGCCCCACAAACCCTTACTGTGATATCACTGCTCACAGTACTGAAGACTCCACAAGCCCCGGTGGTCACTGCTCCAGTCTCCAACAACCCTCTATCAGCTGAAACTGCAACAGGCCGGTGGTCACTGCTCCAATCTCCAACAACCCTCTTGTGAAATTCACTCGTGCACAACCTCTCCGCTGGGCTTTACACGGGCTGCAGCATTCTGTTATGATCCCCTGTGCGCTATTACGCAGAGCACGGAGGGAGGAATGATAAGCCCAGGAGCAGAGAAAGTTTGTGCACTTTAATTAACAATACCCTTGAAAATAACAAGTCCAGGAATGTCCACAAATACAGAGAATTGCAATGATGAACAAAATGGCCACCAGACATACAGGGCACCACCCGGATGCTCTACAGCCTGGCGACGGTAAAGCCTAGTGCCGCAAAGTTGCTGTCGGCACAGGGAGAAAGGCAATTGTCTTACCGAACTGGAGCGATCCGGGGCCTCCCGTGTAGTCTGGCGGATGAGGGAAAACACGCTAGGTCAGCTGCTAACATCCAGGGATGAACATCTGTAAATATCAGGCTGAATGTGTGAAGGAAGTTGTACAACATCCATGGAGAGCTAGCTGCTATGAATGAGGGCGAATGCTGCGGCGATCTCTTCCTACTAACTCCTCGCTTAAATAATAATAAACTTAACAAGGAAAGAGGTCGCCGGTGTGGGAAAGCGTGGGCTGGACAAAAGAACCTCAGGTGTACATGAGTGAGTGTCTGCGCGTGTAAATGAGAATGAATGGAGTGTGTGTGTGTGTGTGTGTGTAGGAACACCCATTAACAGAGCACAGCTGATGGCACTGACAGGAGAAGGGGGCGTGTCCGAGCTGTCAGGAAGTGAAGGCCAAAAGCTCCCTGACGCGCCAGATAGAAAATAGGGCAAATAAATAAGTCAGAACTGGGTTTGGAACAGCCAAACCCAGATTCATGACACTCCCCAGTTATTTCATCTGCATCGTGTGATTTTATTGTTGATAATTTTAACAGTAAATTAATATCAGCCATTGACAGAGTTACTCCCATAATCACAAGGACAGTTAGGAATAAACCAAAGCCTCCATGGAGAAATAACCAAATCCAAAAACTGAAAAGAGAGTGCAGGATGGCTGAGAGAAAATGAAGGAAAAACAAATTAACAATTACCAAATACTACAGAATAAATTAAATATACAATAATGCAGTCAAGACATCGAGAACAGAGTATTTTGCCAACATAATCTCAACCCATAACAATAACCCTAAAGTCCTTTTTGCAACCATTGATCACTTAATCAACCCAGAGTTTAATAAAAACACAAACCTGCCATCCAACTCTCTCTGTGAGAGTTTTGCAGACCACTTCAGGTGCAAGGTGGATTCTATTAGATCCAACATTTTATCTCACCAGAAGACTGCTTTTAATGGAATCTTGGACTCACCTTTAGCTGAGGAAAAGCTGGACTGTTTTGCCCTGGTTGATGCTAAGATGCTTGGTAGAGTTTTCACCCAGGTAAGCGACCTTCTGCCTTTTAGATCCGATTCCCACATCACTTTTTAAAATATTTTATGGATTCTTTGAACATGAGATTTTAAACATTGTAAATTGCTCTCTTCAGACTGGTGTTTTCCCTACTGCCTTTAAAACCGCTGTGGTGAAGCCCCTTTTGAAGAAGAGTAATTTAGATCCCAAGATTCTCAATAACTATCGACCTGTATCCAACTTACCATTTTAAGTAATGTTTTAGAAAAAACTGTATTCTTCCAGTTAAATAATTTTCTTATTGACCACATTTTTGGAAGTTTCAATCTGGTTTTACGACAAACCACAGTACCAAGACAGCCCTTTTAAAAATCGTTAATGATATCAGGTGTAACATGGACTCCCACAAACTGTCAGTCCTCGTGCTGCTGGATCTCAGTGCTGCCTTTGATACAGTAGATTACTACATTTTATTAAGCAGACTCAAACACCTGGTGGGTCTCTCAGGTACTGTTGTTGAATGGTTTCATTCCTATCTCACAGATCGTTGCTATTTTGTAAGAATGGATATATGTTCTTCGGCAATCCATGAAATCAACTGTGGGGTACCCCAAGGTTCAATTTTAGGGCCAATACTTTTTAATCTTTATATGTTACCACCTTCTTCCGGTTCCGGCGCCACACGAGTTGGCTGCCTTTTACAACAGCGGCTCAATTCTGAGTCTTTTTATCTTCCTTCTTCTTTCTGATCCGGTGATAATTTTCTGATCCGGCACACCTTTCACTCTATATATATCACGGACACACAGATCGCCCCAAAGGTCTCACGAGTCGGCGGACGGAGCCTCTGTTTACAGCAGGAGACGATACAGCAGGGAAGAGCTAGCTAGCACTCAGCCACTCGGTGCTAACGGAGAAACTCGACATACCGGGGAACTGAAGCGAAAACGACGCGGGTGCTGGGCTGGAGTTTAGGCGGCGTGCAAGAAATATAAGACAGAATAATAAAGAGCGATGGCAAGAACCAAGCAGACCGCCCGTAAATCTACTGGAGGAAAAGCCCCCCAGGAAGCAGCTAGCCACCAAGGCTGCTCGGAAAAGCGCTCCGGCCACCGGCGGAGTGAAGAAGCCTCACCGTTACAGGCCCGGTACCGTGGCTCTGAGAGCGATCCGTCGCTACCAGAAATCCACGGAGCTGCTCCGTGGATTTCATCCGTAAGCTGATCCGTAAGCTGATCCGTAAGCTGCCCTTCAAGCGCCTGGTGAGGGAGATCGCTCAGGACTTCAAGACCGACCTGCGCTTCCAGAGCTCCGCCGTCATGGCTCTGCAGGAGGCCAGTGAGGCCTACCTGGTGGGTCTCTTCGAGGACACCAACCTGTGCGCCATCCACGCCAAGAGGGTCACCATCATGCCCAAAGACATCCAGCTGGCCCGCCCCATCCGCGGAGAGAGAGCTTAGACTTTCTGCTGCACATCCACCAACCACAATGCTCCGCACTGTGTCTCTCTCTCTCTATATATATATAGTAATATGTACATATGTATACTAGCTGCTCTTGTTTTTTCTTGCCTTCTGATTGTTGCTCTGAGTGTTGCTATCCCTGTGCTGTTGCAATCCTGGAATTTCCCCATTGTGGGACTAATAAAGGCTTATCTTATTTTATCTTACATTAAGCGGAAGAAGATGGATGGATGGATGGATGTTACCACTTGGGGATGTTATCAGGAGATATGGCATCAATTTTCATAGCTACTGTATGCTGATGATACACAGCTGTACATTGCCATGTCTCCTAATGACACAAAACCAATTAATGCCCTTTTGAACTGTATTTTAGATATAAAGTCATGGATGGCAGAGAACTTCCTACAGCTCAACCAGGACAAAACAGAAGTTTTAATCATTGGTCCTGAAGACAAGAGAGAGAAACTTTTACCAAAATTGCTAGGTGTAAAACCTACACATCGTGTCAAGAACCTGGGCGTTCTTTTAGACTCTGACTTTAATTTTATTTCACACATTAAAAATGTAACAAAAATCGAATTTTACCATCTTAGGAATATAGCCAGAGTCCGCCCTTTTCTCTCTCTTGCCAGCACGGAGGTCTTAATGTATGCTTTTATTACTAGTCGTATAGAGTATTGTAATGCCCTGCTCTCTGGTCTTCCTCAAAAAAGAATATCACATCTCCAACTGCTCCAAAATTCAGCAGCACGAATGTTGATGAGGACCAGGGGGCGGGTGCATATTACACCAGTTTTAGAATCGGTGCATTGGCTCCCTGTGTGTTTTAGGATCGATTTTAAGGTTCTCTTAGTAGTTTTAAATGCCTCAATAGTCTTGGGCCTTCTTATCTATCTGAGCTGCTTTTATCTTATGAGCCCTCGCAGACCCTGAGGTTCTTTGGTACTGGCCTTTTAATGGTTCCCATAGTCAAGACCAAGACTTTTGGTGAAGCTTCCTTTCACTATTATGGTCCTCGTCTGTGGAACAGCCTGCCAGAAAGCCTCAGGGCTGCAGAGTCAATAGATGTTTTTAAGAACAGGCTCAAGACCCACCTTTTTAATTTGGCTTTTAATAAACCTGTTTAACTATTACTGAAGTAGTCATTTATGTTCCATTGTTTTATGTTCTTCTTGGCGCCATTTATTCTTAGATTTTCTCATCTTCTTATTGATGTGTTCAGTTTTCAAGTATGGGTTTTTAGTTCCTGCTTTTATGTGTTCTTAGTTTCTTTTTCTTCCAAGGTTGTCATAGCCAGGAGCGGCACTGGGGTTAAGCTTCCAGTGCTCATAAAATGCTCCTTATGGCGTGCGTCTCGAAAAGCCTCTGACAACTAAGTCCAACTCCTAGCCTGTCCGTGTGGTTTAGTCTCTAAGCCCGGTGGAACTGCTTTTACTAATAGGAGAAGGGGCGAGGGCGGATCTCTGGCGCCTTAAAACCAGATGCTTCGGGTAGATGGTGGCTCGTCAACCTGGGAAGGTAGCCCATCTAGGGGAAGGTAAACCCTGATTTCAAACCTCCGCTGCCTTGCGGCATACCCGGTCACAGGAAAGGCTTCGGGAGTCAACCCTGAGGAAAAATCCGGAGTCGGAGCCCCTAAGGCAGTTCTATGTTGTGCTCAACATCGTTCTGGCAGCTCCCGCAATGGCACTGGTGCCAAACTGTAGCAGCCCTGCTGTTCCTTTGGATTCATCAGTGACGTGGAGAGGGGGGACATGCTGCATGGGCAACATCTTGGCTTGAATCCTACCAACGCCCAACGCTGAAAGGTAGAACACCGGATCACTGGAGAGGACACTCCAGCTTCGCCTTTGGCATAGACAAAACACGGGGAATGACAGTTACCGGTTATAAGCCACCGCTCAGTTGGCGTAGAGCGTGGCACCAGGGGTTATTCCCGACGGTGGGAGGGATCATCGGATCTCACTGGACAGCTACCGCCTGCCTCAAGCTGGGCAGCCCCCAGCCAATAAGGTGTTGTCCTGCCACAGCTTGCTTTCCTCATTGGGTGCATGGGGATGAGGAGAAGTCCGAACAGCAGGCTGAGAACCTTCACACCAGGCAAGACAATAAAACAAAAGAGACCAACTCTAAAACTGGGAACTTGGAATGTCCGCACTATGATGACAGGACTCGCTGCTAACCTCAAGGACAACAACGACACCAGGAAGACTGCCATCATCAATAATGAGCTGAAGAGACTGGGAGTGGATATCGCCACTCTCCAGGAAACATGGTTGGCTGACGCAGGCACACTGAGAGAGAAGGACTACACGTTCTACTGGCAGGGAAAGGGCAGTGACGAACACAGGGAACACGGAGTGGGCTTTGCAGTGAAGAACACCTTGCTGAAGATGGTGGAACCGAGCAGCACTGGCTCTGCACGACTCCTCACCCTCCGCCTGAACACCACTCAAGGCCCAGTCACCCTCGTCAGTGTGTATGCCCCCAACACTGACAGCCACACCAGAGGCAAAAGACGAGTTCTACGAGAATCTCACAACAACTGTCAGGATCATCCCCAACTCTGAACAACTCATTCTCCTTGGAGACTTCAATGCCAGAGTGGGTGCTGACCACGACTCCTGGCCCTCCTGTCTTGGACCTTTTGGCGTGGGCAGAATGAATGACAACGGACAGCGGCTGCTCGAGTTCTGCACATATCACGATCTGTGCATCACAAACTCGTTCTTCAAGACCAAGCCCCAACACAAGGTTTCCTGGCAACATCCGCGCTCAAAGCACTGGCACCAGCTGGACTTGATCCTGACCAGGCGCACCTCACTGAAGAACGTGCTAATCACCCGTTCGTTCCAGAGTGCAGATTGCGACACAGACCATTCATTGGTGTGTTGCAAGGTCAAGCTGCAGCTGAAGAAATTCCATCGTGCTAGACAACCTGGAAAGGCATGGATTAACACCAGCAAGATGGCTCAACCAGAACTTGTTGAGCAGTTTGCTTCCACCTTTGAGAAGGAACTTGGTGTACCACAAGAAGGAGAATCTGCAAAGCAGAAGTGGGAAGAGCTGCGAAACACCATCCACCGCACAGCCTTGGCTACCTTTGGGAGAAAGACCTCGAAGTCACAGGACTGGTTTGATGCCAAGTTGACCGAGATGACCCCCGTCATTGAAGCCAAGCGGTCAGCACTTGCTGAGTACAAGAAGTACCCAAATGAGAAGAATCTCCAGATTCTCAGGGCTGCGAGAAGCAAAGTTCAGCAGACTGCTCGGCACTGTGCCAACGAGTACTGGACTCAGCTCAGCCAAGCCATTCAAACCGCTGCCATAACAGGGAACATCCGTGGTATGTACGATGGCATCGAGAAAGCACTTGGTCTGGCTCAGAGCAAGACGGCCCCCCTCAAATCCTCCACTGGGGAAATGATCACAGAAAAGAACAAGCAGATGGAGAGATGGATGGAACACTACTCCGACCTCTACTCCAGACAGAACACCGTGACACCGTCAGCCCTTGATGCCATCGACTGCCTGCCATCCATGGATGAACTTGACGCCGAGCCAACCATCGACGAACTCAGCAAGGCCATTGATAGCTTGGCCACTGGCAAGGCACCCGGCAACGACGGCATACCCCCTGACCTGATCAAGCACTGCAAGACCGCCCTACTGCTGCCATTGCATGACGTCCTCTGCCAGTGTTGGAAGGAAGGTGCCGTACTACAGGACATGAGGGACACCAAGATCATCACCCTCTACAAAAACAAAGGGGAGAGAAGCGACTGCAACAACTACAGGGGCATCTCCCTCCTCAGCGTTGTTGGCAAAGTCTACACACGAGTTGTTCTTGTTCGTCTACAGAAGCTTGCCGAACGTGTCTATCCCGAGTCTCAGTGTGGCTTCCACACTGAGCGATCGACGGTAGACATGATATTCTCCATCCGCCAACTCCAGGAGAAATGCAGAGAACAGAACATGCCCCTGTACGTCGCTTTCATCGACCTCACCAAAGCGTTCGATCTGGTCAGCAGAGAGGGCCTTTTCAAGATCCTGCCAAAGATAGGATGCCCACCAAAGTTGCAAAGCCTCATTGAATCGTTTCACACCTACATGCAGGGGATAGTGCAGCACGATGGCAACGTCTCAGAGTCATTCAACATACGCAGCGGAGTGAAACAGGGCTGTGTACTTGCGCCAACCCTCTTTGGGGTTTTCTTTGCTATGCTCCTGAGGCATGCCTTCAGCACAGCAACAGAGGGAATCTACCTGCACACAAGATCTGACGGCAGGCTTTTCAACCTCGCCCGCCTGAAAGCCAGAACCAAAGTACGCGAGGCTCAAATCAGAGACATGCTGTTCGCAGACGACGCTGCAGTCGCAACCCACACACAGCAGGAGCTTCAGACCCTGATGGACCGCTTCTCCCAGGCATGCAAGGACTTCGGGCTTACCATCAGCCTGAAGAAGACTAACGTCTTGGCGCAAGGCACAGAAGCACCACCAACCATCACCATCGACGACTACGAGCTGGAGGTCGTGAATCAGTTCACGTACCTGGGGTCCATGATCAGCAACAACCTCTCCCTTGATACAGAGATCAACAAGAGGATTGGAAAATCAGCCTTCACACTCGCTCGCCTCACCACACGAGTGTGGGAGAATCCCAAACTCTCTGTCAAGACGAAGATGGCAGTGTACAACGCCTGCGTCATCAGCACACTGCTCTATGGGAGTGAGACGTGGACAACATACGCCCTGCAGGAAAAGAGACTGAACTCCTTCCACTTGCGCTGCATTCGCCACATCCTGGACATA
The DNA here is from genome assembly GCA_020510985.1 of Pholidichthys leucotaenia. Lineage (NCBI taxonomy): Eukaryota > Metazoa > Chordata > Actinopteri > Cichliformes > Pholidichthyidae > Pholidichthys > Pholidichthys leucotaenia. The sequence goes on along the minus strand of CM035848.1, from coordinate 187,196,777 downwards.
TCCTGGCAGGACAAAGTGCCCAACATAGAAGTTCTGTCCTGCGCCGGCCTTCCCTCCATGTTCACTCTACTCAGGCAGCGCAGGGTCCGCTGGCTAGGCCACGTTCACCGTATGGAGGATGGCAGAATCCCCAAAGATGTCCTCTACGGAGAACTGGCAGCTGGCAGGAGAGACGTTGGCCGCCCACAGCTGCGCTTTAGAGATGTCTGCAAGAGAGACATGAAGGCCCTGGAGATCAACACAGAGCGCTGGGAGGACCTTGCAACGGACTGCTCCAAATGGAGAGGCACCCTGACCAGACAGCTCAAGGTGGGTGAAGAGAGACTGACTGCTGCAGCAGATGAAAAAAGGACCCGCAGGAAGAACCGCCACAGACCCAGCAACACGGAGACCACCCACAAGTGCGACCTGTGTGACAGGGACTGCCATTCGCACATCGGCCTGTTCAGCCACAGGCGGTGCTGTTCCAGCAGAGTAGACGTTTAGGATTCTCTTCCATGGTCATCATAGACCGACAGAGGCCGACAACAACAGTTTCTTTTTGTACCTTTTAAAATTTTGGCTTTTAACAAACTGTTTAACTATTATTGAAGTAGTTGTAGAGGAAAAGATGTGAGGCGAGGCACGAGCTGGACGACACAGAATCTTTATTTTTCCTCTAACAACATAATACAGCCATGAGCCTCCAGCGCGAATGCGCTGGGGTTGAAAACCCCCATAAAGGGGAATTCCCTCCCTCGGTCGCTATGCATTTGCCTTTTATAGCTTTAATCTCGTGCTTAACGACTGAGGCTTCTGACATTATACGTGTTGCATGGACAAAGAGAATGTGTGGTGCAATTATCATAACAGAACTTGAAACATAAGTTACAATACATTCACCCCCCTGCTTCTTCACATGTCCTTGGTGCAGCAGGGGGCGAAAGGAACCTCTTTGTCTGGTTGGCTCCAGGTTACTCTTCCTCTTCCCGGGAGGTGTATAGATACCTCCCGGAGACACTTCCTTCTTCAGTCACAATTCTCCTCTCCACCCTGCATTCTGGGTGCGAGGGAAAACCCCCAAACACTGTGTATTGTGTCCGCCACACAGCCCCCCCCCCCCCCCGAACACCCAGAAGGAGCTCTAACCCCCCCGGTTCTTTGGGCTCAAGTCGGCACCCATAGCGGCTGCAGCGGGGGGTTGTCGATCCAGTGAACCGTCCTGCTGGTGAAGTGTATAGGAGGGCATGTCAGCCTGTGGAGGGAAAGAGAGAGGGGAGGAAAAACTTTCTGCATCGCTCCAAGTTCCAACCTGTTGAACAGTCTGTGGGCGCATGGGATCCGGTACACATCATGCTTGACTGAAACAAAACCGGCATCTTGCAGGCTTTTTGGGACAGAGGTGTGGGGAAAGCAATGGTGGGCTGGTCCGGTGCGTTAAAAGGCTCCGGGTTGCATAAAAATTGTGTGGGTGGATCAGCCTCGGTGTGCAATTCCGGGATCCGCAGCAGCAGAGAAAAACACGTTCTAACAAATCTTCTTTAGATGCGGGCGCAGCCCTAAAGGATCAGGGGAAGGCAATCGGCCCAATTTCCAGAGGATGCGTAGCGGCTGAAAAAATAAAGCTCTGTCAGGGAAACTATCAAATCTTCTTTAGGTGCGGGAACAGCCCTAAAGGATCCGGGGAAGGCGGTCGGCCCAATTCTCTGGGGATGCGCAGTGGCTGAGAAACAAATATAAGTCCTTTCGGTGAGGCTGCCCAACTCCTTTAAGTGCATAGCGCAGGCCTAAAGGATCCGGAGGAGGCGATTGGCCCTTTTCCCCGGGGATTTGCAGCGGCTGAGGACAATACTGTATATAAGTTTTTGGAGCCGGCTTGTCCCTGGTGTGTGGTGCGCGCGTCCAGCGCAGCGACCACATAGCCATATGTTGTGCCATCCTTGTAATCCCGTGGAGTGCGCACGGTGCCTCTGTGTGCTGAAACCCCACTGTCGAGAGGTGAAGCCAGGGTCCGGGAGCTGGACTGAAACCGCGCAGACGGCGCTGATGCGCTCCCTCCCGGCAGTTTCTGCGGGTGTGCTTGTTTCGCTCTCCATGGTGCGTCTTGGTCCCAGCGTCGGAAATGGAATAGACACTCCCTGATCCATCAGGTCACCAGTGTGGAAAAGGGATGGCAGTCGATGCAGGGCAATTCAGATTCCACATCGTAGTGAAAGGGATATATGCTCCATCTCACGTTGAGGGTCACCAGTGTAGAGGAAAGGATGTGAGGCAAGGCACGAGCTGGAAGACACAGAATCTTTATTTTTCCTTTAAGAACATAACACAGCCATGAGCCTCCAGCGCAAACGCGCCAGGGTTGAAAACACCCATAAAGGGGAACTCCTTCCCTCGGTCGCTGTGCATTTGCCTTTTATAGCTTTAATCTCATGCATAACGACCGAGGCTTCCGACATTATACATGTTGCATGGACAAAGAGAATGTGTGGCGCAATTATCATAACAGAACTTGAAACACAAGTTACAATACATTCACCCCCCTGCGTCTTCACGTGACCTCGGTGCGGCAGGGGGAGAAAGGCATCTCTTTGTCTGGTTGGCTCCAGGTTACTCTTCCCCTCCCCGAGAGGTGTAAAGAACCAACTGTCTCATTTGATACCTCCCGGAGACACTTCCTCCTTCAGTCATAATTCTCCTCTCCACCCTGTATTTTGAGTGTGAGGGAAAACCACCAAACACTGTGTATTGTGTCCGCCACATAGTCATTTATGTTCCATTGTTTTACATTCTTCTTAGCTCCATTTGCTTTTAGATTTTCTTATTTTGATGTGTTGTTATCTCAGTTTCTAAGTATGGGTCTTTAGTTCCCTTTGTTCTATGTGTTCTTAGTTTTATCTTGTATTTTATGTGTTTTAGCTCCAGTGTGGGCGACACGGTGGAAGAGTGGTTAGCACTGCGGCAGCACAGCAACTCACCCTTGGCCGGGGGATCCTGGGTTCGATCCCAGCCCCCGACCAACAGTGATCTATGTGGAGTTTGCATGTTCTCCCCGTGTCTACATGGGTTTACTCCGGGATTTCTCCGGTTTCCTCCCACATGCCAAAAACATGCAAGTTAGGTTAATTGGCATCAAAACTGGGGATTCTAAATTGTCCTTAGGTATGACTGTGAGAGTGAATGGTTGTCTGTCTCTCTGTGTTGGCCCTGCGATGGACTGGCGATCTGTCCAGGGTGTACCCTGCCTCTCGCCCAAAGATGCTGGGATAGGCTCCAGCCCCCCTGCGACCTGAAAAGGATTAAGCGGAAGAAGATGAATGAATGATAGCTCCAGTGTTTCCTCAGTGGGGCCCCTCATGATGGATGCTGCCTGGCCCATCTGCAGGGGTGCTGGTCTCGTGGGTCACTCTAGCTTGGGTGGGTGGGGCTGTAGGCAGTGGCACGGGCCCTGGTCTGTCCTGGTTGGGGCGGCCTTTGTGGCACCCTCTGTGGTTATGGGCTGTGTGGTCTCCTGGCATGGGGGGTTCCACAGGATGGTTGCTCCTTCATGTGGTGCCTCGGTGCCGAGCAATGTTTCTTTTCTTTAATGTGTGTGTAAGAGAAGTAGGGGGTGATGTATATACCTGTGTGTGTGTGTGTGTGTGTGTGTGTGTGTGTGTGTGTGTGTGTTTGTGGGTATGTTTATGGGAGGGCTGGAAGGGGTGGGGATGTATCGTATAAAATATGTAACTGTGTCTACTGTTTTTATCTATGTAAAGCATTTTGCGCAGCATCTAATGTTTAAAAAGTGCTATACAAATAAAATTTGATTGATTGATATTGATGTATGTAAATAAGCACCAAAGCAGTATTTTTATTGATAAATTCCTTATTTTAAACATTTTATTGCTGCAGCTCTCCACTGAATGCTTGCATGAAGTAAAGGATGTGACCAACACCTTTAGTAAACACAGTATGTTGATCATTCACTAGTGAGCATTGTGAGTATTGCCTTGGGAAAATAGGTGCCCTAAACAGCCACATCAGCAATCACAGAGATGATGAGATAAGAGGGTGTGTGTGAGTGTGTGGTTTAAAAGGAGCGGCAGAGTTTGAACAAGGCACCCCTATTGCTGCAGAGTCGTCCAGCTCACCCTCACATAGCCACCATGACCTTCAACGGCACCTGGAAAGTTGATCGCAGTGAAAACTATGAGAAATTCATGGAGCAAATGGGTGAGTGCTGTCAAATGCTGTTTCTGTTTCAAAATGCTCTTGAACTAGTGACATTAATAGATTATCTGTGTATATGAGTTTTGACTCAGGATGATTTGCTAAAGTCTTTGTAAAATGAACTATTGATGTTTTCTGTCTTGATTTTCACTCCAGTTATAAATGAGAAGCTGTGCACAGAAGAACAGACCCACTTTAATTAATTATTCACCCTACTGAAGATATCCATTATGTCTGTTTGCAGGGATTAACATGGTGAAGAGAAAGCTGGCGGCTCACGACAATCTCAAGATAACCATCGAACAGAATGGGGACAAGTTTCACGTCAAGGAGAGCAGCAACTTCCGCTCCATCGAAATAGATTTCACCTTGGGAGTCACCTTTGACTACAGCCTTGCAGATGGAACAGAGCTATCAGTAAGAAAAAATGGCGGCAACAAACTCATCATGATCATTTGATCGTACTGCTAATGAAGCTCCAGATATGAGACAAACTGTTCATCTGTGTAGCCACTAATCCACTTACACATACCTTCAGTTGGGAATAGTTATTGACACGTCAGACATTTAACCTTTATCCTTGGACAAATAGTTCACTTGTCGGCTAAAGGCAACACTCCATACACATTGCCCAACTGATTTCAGCTCAGTTCCACAAATAGTCTAAAAGATAAATCTGTAAATCAGCACCATCTGCCTTTGGTCTAACGTTATTGCTCTTCACCCCATAGGGCTCTTGGAACTTGGAGGGAGAGATGCTGAAGGGGCTTTTCAACAGAAAGGACAATGGGAAACCGCTAACAACAACTAGGATTGTCCAAGGAGATGAACTCATACAGGTAAGGCTGATTATGAGTGCCAGATATTTTATAGAAGATACTGAAATTTAGTGGAATTGAAGATCATTCTTAAATGTTTAACACAGAGTACATAAAGACCTCATTGGATATCATCTTTCTACCCAACAGAGCTACAACTATGAAGGTGTGGATGCAAAAAGGATTTTCAAGAAGTCTTAGATCCCATCGTCAGACTGATTTGCTCAGGATTACATAACGTACTGTGTCAAACATCATGTAATTCATAATATTTTGATATATAATAAAGCTGCAACTGCGTATTTTCTTTTTTTTCTTTTAAACAATGAGTGAGGTTAATCACCCACAGTGAAATGACTACTTTGAGAGTGATACAGTATTTGAAACTTTATTCAACAATGAATAAAAATAAATATATATTGTATCTACAAAAATAGAAAGTGTAGACAGTTTTGACAAGTTTCGTTAAATGGATCTGTACAGTCATGAAGCATTCGCTGAAATGTCAGACCCACAGACCGGATACATGGAGGTTTGGCAAAAGAATTTAATGAGGGAAATCCATCCCACATGAAGCTTGTTCATGTATCAAGTAAAAATTTGAGACATAATGTGGAAATACCTCCATTGTTCTAAAGTGTCGATGAAGTGCATTGTAGTATGAGTTCAACAGCTGTGATGTCAGGTGACAAGAGATAAACAAACAGGCCTCAAAGTACATAAAGCCTCAGCAGGACTTGACCTTAGCATCGGTGCACCAGCTAAATGACAGAACAGAAACTGGACTGCTGGCCTGTAGATCAGTCTTACTAGTCCCTTTGGCAGGAGGGAGATTCTGTTATATCGTCTCTGTACAAGACAACTGAAGTAATAAAGCCACTGAATTTATATTGAAAGAATATTTATGCTGAAATTACAAATGTAATACAGAAATGTCACAGACTGTCCATAAGATACTAACTTGGGGAAAAAAATTATGCAAATTTATGATAAAAGTCACAAATTTATTACAAGCAAGTGACAAATTTACAAAAAAGTTATATTTAGGAGGTAAACAAAATCACATATCTCAGAGATGAGATAAAAAGTTTCTAATTTAGGAGGGAAAACCACAAGTTTGCATAATATCTCAAACAGGTTTATTTTGTCTTTTTAATGTTTGTTTGCAAATAAAACAGAAAAAAATGTAAATGCAAAAAGTTGCTAATTTACATGAAAAAAGATGCAAATTTAAGAAGAAAAAACAATATTCTAAATGCTTACAAGCTGATTTATTATGATGATATGAATACACTTATTGCCTTTGCACGGAGCATAATGAACTTTAGAATTGATTTACCTTTGACGAACATGCTATTATAGCTCCCACATTGACTTTTGATTTGTTTGGCAAAAATTTCTCGAATTTCTCTTACCACAACAGAGGTTGCCAAGCTCTGGATGGCTACTAATGCTGGAAAACTAGTAGCCACATTTGCTGGTGGGCAAAAAATGCAAACGTCAAGCCCCGTCCATGAGTGCAAGATTCAGATGTACCCACAGACAGATAAAGTGAGAAAAGAAGGTTTAGCAACAAGGTGATGCTGCCTTTCAGTGGGACACACTTCTGCAACAAATGACATTTGTCACGTACTGTCATTGGCATTTAAACATGGTAAATTCATGTTAAACCTTTAAGAGGATGCTACTGAGCTTTTGCCCGACATACATACTATGGTATATTATGGAGGGTCAAATACATCACTGTTAGCATTGCATATTCAGTATTTGCCATTACAGCCTCTATTAATTAAAGCATTCATTCATTTCCATCATTCCATATATGTGGTTCACTCACAAAATATGTCAAGGCACTATTGATCCAACTGAAGACACAAGGTTTAGTGTGAAGTTAAAGTCCGAGGAAGCAAACAAAGGAAATACAGTGAATGGCTTTAAATAAATTATATGACAATATATTATTATAATATCCACACAAGAAATCATAAAAGCATATTATTAAGGTAATCAGGTTAATATACCTGGACTGAGTTTCATATTATTCAATAACTCAGCAATGTCATTCTACAATGAAAATATTAGATGTATCAAAATAGGAATTTATAGTTATTATAACACAGTCTGGAGTTATACAAATACAAATATATTTGTATTTGTAACCGTGTACAGCATCAGAGAGCAACATTACTGCTCAGACTGTATATGGTGTGTCTTGTTTTGCTTGAGTTTAATTAGTGTAAATAAACCATAACAAATGTAGGCTGAAACTCAAATTATGACTTCACGTCCAAATAGATGTGTAAATATATATTTTTTGTCAGCCAACACAAATATACATTGCTGTGAATTTTTTTACATATTTCTCAGACTTAAATGTTTCAGATCATCAAACAAATTTTAATATTAGACAAAGATAACCTGAATAAATACAAAATGCAGTTTTTAGCCCAAAGGGGGATTATGTTATGGGTCCGTCTGTCCGTCCGTCTGTCCCACTTTTGTGAAACCAACTCCTCCTATAGTCTTGGTCCGACTGTTTTGAAACTTGGTACCATGGTTTGCTATATACTGAGGATATGAATATTGTAATTTGGTTCTGATCGGATGATTTTTGCGGGAATTGTAGCCCCTGACCTATGACCTCCTGTTTCACCTCACTTCATAGACAGTAACTGTCTTGTGAAATCAACTCCTCCTACAGTTTTGTTCAGATTGTTTTGAAACTTGGTGCCATGGTTTGATACACTCTGATGATGCGCATATTGCAATTTCACTCTCATTGGGTGACCTTGAGGTCAAAGGTCAGAGGTCAGATTTTTCCCTAAATCTTCTAAACACAACAATTATGAAAGAAATGATGTAGGCTTTTCAAATCGATACAGTAGTTGTATCTAATACACATATTGGATGACTTACACCCTCACCTAACTATGGGTTTGGGGTCAAAAGGTCAAAGGTCAAGGTTAACATTCCCTATGCCTTATTAATGTATGAGTAAAGTTAGGATAACTAAACTTGGTACACAGATTCACCCTGTGACCATGAAGTGTGACTATGGTTTTAGGATTGTAAGGTCAAAGGTCAACATAAAAATGGCTTATAAACTATATCTCAACAACAAAGAAAGCTAGGGTCACCAAATTTGCAACACAGGTTCATCTTGGGATCCTGACCTCTGACTATGGGTTTGGGGTCAAAAGCTCAAGGTTAGCATTTCTTATGCCTTACTACTGTACAACGAGTAAAGCTAGGGCCACCAAACTTGCTATACAGCTTCACGTTGGGATCCTGAAGTGTGACTGTGGTTTGGGATTGCAAGGTCAAAGGTCAACATCAAAATGCTTTATAAAGTATATCTCACCAACAAAGAAAGCTAGGGTCACCAAATCTGGTACACACGTTCACTCTGAGACCATAACTTCTGACTACAGGTTTGGGGTCAAAAGGTCAAAGGTCAAGGTTAGCACTCCCTATGATCTCTTACTATAAAATGTGTAAAGCTCTCTTGGGTCACCATACTTGCTACATGGGTTCACCTTGGGATCCTGACCTACAGCTGTAGGTTGTATACCTTGTTGTATATTTGTGGATGATGGGCTTATCATAATTTGGTTCTGCCACAGTAACTATATTGAGAAGTTGGAAACTGCTGTCCGTCAGTAAGTATTGGGATCTTCAAAGAAAACGGAGGCGGCGGATACTGCACTCGACTCAGAGTGCTCTTGTTAAACAATTATTTTATTTATTAAGGGAAAAAAGCTACCCAAACCTAGCTGGCCCTATTTGAAAATGCAATTCCCCCCCCCCCCCCCCCCCCCCGGTTACATCCTGAATTAACTGTGATTTTTTTCTGGAAAGTCGAGTTCAGTTTCACTAACCACACCAAGGCCTGATTACTGCCAGACCCGTTGAATCAAGAAATCACTTGAATAGAACCTGTCTGACAACGTGACGTAGGCTAAACAAACTCTGAAAGCAGCACATCATACCATGATCTAAAGAAATTCAAGAGCAGATGAGAACCAAAAACCCATAACAACATCTAAAGGACCGCAGGCCTCACTTGCCTCAGTTTGGACACTGGTCCATGATTCAACAATAAGAAAGAGACAAGGCAAAAATGGCATGCATGGGAGTGTTCCAAGGCAAAAACCACTGCTGAGCAAAAAGAACACAAATGCTCAGCTCACATATGCCAAAATAAACATCTTCTAATCGTCAAAATAAACATTGTCTAATATTAAAACTTGTTTGATGATCTGAAACATTTAAGTGTGACAAATATGCAAACATTTAAGAAATCAGTTCAGTAGAAAGAGTTGAGAAATACATGGGAGAAGGTTACTGGTGAAAATGTTTGGTGAGAAAATATGAATAAATGCCAGTTTGTTTAGTACAGTATGAGTAACCTTACCGTGTAGCAGAAAAGAAAATAGAAAAATAAATTTGAAAGAAACAGTGCTGTCAAGATATCATATGATACTGGGCTGAAATATTGCAATAACAATAGAATCACAGTATCTGCAGAAAATGTGAAAGAAGTCAGTCCAATTGATCATTATTTTTTAACACTGTATATACTGTATATACCTGTAAAGAATTACTCTTAATAAAATATGAAAAGGCAGCCAGATAAATGACACATGGTATATTGTATGTGTATTAATTACACAGTGTCAACCTATGGAGCCTTTTCCCTTTTCAGCAATAATAATTAAAAAAAAAACATAGGCAGTGTCAGTATCACAATATCATGATACCACTAATATGAATGAAGCAAGCCAGTCTTATGTGTTCATGGAAATGTATGATGTACTGTACACAATGCAAAGACAAGTCTGCATTTAAGATCATTTAAAAGTATTTTTGTGAATGCATAGTATTGTCATGGACAGTTATTTTCCCAGCACATTGTTTGCATCATACATTTAATTTCAAAATTAACAAATATTAATGGTATATACTTCTGTGTAATGAAGTGAAAACCACAACATTCAGATGTTAAAAAAGTTACAGATTACTATAAATTGAATGTATTTTATTATAATTAAATAAACTCCAGTAGACTGTTGTGTTGGCTTAGCATGCTCATGCTTATGCTGTACATACAGTTCCTCTGATTTTGTAAAGGCCACATGCAGGTTTCTGAAGAGTAATTATAACAAACTTGCCTGTGTTATTTTGTATGGTGACAATTTATGCCAGACATATCAATTACAATGGGATCATTATGAAAACACCTGCAAATGCATACCTGTTTTAAATCTCTCAAGTTAAAGAGGAAGACTGGGAAAAATGTTTTGACATCACCGCGTGTGCAAAAATAGGATTATAAGAACACACAATCACAGATCAAAGGTTGAAAAGAACACAGAAGATCGCATGACTCTGAATTGTGACCAATGGATAGTCTGAGGGCTGCCCCATCAAATAAATGACATGTTCAAAAAATAAAATTATACAATGTCAGAAAGCGAAGGTGGACATAGAAAATTCTAGTTTGAGAACTACCATTTATTATTAACTTTCTTAAGAACTTAGGAAATCGGAATCTTTGCCAACAGATTTTTTTTTTTTACAGCAGACAAGGCTGAGAGGAAGGGCAGCCCACAGTCATTCATTAACACACTGACGCTGTAAAAAATAAAGACTGATAAATGATAACACTTGAAACTGATCAGTAAAGATGAGCAAATGCCGCAGTGTCATTTGTCTGGTGACCGTCAACCCCCAGTGTGCATATACACAGTAAACTGCCCAGAGATTATTGTGGTAAATAACCCCAGTCTTACTCCTTTTTACGATGTGTAGTTACATAATGCTACCTTTAACCTGCAAAAACGAGGGAAACCTTTGATTTTATTGTACTGTATAAAATGACACCATCATCTGATAGAGTATCTTCAGCATATCTTTTTAGATCAGCATAAGTTGACCTGTCTCAACACTCTGCTCTTTCATGTTTTACTCTAGTTAATACCTTCTTTCTCTGTGTGTGTGTGTGTGTGTAGCTTCACTTCTGCATGACTACTGCACAAATAAATAAACACATGATAAAAACCTGACACACAGTGGAAAAAAAACCCCTCAAAAAACTGTGCAAAAAAGAGAAGATGTTAGACCCAAGTAAATTCCTTACAGCAATACTATGACAAAATGGAAGATACATGTGGCAGTTGATAATCCATTAAACAATACATAACAATATTTAGAAGTGGGTTTTATTTATGGGACAGGCTTGCATAAATAGGCTTCTCTCAGTTTGGAGATGCTGTGGCTTCTGCACATATTTCCATTCTGTAAACTCTTTGGCATCCAGTTAGCGCTGCCCATGCATGTAAACAAAACTCACCAAGTTACACTCATAAAAAACCTTGTTCATCCAGTCCTTTGGCTGCCACTGGGTTCCATTTTGCAGTGGGTTTATTGCTATTATGGCCTGGGAAGATTAAAAAAGGAAGAACAACCTTGTTAGATTGAACAACAGTGCTGTGTGTGTCGATACTGACACAGCCACAAAGAAAACATTAATATACTGTCATTTAGGCCTTGCCTAGAACTGAGGCTTACTTGTTTCAGGTTTAGCTTTTGGCACATCTTGTGAGTGTGTGTCACTGTTATCTCTGTGCTCACTTGCAACTGCTATCCGTGGCACTGCAGCAGAGAGAACAAGAGGCCTCTGGTTGTGGTACTTTAGGCGATATGTTTCCGTCATGCAGTTATCCACGTTAAAGTATGTTGTCAGAGAAACCTCTTGAGCTGGAGCAGCCTGCTCCATCCTGCATGCTGTTAGTCTTTCCTCACTTTCACATGACGATGGAGTGCTCCTCTCTGGGTCAGAGCCTGACTTGGAGCTTGCATCTGAGAAAGTTCGTAGACCCGACATGTCAGGCTTTCTGTGAGGACTAACATAGGAGGCAGATGAAAGTCGAGGACTAGACGAAAAGGATTCTTGAAGCATTCTGGGACGAAACACTAGGTGGCTCGTTTCACCTTGGTGAGAAGTGCGTTGGTTGTTTCGAAGGTGAGGCGACCCTGCTGTACCAGCCTGACGCTGATTGCTTAGTTGAAGTGCTTCTGCACTTGAGCTACTGGAGGTGTGGTATGGAAGGTTCATATGAGGGCTTGGAGAAT